>CM053606.1:118720037-118753046 GCA_028646535.1 Procyon lotor
TATTTCGCTTAGCATAATACCCTCCAGTTCCATCCATGTCGTTGCAAATGGCCAGATTTCGTTTCTCTTGATGGCTGCATAGTATTCCATTGTGTATATATACCACATCTTCTTTATCCATTCATCTGTTGATGGGCATCTAGGGTCTTTCCATAGTTTGGCTATTGTGGACATTGCTGCTATAAACATTCGGGTGCACGTGCCCGTTTGGATCACATTTGTATCTTTAGGGTAAATACCCAGTAGTGCGATTGCTGGATCGTAGGGTAGCTCTATTTTCAGCTTTTTGAGGAACCTCCATACTGTTCTCCAGAGTGGCTGGGGCAGGCATCTTTTGAAATGGCTTCCTGGAGTCCCACATTTGCTCCTTCTCTGAAGCTGGTCTGTCTTCTATAAGGTTGGACTCCTAATATGTTAATCTTTTAATTAAAGTTTTTTGTCATAGTTAATTGTTCTCGAGGAGGACATATGACCTAAATTGTGTCCAAAGGATGCGCTCTCCTAGTAATTAAAAGAGGTGGGAGGAAGATACAGACTGGAAGTCACTTGAGGTGAAGTCAGATAAAGGAAATTTTGTGGTAAGAGGGTCAATGAAGTCCCACTGCTGAGGTCACTGGAGTTAATCTGGTCATTCCCCATTCTTGACTTTTACTTGGAGTTCACTCGTGTACTTTCAACAGATTGGCTTTTTGCTTAAACCTAGCCAGAGTTGGTTCTTCTTATAAACAAAAGTATAATAACTACTACAGCAAGTCGGAAGGAGGCAAACTGAATATGAAGTTTAAAAGTGGATAA
The DNA here is from genome assembly GCA_028646535.1 of Procyon lotor. Classification (NCBI taxonomy): domain Eukaryota; kingdom Metazoa; phylum Chordata; class Mammalia; order Carnivora; family Procyonidae; genus Procyon; species Procyon lotor. Next base: position 118,720,833 of record CM053606.1, read on the forward strand.
AATACAAACAATGCCTTCTCAGTGATTTATAATACCTAAATTAATGTAAAAAACAACTCCTGTTCAGTTATTATTTTGGTATACTCTCTTGGCTTCCCTAATTCGTGTATGTTGTTTTCCACAGGTGGTGTTTCCGTGATTTCATGTTCAGGATCTGTAATCTACCTGCTTTTATTTTCTCACTGCCACGAAATTGTAAGGGTCCAGAGAAAGAACGACAAGTGGCCTATTCTTAAAATAATACATGATGACCAAAGTAGTAACAGGGGAACACTGACAGCCCACTTTATTGCAATTAAGCTGTGACCTTTGCAATTTCCTAAATCCATGGTAGGAATTATATGGCATTTATAATGGTACAGAGAAGACAGTGCTTAGTATTTCTACCATTGATTCATTCGTGAGTTCCACTCATCAAATTACATAAGGAAAATTTTGAAAGCATATGTGGAAATCCTATGGGAAATATAACAAAGAGATCAAATTCCCTCACAAAAATCACAGTTACAATTTTAGAACTGAAAGAAACCAAAAAGATCATGGGAAGGAGCCTCTCTTTTAGTGCTAAGACCATTGAGGAAAACAGTGGCTCAAAGATCTGCCTATAATCACAAAGCCAATGAATCCTTGAGTCCCTAACTATTAAGCTTCTCATCACACAATAATAAGACACCCTTTCCTGAGCACTTCTACACTCTTATGTCCTAATATCTTTAAGCTTCTCAACTGAGCCTTGCCTCTGGTACATTCTCAAGTAACATTTGATACCTGCAGAGTCTTCTTGGATTTTATGCAGGAGAAGCCCTACATTGGGCCTTTAAGTGTTGGTAGGAATTGGGTAAATAAAAGGCACACCAGGCAGAGTCAAAGACTTGAGAGAGGACATGAGTGTAGGGCATTGTGGGTCAGTGAAGAGACTAGCCTGATGGGGTTGAAGGATGTGTAGCTGGAAGTAGAAAGATGAGCTCCTACTCATTCCTCAAATTTGTCCCAGATACAATCTCTTCAGTAATGTCTATTTGACAGAATTAAGGAAAGCCCCTCCTCAATGATCCTATTGTGTTTGGTATGTGAATGGAGGCAGTCATTGCATTATATAGCGAGTACTTATTTATGTGTGCAGCATAAAGGCCAGGATCATATATTAGACATCGATGTGCTGACAGTACCTTATATTATACCTGAATAAAGCAAGTACTTCATGTGTAGTACCCATAATTATTATTTTTTTATACCTGACCCACTTTACTTATTCACGTTTCCTATAAAATCCCTTTAGAGATTTGTTTTTTCAACTCCTAGTTTAGAAAATAAAACTGAATTCTTCGAGTCAGCCTGTGAGCCCCTTCATGAACTGACTTTTATCTACTTTTATAGTCTATTTCCTCTAGTTTAATTAATTAATCAACTAACCAGCTATTTATTGAGTACCTATCACATGCAATGAATCTCATTGACCAGCCATATCAATTATTTCCCATTCTGAGCTCTTCATTTTCTCTCTTGCTAGCATTTGTTGTTGCTTTTGCCTGGGAGTTATCCTACTTCTCTCATCCCATTTCTGAGTCTAGCTGTAGGTGACCTCCATTCTTGTCTTAATCCCTCTCAACTGTGTCCTTACAGTTCCCTCTACAAGCTTCTACTGTAGCTGTCCTCGTATTGGGTGTGGTTGTCCTTGTGTGTCTGTCTTCCTGACTAGAACACATGTTTCTTGAGGCAGAGATCATGTCCTTTTCTTCTTCTTCACTGGTTGGCAGAAACTCTGGCATATGTGGGGTCAAACTGAGTGAATAAATGAATGAAAAGGTGTGAATAATTTTTTTTTTTTGATCAGCTTGGTGGCTTATTGTAAACAAACACATACATATTCTCAGTGGAATTTGGTTTCAAAGAATTAACACTTGCTCTATGAAACAAAGTGAAGGAGCTCTGGTTAAGAGAAAGGATTCCTTCATTTGTTCAGAGTAATTTGTAAACTGCTGGACCAAATAGATGATTTCTAAGGTCCACCTAAGATCTAATGTCTTACAAATTTATGTGTATTGTTTGAAATCTGAAGTAGATAACAATGAATATCACAGACTGGTTAGCAATGATAAGATCTATAAAAGGTATTAGGCTAAGCAAAAATAAAATAAAAAAAAAAAGAAAAACCCAAACTCCTGAAATTAAACAGACCAATAGATCGATATCATTGTACATTTAAGTCTTTGTCTCAATTAAATTTGAGATATGCTCCAACTCCTGGTATAAACATGGGGGAAAAAATTCTGTTTTCTGAAGTTCCAGTGCCAGGTCTCAACATCTCAATGTGTAAGAGATCCTTCTAAAAAGGATAAAGTTTTCAGGGGCAAAGTGAAGCTTTGGAAGAAGTAGCAAGTCTAATATATCAGCACCAGGATTCCTGCTCATCTTGTAGGTGAGCTTCAGATCTCTTCATGGAGAGCTTAAATCATCTGGATTACCTCTGGTCTTTTCTTCAGATTACTTCCAACTTTTTTTCATCTGTAATGTGGAACAATAATAGTTTTCCACAGAGGGTTGTTGCGAAAAATAGAAAATCATCATGCTTCTTAAGTGCTTAGCACAGTGCTGGTAAAATGAATAGTAGCTATTATTATCTCTTGAGCCAACTAGATAGCTTAAAACTATAGACAATATTAATAACATCATATGTAGATATTTGCTGAATGATGAATACCAGTTAACTGTGGGTAGAGAACTGCACTACTGATTTTATGTGCATTAATTTATTTAATCCTCACAGTAATCCCATGAAACAGGTACTGTGATTGTAATTGATACTTTACAGATTGCATCTCTGAGAGGCTGATTAGCTTGTCCTTTTTATATGGGAAGTTATTCTTTGAGAGGTTATCTTGGTTGGCAGTCCCCATGGCAGGGACTCATGCTCAGTCTGTCTCCAAAGCCCTTGTTCAGATTTCTGCTATACCATTCATTCTCTGTCACTGCGGTGCATAGAGCCTTGACCCTCAGAGAACCATGCTTACCAAGACATTGGTTGAAAACAAGGTCTTTGGGTGGAGTTTCAGAAACTCCTGCTCCTGGGTTCTTCATCCCATTTAACGCTATGGTAGCTGGCTTAGTTTCATTTCCTTTTTTTTTTCTTTCTCTTTGTATATTACCTAGTTCTAGTAAAGTCTATACATCCTAGCATTAGCTCCTCAAATAATTGATCTGTTCAGTCTTCAGCTTCTCTATTGTCATTCTGATTTGCTCTCTGGTATTGATTCTGGTGTTTCACTTCTTTCATCTTCCTTGTTGAAAGACCCGGGTAAACCAGAGGGATTGGGAAGGAGTTAACCAGATGAAGTATATGTGTGGGGCAGGGGCGAGTTGCTGGTGCGAGAGGTGTAGTTGGGAAAAGGAGTACCCCAGACGGCAAAGGTGTAGAGGAATTTATGTAGAGACTGCTTAATAACGAGAGACCAAGTCGTTTGAATTGAAATAGAGATTTATAGACATAAAGTTTTAATTTTTATGTGGTGTCCAATAGCCCCAACTCTGTGAGGAGTCAGATACTCATACTCATCCAACAAGTATTTGTCGAGTGCCTACCGTATGTGCCAATTACTGCCCTAAGGCTGATGGAATTGATCAGTAACAATCTATGCAAAGCCACTCTTCTCCTGGAGTTCACATTCTCATGAATGTTTATGTGGGGATAGACAATCAACACGACAAGAGGTAAGTTTTAAGAATTTAGCTAGATTTGGGGCACCTGGGTGGCTCAGTGGGTTAAAGCCTCTGCCTTCAGCTCAGGTCATGATCTCAGGGTTCTGGGATCGAGCCCCGCATTGGGATCCCTGCTCAGCGGGGAGCCTGCTTCCCCCTCTCCCTCTTCTCCTGCTTACGTTCCCTCTCTCGCTGTGTCTTTCTCTGTCAAATAAATAAAAAAAAAATCTTAAAAAAAAAAAAAAAGAATTTAGCTAGATTTATATTCTTTGAAGAAAATAAAAGAGAATCATATCAACAGAGTGGTTGGGCTGTGGGAAGAGCAGCAATTATACACTAAGACGTCCAATCAGACTTCTCTGAGAATGTGTCTTCATTGCTGAGATTTGAATGTCTAGAAGAAAAGGACCTTGAAAAAATCGGGCGGCAGAGGATTCCAGGAAACCTGCCTCACGTGTTCAGTAGGAGGAAAAAGTAAACTAGTTAACAAAAGTGCTCTCTTTTCCTCCTTTTCAGAGCTTCAGTTCCAGGAAATGAGATGTCAGCTGTTTCTTTAATCACATGTGTGATCCACATGTCTCCGAGACATTGGATTTTAACAGTAACACCCAAGTCTTGCTCATTTCAAATTTCCTCTTCATTTTAAGGAATTCTAGTCTCTTGTAAATTTTTCCCTTTCCTGCATAACCTTAGAGCCCTCAAGGGTTATCTTCTGTGCTCCAGGGAATCTGTTCTGATTATTGTTCTCTGTCACCATTGCTGGATGAGTTGCTGTCACTGCTTTTGCCGCTGGCTGAGTCATGCTTGCCTCGGCAGCGCTACACCATCCTTTCCACTAACAGAGATTAATTCAGTGTCTCTTGAGTCCAAGTCTTCACACCACGAATGCAAACTGGCGGTCTTCCAGGAATGCTCTCTGCCTCTCTGCTCGAGTGGGGACCCACAGTGCAGTCGTCTGCTGCCAAGTGAAATGGGGGAACTTTTCTTTCATTTTTGCTTGAATCCCGAAGTGTTACAGAATTTGGTGAGCAAGCCTTTTCGGTTTCGTTCGTGAAGTCTCTTTTCCCCAGGGAAAGCCACTGCGTGTGTGGGTGGCTGAGCTGGCAGAAGCTCCTATAATAGCTCTGTCTGCAGTGGGCCTTAGTGGTTGCCAACTATCTGAATCTCCTTCTGTGTTTAGGGCCCTCCTGGTTTACGTATCTGGGGGAGAGTTCAGAACACACTTCCCACTGTAAAATTCCAAATTGCCAGATAATCTGCTTTCTCAGCCTCCCTTGCAGCTAAGGTATAGATGTATGCTCCAGGCATTACTAATCATACGAATCCTTTCCCTGCCTTCCATGTTGGTGGTCCAGGGTCTAATGCTCAGTGGCCACAGCTTCCTCACAAGACTGGCTTTATGCTTTGGTCTTGGACTGTTTTCTTAGCTGTCCCCAAGCTTTCCAGATGTTCTGTGAGCTGTCGATCTCTCTTTAAAATTTCTTTATTCTTAAATTGGATGGAGCTATTTCTGGCAGCTTGCCACATAGGGAAGTGAAGAGAAGGGCCAAAAGAAGGGCCAAGAAAAAGGAAAGACTTAATTCCTGGGCTTGAGGAGAAATACTCTCTTCTTCTCTTCAATTGCATATGAACAAGGAAGCACAGAGTCCTGATTGCTATTGGCAGTCATCTTGCAATTGCAAGGGAATTGGTTTGGGATGAACCCAATATGAGGATGGCACAGTGAAGAGGGGGAAGACATCTTGACGATATCCCTGAATCTTTAATTTTACTCTACCCAGAGTCTCTTTTACTTCTGGTCTTGAAGTCTCTGAGATAATACGTTTCCTTATTGATAAGCAAACTTGAGTTGGGATTCTCAGTTGTTACTACCTTTTCTAACAATAAATACAAATAATAATGCCTAGCCTTTATTGAGAACTTAAAATGGTGCAGGCACCTTTCATTCTCTCAGTTACTATTCACTGAGCACCTACATATATTAAGTCATTTAACTGCTATAACAACCCAAATGTTACAACAGCATAGTATATGTACAGGTAGATGTACAGACTTAAACACAGACATATGCATAGATATAGGTCTGTGTATAGATAAATAGATACATAAATAGTTATAAGCATGGGTGTGGTGTAGATATAGGTATAAGTATAGGTGTGGCTATGGTTATGGCTTTGGGTGTAGATAGATATATACATAGAGATAAAGATATGCAACTGGAGGATAAATGCAATTTATCACCTATGGCAGCTAAATTCCAAAGCTGAGGATGCAAGTTGCTAAGTACCCATGTACCCATGTACCTATGTCCTAAGGGTACAGTGCACAAGCAGTTGGCACCAGCAATCTTTAAAATTTTTATTGAGGAGTGCCGGTTCAAAGGGATGGTCCAATCATCAAATTCACCCAGGCGATATTAGAGGAGGTCTAACGAGAGAAGGTGGTGTGCCCTTTTGGAGAATGCAGTGTTTGTGAAGAAGAGAGGCTGTTCCTTTCCCATTACAAGAGGTAACAGGTTGGCCAACAATTTTTCAACCTTATTATCAGGATGGCCAACTCCTCAGCCTGGGATGTGCCCTGCACCATGCTTTTGTCATTCAATTCATTTCACATTTTAACACTAGGTTCTGAAATAGTTCATATGACTTAGGGGAATAAATAATGGAAAATGTGGTTCACACGTGCCGAAACATAAATAAGAAAATGTATTGATACAATTACCAGAAAATCCAGAAGCAGGACAGATTTTAGGTCTGGGTGATCTGATGACTTAAGGGTTCTCTTTTGTTTTCTGTGGTGTTAGGCTCATTAACCTCTTGATGTAGGATGACTGCCAGTAGTAATCAAGTATATATGTTTCCTCGTTCACTCGTATGGGGAAAAAATAACTTCCATTTGACTATTCTAAGCAAGAGTCCTGAGAATTATTCTCATTGGACTGTTAGAGTCACATGCCCAACAATACACCAGTGACCGTGGCCAGGGGACTAGAACCTGTTTGTTGGCTTAAGTCAACCGAGGTCTACCAAAGGTAGATCTTGAATCAGTTTTACCCTAAGTACATGGGGTGCGTGGGGGATGGTGTATCTGAAAAGTTTGTCTGGGGTTAGGAAGGGAGAATGGAATGGGGATGCTGAAAAACAGTAGTATTTTCTCCAAGGAGAGTTAATGACGTAATGAGGGGTGATCAATGATGGGAATATATGCAAATCCTAGATAAGAGGCAGAAGAACTCGAATTGCGTCCCAGTTAGTAGGTAAAGCTGTGTATAGCTTTTGAGAAAGATTGGGGGTTTTGAAGAATTCTTTATCAGTAAAGATCAGCTTATATTTCCACTGGCATCTGTATTCATTTGTGGGAAGTCAGGTTAGGTTGTGCCTAGTAGAGACTAAGGGAGTGTGTCTCCTTCTCTAGCCATCCAGAGGGAGAGGCCCTGATTTTATTGTGGCTGCTTAGCGAGGACAACAGTCCATCTGGAGATGTGGTAAAGTTGACCTCCACCCCAGGTTTTCTCTTCCTTAGGAATAAAGAAATACCCTATGTGGAACAGAAAAAGAAGGAGCACAGCACTTAGGTTTATTTCTAAAAGCTGATTGAATATTTCTACTTGAATGTCCCATTGGCACTTCAAAGCTATCATTTCTTTAGTGTCTCCCTCCTCTATACCTTGATGTTTCTTCCCCTCACTACTTTGGTGATTTTTTTTTTTTTCTTAAAGATTTTATTTGTTTCTTTGATAGAGAGAGAGAGGTTACAAATAGGCAGAGAGGCAGGCAGAGAGAGAGGGGGAAGCAGGCTCCCCGCCGAGCAGAGAGCCCGATGCGGGGCTCAATCCCAGGACCCTGAGATCAATACCTGAGCCGAAGGCAGAGGCTTTAACCCACTGAGCCACCCAGGCGCCCCCGGTGATGATATTCTTACCTACCAAATCAGCCAAAATAGGACATTGGAGAATTGTCTCAGATTTCCAGTGTTCCTTTCTTTACATTCTGTCAGAAGCAGTCATTTGTTTTCTAAAATTACCTTTCAAAACTATTTTCTCTTCCGTCATCACTACAAATACCTTCCTTCAGGCATGTGCGTATATTGCCTTGGACCAATGCAATTAGCCCTAGATTGGTATCTTTGATGCCAGACATTCATTCTCTACTTTTGCTACTGAGTGAACAGTCTGTAACACAAATCTACATGTATTATAATGCACCTGCTTAGAACCCATTATTATTGCTGAGTCACCTATGCGTCACTATTATTGCATTTAGTCACCTAAAATGCAAAACTCTTTAGCCTTGCAGCAGAGAGAGTCAATTATATGGTTTCATTTACTTGTGCAACGTAAGGAATAACATGGAGGACATTAGAAGAAGGAAAGGAAATGTGAAGGGGGGGGCATTGGGGATTGTCACGTTCTGTGCTAGCCACTTTATATACATTATTTCAGGTATTTATTGGGAACTTATGATTGCCTTCCTCTGAACCAAGAGATACAGTGGTCACATCAAAACAGAATTGTTATTGGGATGCCTGGGTGGCTTGGTCCTTTGATTGTCTGACTCTTGATTGTGGCTCAGGTCATGATTTCAGATTTGTGAGATTAAGCCCCGAGTTAGGAGGAAGTAACCTCTAAGTTCAGAAATGAAGAGTGATTAAAAGTTAGGTGAAGGGAATGGGGATAAGAAGGGGGAGAGGGAAGGCAGGACAGTATTTCCTAAAGTCTGGAGTTGAAAAACAGAATGATAGAGTCAAATGTATTAGAGGCAAAATATTAAGAATATATGAATATGTACAGTTTCTCATATACCTTGACTTTGAGGTAGAGGTGGTCAATCTTGCTTATTAGGGTTTTTTCATAATCTAATAATGTGCTGATTTTTTTATTGAAATGTAATTAGTATATATTGTTATGTTAGTTTCAGGTATATAGTATAATGATTCAGCAATTCTCTATATTACTCAGTGCTCATCAAAATACTTATATTCTTAAAAAAATACTTATATTCTTAATTCCCTTTATTTTACCCCCTCCCTCACTAGCCTGCCATCTGGCAACCAGTAGTTTTTCTGTATTTAAGAGTCTGGGTTTTGTTTTGTTGTGTTTCTTTTTGTCTCTGTTCCTTTGTTTCTTAAATTCCACATGTGAGTGAAATCAAATGGTATTTGTGTTTCTCTGTCTGACTTATTTCACTCAGCATAATACCCTGTAGGTCCAGTCACGTTGTTTCAGTTGGCAAGATCTCATTCTTGTTAGTGGCTAAGTCATAGCCTATTGTATATTTACTGCATCTTCTTTATCCATTCATCTGTGGATGGACATTTGGGTTGTTTCCATATTTTGGCTATTGTAAATAATGCTGCAGTGAACGTAGGAGTACATTTATCTTTTGGAATTTGTGTTTTTGTTTTCTTTGGGTAAATATCCAGTAGTGGAATGACTGGATCATATGGTAATTCTATTTTTAATTTTTTGAGGAACCTCCATACTGCTTAATAAGATGTGGCTCCAGTTTGTGTTCCCACCAACAATGCACAAGGGTTCCTTTTTCTTTACAACCTCACCAGTACTTCTATTTCTTGTGCTTTTGATTTTAGCCATCCTGGCAAGTGTAAGGGGATATTTCAGTGTAGTTTGTGTGTGTGTGTGTGTGTGTGTGTGTGTTTTATAAGGAAAGCAACTGGCGAGGGAGCAGAGACTGCTTTCCCCAGGAAGTTCCATGTATGTTTTCCTTCTGAGGAAATGAGAGAAGTCTAGCAACCTGAATCTTGGCTCAAGTCTTGGGTATTGGGCTTGTGTGGAAGACTGGGGACCAGGGGTGGTACATTTGGGGGATGGGATAGAATGGAAGGTGGAATTACCTGACTGTAAGAGAGCTGTATGGAGAAAGAGAGAAAGATTTTGCTTGCTGTTCAGAATAGAAAGCCTTCAGGGGAAGGATTGTTGTATAAAGGAAAGGCTTAGGTAGCTTTCTGTGAAATTCTGTGTGAAACCCCTGTGTCACCTCTTTAAGAACTTCATAGTTAAGATCTACCCTCTCCTTTAATCTTCCGGACTCAAGACTCCTGTTTCTGTGGCTGGAACACCATGTAGAGACTGGAGTCGATAGGGCCCTGGGAATTTTCTGGATTTCAGAAGGAAATGTCAGAAGAGAAATAGAAAAAGTTCACAGAGCAAATACCACAAAGTATAGGGTTGAAGAAAGCTCAGGATGGAGGAGAGGTGGTAAAGGAAGACCAGGTCACAAAGAGCCTTGAAAGTAAGCTTGAGGAGCTTGGAAATTTAATGTCAAAACTGGGACACGGGAAGACAGGGGAAAGGAAGCCAGGATCAAATTTGCATTTCAGACACGTTACTGGGTCTTTGGTGCCCAGAATAAATAGGAGAGAGGCGATACTCAAGGCAGAGATATGGTTAACTGGGGTAGGTGGCAGTCTTTAGAGGGCAAGTATTATTGCTATGATTTTCTAGATGCAGAAGCAGAGATCAGGAGGTAGTTGGCAATAAGCAGAGAAGATTGAGACTGTGGACAACCTGACTCCAAAGTCCGTGCTTTTTTCATTTGGTCATACTGTCCCAGTTTCCTGGTCTACTTTTTGAAGGAAGAAACTGGGTCTACTTTGCTACTTTTTGAAGGAAGAAACCGGGTCTTCTGGTTATTGTGCCTGTTCTGTTTTTCCATAGATGAGTAACTAACCATGACAAAGTTTAGTGACTTAAAACAATAACAAAATTTGTTCTGTTCTTCAAGTGTGATGGAGCAGGGTTGAGTAGAGACAGTGCAGTCTTGTTCTACTCAGCAACAATTAGCATCACCTTTCAAACTTGAAACCTGGGAATGACTTTGGAAAGCAGGAATCACCTGTGGGCTTGTTCCTATGCACGTCTTCCAGTTCATGCTCACTGTTGCCCGGAACTTTAGTCGGACTCTTGGCCAAAACATCTTGACATGGCCTTTACTTGTGTCTGCTTTCTAGTTTCCTTACAATGTGGTGACTGGGTTCCAAGGGTGAGCATCTTAAGAAAGAGAGAACCACAGTGAAGTCGCATCACTTTTTTTAACTAGCCTTGGAAGTCGCTGCATTCTGTTTGTTGGAAAGGCCTCAGTAAGGAAAGAACTCTTCTCACTTTCATTTTTATTGAATTATTTGATCCTCGCGAGAACCTTGTATTACACTCCTTTCATATATGAAAAAAATCTAGGCACCGTAAGTTAAGTATTTTACCCAATATAACACAGTTAGTAAGGAATGGAACCACCATTGCAACCTAGACAATTTGGCTACACGGTCTGTGTTCTTAACCGCTTTGCTGCATTGTCCATCGCAGTGTCTAGAATGTAGTCTGGACCAATACATATTGGTCAAATGATGAATGTTTTGTATTTTGGGCTTCCTTCAAATGCTAGTAAGGATATTTATTTTATTTTTTTAATGTTTATTAATTTTTTTAAAGTAATCTTTAAACCCAACATGGGGCTTGAACTCAGAACTCTGAGATCAAGAGTCGCATTGCTCTTCTGACTGAGCCAGGGTAAAGATATTTCTTAAGTTAATGATTTTGTATTCCACCCTGCATCTGACATTTGAAGGGAAATGTACTCCTGTACAAGTGAAAAAAGAGCTATCCTGGATTTCCAAGTGAGTGATGGAAGAACCTATTCAGGTTGCCCTCCATTTAGGAGATGCCTCAGGTACCACATTTTACTACGGTTACTCAGGAGCTGAAGTATCTTTTGTATACATTATGGTAACAGTATCTCTCTTTCACATACATACATATACACTCACATATATCATCATGGGGTGAGTATTCAGTTGTATATACTTTGTATTGTGCTAAGATTTTTTTTCTTCTTTCCCCATACTAGCTCTATGTCAAGTATTCAGTTTAAAAGAAATGTAAGAGATAATATGTTCTGTATGTGGAAGTTGATTTTTTTTAGAGCTGCGGACGTGATGCAGTTAATTTAAAATCTAGAAAGAGCCACCTTGTGGTGAAATTTAGCATTTCAGTTATTTCTAAAGAAAAATTATAATTGGCACTAAATTGTGTAGCAAAATATAGTACTGATATTGTATACAAATCCTATAATACAGTCTTCAAGATATATAATTTGATTTTAGCATTAGTTTCTTTTATCAAAAGGTATTGAGAATTTGAAGTCTAGGTTAAACTATGCAAAAGATATTGCATACAGTAATGACTTTGTATTTTAAATGCTCATTTCAAGGTTATAGTTGTCTCCTAGTACACTCAGTTTCAGTTACATGAATTTGGACCTTAAAAATGAAAACTTAGGGATGCGTGGCTGGCTCAGTTGGTAGAACATCTGACTCTTGATCTTGAGGTTGTGAGTTTAAGCCCTCCATTGGGTGTAGTGATTACTTAAAAAATAATTAAAAAAATGAAAACTTAAAAAGCATATCCAATTATATTTTTTCTTGATGTGTAATTATAGCTTAAACTTTATTGTATATTTACAATATATTGGTTGTATATTTGCAATATTTGTAATTTGTAATATTTGTAATTTACAAAATTTGTATATTTACAATAACATTGGTTATAATCTTATATCAATAATCAAGAATATTCAGTTTTCTTTTTGGTTTAATTGATATATTGACATGTTGCAATTTTTCCTAAATTTCCTATACCTTGACAATTCACTAAATTCTTCTTTCAGTTAATTCCCACATTTTCATGTCTTTCACAAAACCCTCTCCATATAATTGAATGTGGTAGTAAATTTGCAACCGTTCATAAGTACTCAGTGTATACTCAAGTATGAAGAAGCACACCAGTGTAGATCTCTCCTCTCTCTTTTCCCTTCTTCATTGGCACTCTGAAAACTTGCTGAAAGCTAAGAGGTTAATTCAGTATCTTATCTGTACTTGCATTTTCCTGCCACTCCTTTTCTTCATTCCTGGCCTCTAAATTCCATCTGACATCAGGACCTGTCTGGTAGTGATGGAGTCAAGGTAGGTGGCAATGGTGTAGATATCGGCATGCAGGTGGAGCAGGGAGATCTGGAACCTAAATACTAGATTCTAGAGGAAGAGGAATAGGTGAGTTGGGATGAAGAGGAGAGAAAGAATGCACATACTACCAAAAGCCTCTCTCTTTGGCTTCTTCTTCCCTTCTCATTTCTAAGTCTATTTTCTCCCTCTCAGATTTCCAAGGGTATATGGCTCTTGTTTGAGCTCTTTTTGCGTGTGTGTATTGGCCTCTCTGGGATGCCAGTTCTTTAACTCCAAAGCTGGAATATTTGAGGCGAAAAGAAAGCCTGTGAACCTTACTACCCTGTCATTCCTTGGGTCTCTAGGTCTCTGCTGATTTGCCTTCTGTGCACTTTTCAGAGTCTTCTAATGTTTGTTGCATACATAGTGTTTGGGGTTTTTAATTTTACATACTGGGAAAAATAAGGAAAAGTAGATCAACTTTTTTCTTCTCAGAAGCAGAATTCTCAAATTACTTTCTCTTCTTCAAGTTTACTTTTTATAAATCACTTTTGTTACTATATAGAGAGCAGATTCACAAGGAAAGGAAGTAGTGAAGCAGAAGAAGCTGGGAGATCAGTTAGAAGTTGTTTCAACATATCAGTTGAGAAATGGTGTTCACCTGTGTGAAGATAGTGGCATTAGAAATGGAGCAAAGTGTATGTTTCTGCTTATGTAATGATATGATTCTTGGTTACCTAGTAGGTTTTTTTTTTCATCCAACATATATTTATTATGCACGTATCCGGGGCTAAATTTAGGCATTGGGTGTAGAGTGGTAAGCAACATGAGTATCATCTCTGACTTTTTTTTTGTAAACATTTTGTTTATTTATTTGATAGAGGGAGAGAGATCACAAGTAGGCAGAGAGGCAGGCAGAGAGAGAGGCAGAGAGAGAGGGGGAAGCAGGCTCCCTGCTGAGCAGAGAGCCCGATGCAGGGCTCGATCCCAGGAGCCTGAGATCATGACCTGAGCTGAAGGCAGAGGCTTAATCCACTGAGCCACCCAGGTTCCCCTCATCTCTGACTTTTATGGACCTTAAATTCTAATTTGGAAAGATATATGTAATAAACAAGTAAACAAAAAAATCCTGAGCAAATAAACCAAAAAAACTAAATTATAATTACAAATTGCTGTGAATAAAGTAAATAGTGCTGTAATAGGGCGTAACATAAGACCTACTTAGTGTGGTCAGAGAAGACCTTTGAGAAGATGGCATTTGATGTGAGACCTAAACAATGACAGGAACCAGTTATGCAAAAATCTGGCAGAAGGACAAGGGAGGGGAATTGGGTCATATGAGAGGAAGTAAAAAGCAGTTTGGTTGTGAGATAAAGGGTTGCATGGGTGCTTGGAGTTTTGGTGAAGACTTGAGTAAGTAAGAATATATGACAAAATGGCGTTAGTCCTGCTAGGCTGTAAGGGAGGATGTACAATTCACTCCTGGGCTGTGAATACTGAAGACTTCAGTAAGCAGTAAGGAGTTTTCAGTGCAGCTGCCTTTTTGAGGCAGCATGAGTTACAGTAGTTGATAGGAGGTTTGCTCATTCAGGACTACTCAGGGAGATTTGGTCCTGATAAGCAACATGACTCTTGGGCTGCAATGGTGGAACTTGTGAAAAGCTTGTCTGATTTTTAAAAAATTTTCCTGGCACGTGGTGTTCATCAGCATTATACTTTAATTTTTGTTTAATTTAATAATTTGTTTAGCAAATTATTAAATTTTGTTTAATATTTATTAAGTTCATGTGCACAGCAGTCTGTGCACTGTAACATCCATCCCCATATGGCAATACTGTGATTACTTAACTTTGTTCACTGATGATAAGGCAAAGCAGGTATACTTGAAATATCATGTTGGTTGATGTCTGTGCCGGTGATGAAGATAGTGATAAGTGAAGATAATGTTGAAAACTAGAGGAGGATATCAATAGAAATTGAAAATGTATCAATACATAACTTATTTGTTTTAAATCTTTACCCTTTTCACTAAAACACATTTTATGTAAGCAAAATGTTAAGGATTTTTTGGGTGAAGAAAGAATTCAAAAAACAAAGAGCTTTCACGTGTTTCTCTTTGAGGCTAGTAGAGACCATGTAGAATACATCATTGAATTCCTAGTACCTACACAGCTTCTGGCATATACAAGATGCTAAGTGGAGGTCTGTCCAATGAATGAATGAATGAATGAATGAATGGATAGAAAAATGAAATGTTTAAATTGGTGCTCTGGATACTTTCATGATTTCTATTCATGGAAGTGCTCCTTCCAAATGGTGAATTTGCATGTGTGTGTATGTATATGTGTGTGATATTATACAAGTACATATTGCCTGGAGTGACAACAGAAGAAAATT
This sequence comes from Procyon lotor, assembly GCA_028646535.1. Classification (NCBI taxonomy): domain Eukaryota; kingdom Metazoa; phylum Chordata; class Mammalia; order Carnivora; family Procyonidae; genus Procyon; species Procyon lotor. The sequence goes on from CM053606.1 coordinate 118,735,881, forward strand.
AGAAAGCAGGTTCATCACAAACAAAGTTTTTGTTTACTTTGTTCCACTCTTGGCTATTCTACCCGTTCCTTTCATTCTGTTAATTCCTACTGTCAGAGTTAAAGTTTACTGGAAGGAATCAGGGCTACAAACTACTAGCTAAAAGCTACCTTGCTCCTCATAAACTACAGGCTGGTGTAGTTCTTGAACATTTCTAGGGGTGCACTTTCAGAATGGGAACTTTTTCTACCAGGGAGTTGAAAAGAAGAGGCAAGATAAGGTTTAATGTAGTAGAGGGGACAGCCTTTGAGAGACAAGAACATGGTAATAGTAATTTTCATTTGTTTAGTATCTCCATGTGTCTGGCTCTATACTAAACACTTTATATTGTCTCATTTAATACTCAAAATAACGCTCCAGATACTGTTCTTGTTTTTCCAGATGAAGAAATGTAGTGCTCTATACTTTTTCTACAAATTACACGAAAATAAACATCTTTATGCGCATGGATCTGTGGGTCAGGAATTCAGATAGAGATGACTTGTCTCTACTTTGCAATGTCTGAGACTTCAAATGGAGCTTTTGGAGGCTGGATCTGTGATCATCTGAAGTCTCCTCCACTCGCAAGTCCAAGGGTTGATGCTGGTGGATGAGAAGGACTTCTGTGTTATTTTCACATGGACTAATTTGCAGTTCCTGCAATTAATAAGAGCGTGGTGGATGGATTTTAAAGGTAAGTGTTGAGAGGGGAGAGAGAAGGTAAAGGGACGTGTTGAGAGGGAGAAAGAGTATATTCTATGAATAGTGTGGAAGTTATAGCAGTATTAACTTCTGCCACATTCTGTTTATTAAATGACTCTGTGACTATGAGGATTACCCAATTTTAAGAGGAGAAGAAATTGACTTCTCTTGATAGAGGAGAGACAAGGTTCTAAAGAGAAGAATGGATGTGACCACTTTTACAAAATACAGTTGACTATACAAAGCCACAGAGGGGTTGAAAAACTCCCAAACAGCTGGTAAATGGAGCAGCCTCACTAGGAGATTAGATTTACTTGTTTCTAACTGTGTGCTTGCCACTTGATCATGTTGTATAGTAGAGTGTTATGGGATCATTAAGATCTTAAAAGAACTGATGTGAATAAATAAGCAAAGAAAGTTATGTGAACAGCTTAAATTCAGAATTTAGAACCTTACAGAAGATTCCCAGGCATCAAGATTTGCAGATTACTGAGGTCATTGTACCTTTTATTTTGGTACCTTTCTTTTTCTTTTCTTTTCTTTTCTTTTCTTTTCTTTTCTTTTCTTTTCTTTTCTTTTCTTTTCTTTTCTTTTCTTTTCTTTTTTTGTTTTTAAAGATTTTATTTATTTGAGAGAGAGAGAGGGAGCACAAGCAAGGGGTGAGAGACAGAGGGAGAGGGAGCAGACTCCCCGTCAAGCAGGGAGACTGACATGGCTCGATCCCAGGACCCTGAGATCATGACCTGAGCCAAAGGCAGAGGCTTAACCGACTAAGCCACCCAGATGTCCCTTTTTGGTACCTTTCTAAGGTCATCTATTCCATTTTTCCTAAAATTATGTTATTTGTGCATGTATCTTATAACTTACCATCTTCCCCAACATATATATTCTGGTTGCTTATTTCCAGGGTAGGATCTTTGTCTCATTAGATTTATCTTTCTACCCTGATAACACCTATTCTGAGAAGCTGGCTCACAGTAAACGCTCTATAAATGTGTGTCAAATGAAAATACAAGTTTATATGATCATAAAATAGCAGAATAGTATAACTTGGTTATTGTTGAACTGCTCGGGGATACTTGGATTATGGGTATTGTAAAGACCAGATTAGGTAATTTGAGTGGAAGTGTTTAAAATACTTTGTGATTAATATGGTAATGGTGGCTTTGGTCCTGGAGCTCTGATAGACCTGTTAGGAAGACATAGAGACATTTAATTTTTGGTGTTTGACCTGTGCCATGGGGTGGTTTTCTAGGAATAAAGATAAATCATGGTCATAAGGTCAAAATAAATACTTATTTTTATAACTGATGTTATACCTTAAGGAAATATTTTTTAAAAGTTAGAGTTTCTACCTGTTAATATAAAATGTTCCCCCCAAAAAGATAAAGGACAACATTAAAACTTCACAATTATACTGTAACTGTTGATTGTGTTTCCAGAAGTTACTTGGGCTGAATAAAATTATTTGGGTTGTAATGAGTTTTAGAAGAAATGAAGAAATGGAGGTATTGGAAAATGAAGTATGTCTCTTAATTGAAAAGAAACTATGATGTTACTTTCCAATCTAAATCAAATTATTATGACAGTGGTTTCAAGCAGTAGGAAAGGGAATTATTTTCTGGAAATAATGACTTCATTATATAACCTAAAACTATAAGTAAAAAAAAAACCCTTTGGTTGTCTTTCTGCTGAAATAAATGATTTAAAAATGAAAATATTTTTATTGTTCATCTGCAGATTCATTGTTTTTCAAAATAACATATAAGCATTAGAAGACAGGTGTCTGATTCCTTGCTAGAATTTTCATTTGGGCTACCATGAGGTATAAACTACCTAAAAAGAACTGAAACTATACATATGCTATTTATGTGTGTATGTGTATACACACATATATATACATGTATATATATTCAATTTTTTTCTTTAATTTTAAGATTATTTATTTATTTATTTGGCAGAAGGAGAGAGACATAGCGAGAGAGGGAACACAAGCAGGGGGAGTGAGAGAGGAAGAAGCAGGCTTCCTGCCGAGCATAGAGCCTGATGTGGGGCTTGATCCCAGCCAGGACCCTGGGATCATGACCTGAGCCGAAGGCAGACACCTAACAACTGAGCCACCCAGGTGCCCCCAGCTTTTTCCTTTTAAAGTAATCTCTACCTCCAATGTGGGGCTTGAACTCATGACCCCAAGATCAAGAGTTGCACACTATAGATTGAGCCAACCAGGCACCTGTGTGTGTGTGTGTGTGTGTGTGTGTGTGTAAAATAGGGTAAATATAGTGTTTATGATTTAAAAAAAAATTTTTTTTTAAAGATTTTATTTATTTATTTGACAGAGAAATCACAAGTAGGCAGAGAGGCAGGCAGAGGGCGGTGGGGGAAGCAGGCTCCCCGCTGAGCAGAGAGCCTGATGCGGGGCTCGATCCCAGGACCCTGAGATCATGACCTGAGCCGAAGGCAGAGGCTTTAACCCACTGAGCCACCCAGGCGCCCCAATGTTTATGATTTTTTTAAGATTTATTTATTTTAGAGAGAGAAAGAGAGTGTGAGTGGGTGGGGGGTGGGCAGAGGGAGAGCGAGAGAGAATCTCAAGCAGATACACCGCTGATTGTGGAGCCTGACGCAGGGGTCCATGTGGGGCTCCATGTGAACTCAGTCTCCTGACCTTGAGATCATGACTTGAGCCAAAACCAAGAGTTGGACGCTTGACCCACTAAGCCTCCCAGGCACCCTAATGTTTATGATTTTAATTGGTTTGCTTTCATAGATGTTTCAAGCAATTATTTTTTAAATTTATTATTTGAGATGAATATAATTAAAATTTTCCAGAATACAGTTTGCATTTTTATATTGTAGACACAAATACTTACAATCTAACATCTGTGAAAACACTACATTGTACATAGGATGCCCCAAATACTGATGTTTGTAAGGAAGCCTAATGAATTCATTTTCCATATAGGCTATGAGAAGGAATACTTTCAAGTATTTATTTTTTATCTTTTAGGGAAAATGATCTCCCCAAATTCCAATACTCACTAGATTTTTAATAACATGAAATACTATCCAATTTTAACCTCAAGAACAAGTACTAATTGTCCAGATCCATATGTTAGAAATAATTACTAAAGCCTTCAGTCATTTTCCTTTTCCCATTTACTGATACTTGGACCATGTGAATCATTATTCAGGCATAGATCTTGAACTCTTGGAGTGTTGTCTTGCTTAGGTTTCTATATTTTGGAAACTGGGAAATTGGTGAAATAGTGTGATAATACTTACTTGCCTATCTATCCATTTATCTGGTCAGTATCTATTTTACCTATCTGTCCTTCTCTTACCTATTTACTCACAGTATATATACTCCGCATGTTACTCTTTCATCTACTAAACAGGTACTGTCTTCTTTTAAATAGATACTGTGTCAATCATACTTCTTTCCAATTTTCGTATAACATTCAGTAGATTGAACTTTTAGACTAGAGCCATTTGGGATCAAATACTCATGGAATCACATCAAACCTGTTCATTCTTGCATAGTTGTAGCTGTTTGAAAATTCTTTCTTGTTTTGAACCGAAATTTCGGATCTCATTTTATGACCCTATTGTTCCTTTCTCCTTTTCCTCTTCAACAGTCTTCTTCTCCACTCAGCTCCCTTCACACTCAGCTCTGGGGCTTTGTTTTAGATCCATATCTCTAAACAAGAAATGTTTGTATGTTCAGATAGATGTATGTATCCCTCCCCAGTTGCTTTCTTTTTCTGTGTTCTGATTATTATTGATCTTATTCTCTTCAAATTTTAGTTGCAAACAATTCTTAAAGATGTCACCTGTGTTCATACCTATCTACATGCAAAGTGAGGGGTAACACAGAAAATGCATTTGAGATTATGAACCACTGTGATTTCTCGTAAGTCTAATTCTTATTCCTTCTGCATGCTATTCTCAAAGATAAACCTTCTGAAAATGAGAGTTACTCAAATCAATATCTCAGAACCCTTCACTAACTCTATACTGTGTAAAGAATGAAGTGCAAATGCTGTATGAAGGCACTGCAGACCCTTTAATCCATCTTGCCAACTTTATCTATTCGTTTGTCAGAAAGTTTAGCAAAATACATGTGCGTATTACTCTCCGATAGGCGGTATATTATAGAAAGGCTGGGCTGTCTGTTTAATACTTATTCTGCCACCATCTCAATGTCTAGTTTGAGTAAATTAAACTCCGTATGCCTCATTAGAAAAGGACTGGTCAGAGTATATACTTCATAGGGTTATTAGGAGGAGTAGAAGTGTTCATACATATAAAATCACAGAAAATCGTGCATGATACATGGAAAGAATTCAGTGTATCTCAGCAAAAAAAAATGGCAGATATGCCTCATTGCATTTATTTTGACATATTATTCTTTTTCCCATAAAATCATGACTTTTTTTTTGTCTTTAAGCCCTGCCTTCCTTCAGAACACATTTCAGATCTAATCTCCTTCCTTCAATGATGTGTCCCCTCCTGAAATTGTGTTTCTTTTCTGTGTCATTGATGCAGGGCTTAGTTAGGGTGACCACATTATTTATTATTCAGACTGGGACTCTGTTGATAGGAAAATGAGTACTGTTGGTAATTACACTGGGACAACTGGCATTAATTGGGACTGACCTGGGCAAAGGGACAGATGGTTACCCTGTGAATAGTGGAGCCTTAAGTTATCAAATCTGTTATTATCAGATCAAAGCAAACTTTATCTTTATATGCAAATTGTTACGGCAGATCTCCCATTATCTTAATCGTCAGGAAATGAGGTTCATCAGAATGAACCTCAGCTGTTTCTCCTCTGTGCAGATACAAACCCTTCAACCTCTTCTCTCCAGTACTCTTCATTAGATCCTCATGCTGCTTCTGCTTCCTCACCACTGATCCTTATGAGAGAGCCGCTTTACCTGGTACTCCTTGCATTGCCCAGCTCCCCTGGCTCCCCACCTTTCCCTCCTTACTCCACACTGACATCCTTCTCTAGGCTCTGGACAGGAGGAACAGCTCTCACTTGTATCATTCCTTCCCAGATGCATGCACCAGGCCTTTCTTAATGACCCACAACACAACTGACACCGATGATGATTCTTGCTTAGGCTTCACTGCTGCATGATGGTTGAAAGAAGAGGCATTTAAATCAGAGAATTCCAAACAACCACTGCCTAAACCTGTGAGCACACCTATGGGCACTTGGAGGCTCATTCTTTGCTTTGCTTACAGCCTGTCTCCTCTGACCAGGGAGAGCTCGAACCCTACCATTTGAAACATTCCAGAATTCTCAGTCCTCTTCATATATCGAATGCTCCTGCCCATAAAGAGATGAATTTCCTCTAGTTTCTTACCACTCACTCTCTGGAGCCCAGGCCTCTTGTTTAATGTCCTTTAGGATGATTGACAATAGGAAAACTCCTCCTGTCTGGAGAGAACTCCACCGAATCCTCAAGGATGTGGTCTGGTTCTATGCTCTTGTTAATGTAATCACGATAGCCTGACATTGGTATATTTCCCTAAAACTGGGATATTTAGCATCGTTCACCATGACCTATTTGTTATTTGTATTTTTACGAATACATTCTATATCCTTAACTAGATCGTGTGTTTCTTGGGAGCAGGTATGTCCTTTACCGAGCAAAGTTCCTTCCCAAACAATGTTCAATGAACTGTTTTAGATGAGTATGAGATGAAGAGATAATACAAAACGTTGCTAACTTATGAAGTAGCCACTCCTTCCTAACGGATTGTTCCTCCTGTTGGGTAGTAGTTCATGCATAGTACGACTTACTGTGAATCTCTAGGTTCTCTCGGCAGAGCTATGAGAACTCGTCTGCTCAACCCATTCTCCTTCTGGCCCCTGCTGCTTACATAGCTTTCCTTCTGAGATAAGTCATCTTACATTCTTAGCATCAAGCGCAGGCCGCTCAAGCCTTGGTGAAAGGAGGGTTTGTTTATGAAGTGAGATCTGCCAGAGGCATGGGTCACGAAGTCGCCAGTACTAACACCGGGCTCATGGTGCTTTGAGTTAGGAAATTTCCTCGCCGGTGTTACCTTTTTTCTGAACAGATCTGTCCATAGACCTTCGGTAGCCTTGCTGTAGCAACTATTCAATTGTTTAATACAGAAATATTTCTCTCAAGTATAAATTTTCCTCTTTTCAACTCTAATAGTTTTCACATAATAATATGTCTTTGTCAACCAACATTTTCTGTGTGTGCCCCATAGGATATCAAACATGACACCAAACAAGGAAAGGTCTTCCTCTTGTATCAGTGCAATGTTTTTTTCTATCATTCATGCTGACCTGGTGTCAGCAGCTATTTCACCAGACACCATCATCAGTACGTAGAGTTAACCACAGAGATGTGTTCGCAGAGTTTGACCTTTGTTCTATATACTGGGGACAAAGGAGAAGAAAAAAACCCTGATACTTTGTCTGAACAGAAAATGATGGAAGAGTCTGTAAAGGTGGCACTAAGGGAAAAATTCTGCCATTTATTATAATTTAGTTTTAAAATGCTTTTTAAAAATCACGTACTCCTTTTAGCTAAATATATTGGAATTTTCCGAACAATGGTAGATCTGTTACTTTCATTGTTTCATTCACTGCTATATAATTTTAATGCTTTGCATTTTGGCTGGGCATTCTATCTTCTACCTGGTTTGTGAAACAAGTAATGAAATCACAACTTAGTGTTCGGTGGTAGGTTAATGATAGTAATTACGTCGTATGTTATGCACTGTGCAGTTAAACTCTAGGAAATTATATTGGCAAAATATGAAATTTAGTCTGAGAAGCACTTAACTTAGTATCTGTCAGGGGCCATTGAAGGGGACAAATAAATACTACCTCTCTCCCACCAGGAACAAGGCAGGTGGAAGTCCAGATACTATCTTTATTCCACACAAAGCTAATATTTCAGAATGTTGCCTATATTTGCACATACATGTGTTTTTTAATACAGAGTTATGAATGTAGGCCAATTTTCTCACCAACTCATAACTGTCTGAATTCAGGCAGCTCCCTGTACACACTCCATAGAGCAAAGGGCAAGGACTGTGGCTGGAGCTGAGTGGACTTCCCACCCACTGTAGGCAGGGCCTTGCTAAGAGGATGGAAAGCATAGAGGAAAGGGCTTTTAGATCTACTCTCTCCTTCAGACTCACCAGTCATGTAAGTGATTTAGGGGATCATGAGTGAGGGTAAAGGAAGGCCAGGGGTGTTTTACTAATGGGGTTCCCTCTGCTAGGGACTACTAGCAGACTAGTAGTCTACTAGTCTACTAGAGTAGACTACTAGACTTTCTGAGGTTTTTGCATTCTTAATCCATTGGGCTTAACCATTAAATCTTTAGTCACCCCGAGCCGTAGTCATTTCCAATGGGAAAGGGGGCGACAGTCTCTCAGGATGACCCTTCCCCCACTTCTTAGAGGCTGTCCTGCAAATACTAGTTACTGCTTTATTGAGTACCTCTGGGGGACCACTGGTAGGCAGTACAGATTTTATACCCAAAAGGCTCTAATATAAGTCATAACAATAACCAATGAAATTAACTCCTCCAAAATAAATAAACAAACTCCTCCAAAGCCACTCTGCACTTATTAGTGCAGTGTAGTGTAGCATAGGTAAAGGTCAGCTGTAGCATGTGCTACTTCCAGAATAATAGCAGCAAATGTAATGACATTTGCTGTCTTGTGTCTGATAGGTCTGTGTGTAAAAAGACTGCTTCCTGTAGTTGAATTTTGCCTCAGCCACACCTCTTAGAAAGTTGCACCTGTGTGGTTCAAGGTCAAGCAGTAGTATCTCACATCCTGAGCCTGTTTGAGGCAGCTATAGATCAGGTCTTTGGTGAAACCTACAGCCTTGCATTCCTTTGGTAGCCCTACACCCGAAGAAAGAGCTTGTGGTTACCACCTAGTGGAAAAAAAAAATGATGAGGCTTAGGGCTTAACGTCTGTCAAGACAGGGCAGAAAAAAACTAATGGCATGATTGTAAACTCCAAGATAGCCTGTCATAAGCTACATGGTCAAAGTAAAAAAAAAAAGAAAAAAAAATTGAAGCCATGTATTATAACTACCCTGGAAGCTTCAGTCACTTTTGGTTTATGTCGGTCTCCAAATTTTATTTCTTATTTTTTTTTTAAAGATTTTTTATTTAACAGAGAGAGAGGGACCACAGGTAGGCAGAGGGGCAGGCAGAGAGAGAGGGGGAAGCAGGCTCCCTGCTGAGCAGAGAGCCCGATGCGGGGCTCGATCCCAAGACCCCGAGATCATGACCTGAGCCGAAGGCAGAGGCTTTAACCCGCTGAGCCACCCAGGCACCCTGTCAGTCTCCAAATTTTAATTTTCTTATCTGTTACAAAGTCTCTGGCCCCAAGTACCAGATACTTCCTCCCTCCAAAATAACTGCAGTCCTCCTTAGCCACCACACTGGTAAATCTTATGTCCTGACCTGGAACAATGAAGAATACAATCTTTTTTTTTTTTTTAATGTATGCAAATAGTCTGTTTTTTCTCAAAGTTTAACATGTTAGTTTTATCACTCAATGGATATAATCTTTTAAGGGGAGTTTGGCTCCTGAGAGAAAGGAGAGAGGAAGGAGCCAGGTGACATGTGCTCAGTTTCTCATTTTGTGCAAACCATGAAAACACACTTCTTACATCCTCTGCAGCAAGGAGCATAATTGACCAATTGCCCTAATTTCTGCCCTTCTGGAGCCAATCCTGTAATTGCTCTAAAGCCACCTGCAGGCTGCTCCCAGCCAGTAACTGAACACAGCTTGGGGTCTGGTGCCCCCCCATACCTGCAGACTCCTTTAATGGGCAGTCTCAGCCTAGGGTTCCCAGTTGGCCTTGCCCGACCTCTCTTGGAATGGCATTTGTAGTCTGAGACTCTTCTTACCAGTTCTCTTTAGCAGATGTCAGATCTGTATCTCTGTGATGACTCTCTTCCTCCTTTCCTGGCTCCCTTCTTCTCATCCTTCACAGGCATTTCCCCCGATATATCTCTTGCATGTCTAACCCCATTTTGCATCTGCTTCTCGGAAGACTTGAACTACACACCTTCCAAACTCATCGAACTGTTAGGTAATTCTACACATCTCCCCAAGGACTGACTGTGGAGGAAGGGAGGGACAAGAGTGTGAAGCTAATAAATGTCCGTCCACATGGAATATGATGTCACGATTGGGATATAACCTACACTCCTACTGGTTTTATTATGAGAAGTTAGGAAAGTTAGAGTATATCTAGTCTCTTATCTTTTTCACGTATGTCCACATTGAAATATGCCTTAATGGAGTTGCCAGGAGTAGAATATTGAGCAAGCCCTTGGTATGGCTTCATATAGCTTTTCCTTATGGTGAGAAAACATAGCCAACTGATTTAACTGGTTGAATAAAAAATAAGTCAACTGTTCAGTTTTTTAATTTCAGATTTCAAGTAATTGCTGTTGAATCTTACGAATTCACAATTCACTTTGACCTCCTGATTCTTTCCTTTTAGCACATTCTCTTTGGTTAAAATTGTTAGCATCAATTCAGCTAGCATCAATGCCTAGCCTAGAGATTTTGATTGATCTCTTTCCGTCATGGTCCATAGTTAATCAGTCATCAAGTATTTAGAATTTACTATTCATGGAATTTAAGAAACAAAACAGAGGAGCATAGGGGAAGGGAGGGAAAAATGAAACAAGACTAAATCAGAGAGGGAGACAAACCATAAGAGACTCTTAATCATAGGAAACAAACTGAGAGCTGCTGGTGGGGAGGGTGGTGGAGAAGTGGGGTAACCGAGTGATGGACTTTAAAGGGAGCACGTGATGTAATGAGCACTGGGTGTCATATACGACTGATGAATCACTGAACTCTACCTCTGAAACTAGTAATACACTATATGTTAATTAATTGAATTTAAATAAAAAAATTAAAAAAGAATATACCATTCAAAGATAACCACAATCTATTCCCTCCTTTTCATTCTTTCTGTTACAGCTCTTGTCATCAGATTTGACCCATTTAAATAGCCTTGTTAGAATATTTTGGCCTTAGCTTCTTCATTATTCCAGTCGATTATTTTTCTAACCTATAAACCAAATTATGTTACTCTCCTGCGTAGAAATTACTTTCCATTACTATAAGATGAAGCTAAAACTCATTGTCATGAAGTAAAAGTCTTTCATAACCCGATTTCAGCCTGTATTTTGGGAACCATACCGGTAAAACTCTCCTTTATATCGTCTCTTTTAGTCACAGAAAAAATCATTGGGTGTTCCTTATACTTGTTGGTTGTTTCACTTGTTTGTGTAATTGTGAGTGTTTTTTTTAGGACATGTGTTTTATTTTTTCTTTCCACTTTCCTTTGTCTGATAACTTCCTCCATATTCTTAAAATCCTGGCTCAGAATCACCTCTAAAAGTACCTCTGAGGTTTTCCAGGCAGAGTTAAATTAATCATTTCTAATATTTGCTTCTAAAACATAGGAAGCACTTTTCAATTATATTTTAATTTTTTCTCTGTGTGCCTTTGTTCCTTTTGATTATAAACTCCAATAAGGGTAGGCAATTCTGGTTATCATATAGTAAATGTTACTGAATTTAGGTGAAAGTTTCAAGATACATAGAAAAGGCCTTTAGGAATAGCCACCATTAAGATGTGTTTCTCCTTTATCATACATTTCTATTCAACAAATAGGAAACAAATTCTAAACAACAGATAATAGGTAATATAAATTAAGGTAACATAGCCTTGGTACAACCTGATTTTCAATATTATGACATTTTTAAGATTTTGGTCTTTGTCAAAAGGGCTTTAAGTATGCAGAATTACTTAAATTATAGTATTGCACCGAAGTGTCTCTTACTATCATTAGATCCAAAGGAAAGTTTTAGCTTAAGGTGTAGTGAAATCATAAGTCTAAACCTGATTGAATATTTTATATACATTATTTCTTCCTGTTTTTTTTTGTTCTATTGCCAACTCTCAGAAGCAAAAATAACCGATATAAGCAAAAAGAACCTAAATGTAGTTGAGTGTACTGGTCAATTTTGAATTAAACTGCTTAAACAGATACTAAACATATGTTTGTAGTTGATAAACCATAGACATATTTAGGCAACGTTAAAAAAATATTTATTTATTTGAGAGAGAGAGAGGGAGAGCATGGGCAGGGGCCTGGGGGTGAGGGGCAGGGAGGGGAGGGAGAAGCAGACTCCTCACTGAGCAGGGAGCTGATGCAGGGCTCAGTCTCAGGACCCTGAGATCATGATCTGAGCCGAAGCTAGACATCCAACTGACTGAGTCCCCTAGGTACTCCCATATGTAAGCCACATTGATGAAATAGTCATAGTGAGTATAGATTCATCTTAGCAACTTCTTAGTTGTTCATACTGAAAGGGGGGGAAAGACATATGACCTTTCTGTGTCTCAGTTTCCTCAGTTTTAAAATAAAGAGTTGGGCTAGGCTCATTCATTAATTAGGAATACTTATGTACCAGATGCCAGTTTTAGAAATACAAAGATGAACAAGATGGATAGGGCTCTTGTCTTTTAGCAGCTTAAATGTAGGTGAATTTAATTTTTTTCCCTCTGTGGTTTCATAAACATGGCATGATAGTATAAATTAAGTGAGGTGGATAATGAGGTATTATCCATATTTGATTCTTCTTGATATTTGCTTTTTTTAGAAGCACATTTTATTGATGTTTGTATGATAAAAAATTCTCATTAGAAGACTAGTTTTAATGATTGAATTGCAATAAACATATTGCCACTATTTTGTGTAGTAATTGGTTCTTGACTTTGAAACAACAGATTGGTCAATGTATTGACCACACATAGACTAGGTCTTAGTCAAACATATGCACTTTAATTCCCAAACAGAGTCCCTTATAGAGATTTCACTTTGTACACTGACTCTTACTCAATTCTAGATTGACATTATTGTATATGGCCTTGCATATGATTAAGTAACGGGCACAGGGCATTTTTCTATTTTTTCTATTACTTTAAGTGCTGTGTTCTTCACAGCTATTCTTCTTCAAAAATAGCCCACTTTTAAAATGGACAATGGATGATGAATAACAAGTTCAAAGAAATAAGCAACTATTCATTGTCCTAATAAATCTGTCCCATGGCAGTTTTAGGGATTGACCAGAATGACATAGAGACACTCAGAGAAAGGTAATGATTTTGAATCTTGTATTATAAATGATTTTTAGTTTTAGTTCTTCAAATATATATTTGTTAGTATCATGAGGGATGTTTTTACTATCAGACTGTGATCATATCCAAAGAACTGGTCTTTAGGGTCAGAAAACCTGCCACTGTACTTTAAAAAATATGATCTCAATACATTGCAACCATATTATATTTCTACTAAGTGAAGAAGTGTATAATAAACAAGTCAATGATAAAGCAGATGCTTTTTATCTCACTTTTCCATTTGAAGATTGGAAAATTGTAATACTCCTTAGTGACACAGGAAAATTTCCATGGTATTAAACTGATACGGATTTTCCCCTCTTGTAACTTTATGACTTTCAGATGAAAAGCTGTGTCTGGTGGCTTGGATTTTACTATTCATTCTTTAGTATAGGGCAGATACCTCTTCTTTAATTGAGGCTGGGATTTGAGTCTTAATGTCTGCTGGAAAGGAGGAAGCTATAATGGAGGAAAGTCTTTGCTGGGGAAAAAGAAGAAGGGATGCCCTTCTTTTCTGATCATGTGGATTTGGGAAATGAGAAGAGAGAAAGAGATGTGGTAAAGAGGTCAGATTTCCGTGCCATCATTTTCCTCCTCTAAGGAATAGAACCTAATGCATGTAGTAGAAACATCCACATTATAGGGTCTAATGGAAACAAGCTAAGACACTGCAAAACTCAGAGAGAATCTTGTATTTGACTTTATCTAATATGGCAAAGATGAAAGCACAGATATGATGAAGGGAGTTAACTAATATATGGCATGAGGCAGCATTCTTGGCTCCAATGGTATGTATGAAGCGATTAAGAAATTTCTTTATCTCCTGGTTGAGAGGATATGGAGGGACTGTTAGTATCAGTGGACCATCAGAGACCCAAAGTTAAAACAAAGACAGGGTAAAGGGCAGAGTCCCGGATCTAAGATCACAGACTCTCATGGTAGATGTCATCATGATGCTTCAGTAGGCTCATCACATCATAGTAGGTCCGAGTTCAGGAATTAGATCAGACCAGTCACTTAACAACAGAAACTGGAAAGGATCCTGAGGACACTGCAGACATTCAATATCACCTTCTGCCATAACACTATGAGCCCTGATATTCCCAGACACTATATAAGGGTGGAGCCGGTAGAGAGAGAATATTACATACTGCTAACTAGAAAACTATTCAAACACTTACTGGTATAAAACAACCATGTTACTATGCTCATAGATTTTGGAATCAGAAATTTGGACAAGACATAGTGAGGATGCTTTTTCTCCAGCATATGTGTAAAGCCTTATCTAAGAACACTCACTGATTGAAAGTACCTTGATTGCTGGGGCTGCAATCATTGGGAGGTGTCTTCATTCACATGTCTGGTGGGAAACGTTGGCTGTTGGTTAAGCACTCATCTGGGGCTGCCAACCAGAACACCTCCACCTGGCCTTTGCATGTGGCCTGGTTTTCAAAACATGGAAGCCTTAGAGTAGTTGGACTCCTTATATGACAGCTCTGGGCTTAGCAGTAAGTGTCCCAGTAGTCAAGATGGAAGCTTTATCACTTTTTATGACCTCGCTTTGGAAGTCACATAGTGTCACTTTTGCCATACTCTGTTGTTTGGAGCAATCACAAATAAGTCTAGATTTGAGGGGAAGGGACCTAGACACCATTTCTTGGTGGGGAATGGCAAGGTCATATTGTAGAAGAGCAAGTGGGGTGGGAAATACTGTTCTGGCAATTTTAGCAGAGTACAAGGAGAATCCATGGAATATATTTCTTGAGAGGGAATAGCGTGCACTAGAAGGAAACCAATGAAACCCTAAGTGATTTAGAGAATGTGAATTGAAAAGTTTTAATTTGGGGTGCCTGGGTGTCTCAGTCATTAGGTGTCTGCCTTCGGCTCGGGTCATGATCCCAGGGTCCTGGGATCAAGCCCCGCATTGGGCTCCTTGCTCGGCAGGAAGCCTGCTTCTCCCACTACCATTCCCTCTGCTTGTGTTCCCTCTCTCGGTGTGTTTCTCTCTGTCAAATAAATAAAATCTTTAAAAAAAAAAAAACAAGAAAAGTTTAAATTTTCTTGTAACTCAGTAGGATGTGGTTCATAGAAAAGATTAGATTTGTTTTCTTTTTCACATATAGTAGTAGTAGATATTTATTTTGTAATCTGACTATGCTAGCCCAATTGATTTGAATTTAATTTTGAGATCATTATATTTCCTGTCAGTGACATATTAATAGCTAGCCTGTATCTCCAGTGCTTCACCTCAGTTTCTGCCGTCCATGAACAAATACTTCTCTCTTGATCTATAGTCAATCTTTTGAGTCCCTCCAAATGATGATTGCCTATTTCTTAAGGTTCTCAAAAGTTCTTCGTCCTAAACACTACTCTATGATGTCTCTTTGAATTCTGAAAAAAGTTTTTCAGATTAAATAGCACTTTTTTTAGCATTTAAAAATTATATTTTCCCTCACTAGTTCTCATATCCCTTATGCTCTTCTGGCCCCCAGTCCCAGGTGAATTTTGTATATGCTATCTTGCTTATTTACAAAATCAGACTTTGTAATTTTACCCCAGTTTGTTTAAAAACATATCCAGGGGCCCTGGGTGGCTCAGTCGTTAAGTGTCTGCCTTCGACTCAGGTCATGATCCCAGGGTCCTGGGATCGAGCCCCGCATCAGGCTCCCTGCTCAGCGGGAAGCCTGCTTCTCCCGCTACCATTCCCTCTGCTTCTGTTCCCTCTCTCGCTGTGTTTCTCTCTGTCAAAGAAATAAAATCTTTAAAAAAAAAACACCATATCCAGTTATGGCAACAGAAACACACAGAACCATAAACATATTTATTCATGTTGGGTAAAATATGACTATTAGGGAGTGACCAAATGGTGTGAAGAATTTTTTCCTTGCAAGGTTTTGGTATGGAGTGGGGAGTCAGTACTCAGAACACACCCACAATGTCGATAGGTGCATATTCTCTGAAAGTTAGAGATGATTTTTACAACCCTAGAGAAGGTGAGAGAGCCGGGAGTACCCCAGGAAAAAGATATTGCCTCTTTGGGCCAGTGTGGAAGGGAAGCCAAAAAGCTGTTTGCTTTCTAGTCATTTTGGCTGAACTGAGAGACATTCCAAAGATGGGGGAGTTTATTTTATTTTTTCCCTGTTTAAAAAAAATTGGAACTGGAGGGTGTTATGCTAAGTGAAATAAGTCAATCAGAGAAAGACAATTATCATATGACCTCACTGATGTGAGAAATTTGAGAAACAAGACAGAGAATCATAGGGAAAGGAAGGGAAAAATGAAACAAGATGAAACCAGAGAGGGAGACAAACCGTAAGAGACTCTTTTAATCTCTGGAAACAAACTGAGGTTTCCTGGAGGGGAGAGGGTTGGGAGAGATGGGGTGATTGGGTGACGGACTTTGGGGAGGGTATGTGCTATGGGGAGTGCTGTGAATTGTGTGAGACTGATGATTCACAGACCTGTACCCCTGCGGCATATAATACATTATATGTTAATAAAAAAATAAAATAGGGGCGCCTGGGTTGCTCAGTGGTTAAAGCCTCCTTTGGCTCAGGTTATGATCTCAGGGTCCTGGGATGGAGCCCCGCATCGGGCTCTCTGCTCAGCGGGGAGCCTGCTTCCCCCTCTCTCTCTGCCTGCCTCTCTGCCTACTTGTCATCTCTCTCTCTGGCAAATAAATAAATAAAATCTTAAAAAAATATAAAATAAAATAAAAAATTGAAATATAGTTGACACACAGTGTTATGTTAGTTTCAGGTGTACAACATAGTGACTGGACACCTCTATGCATTATGCAGTGCTCACCACAAGTGTAGCTACCATCTATTACCACACAATGCTATTACAGCACTATCTTTTTTTTTTTTTTTTGCTATTACAGTACTATTGATTATATTCCTAATGCAGTACCTTTCATCCCTGTGGCTTATTCATTCCATAACTGGAAGTCTGTATCTCCTATTCCTCTTTACCCATTTTGCCTATCCCTCCGTACATCTCCCCTATTGCAATCATCAGATTGTTCTTTGTGTTTGTGGGTCTCTTTCTCCTTTTGTTTGTTCATTTGTTTTCTTTTTAGATTCCATATGTAAGTGAAATCATGTGGTATTAGTCTTTCTTTGTCTGACTTATTTCACTCGGTGTAATACCCTCTGGATCTATTTATGTTGTTGCAAATGGCAAGATCTCATTATTTTATGGCTGAGTAATATTCCA
>CM053606.1:118762061-118847280 GCA_028646535.1 Procyon lotor
AACGGGGCAGGAGGGACAAAGGGGGAGGAGAGAGAATCCTAAGCAGGCTCCATACTTGGTGCAGAGCTGACGCAGGGCTCAATCTCATGACCCCAAGATCATGACTTGAGCCTAAATCAAGAGTCAGACACCCAACTGAGCCACCCAGGTGACCCCACATTTACTAATTTTTTATTGTGTACTAAATTTCTAAGATGTTTTTGAAAGTCTGAGTTTTAAAATTTTTCCTTTAAGATATATTAGGTTTTGAACTGGCAGACAGATAATTTGCTAGTGGATCATCTTTATGCTTCAGAGCTTGTTTTTATATGTTCCCCAATTTTTTAAGAGTCTAGAGTAGCCCTATTCCAATGATATGACTTTTTTTCTGAAGGGTCAGCTGAGTCCCTGGGTTCAATGAAGTCTCTCCATTTTTGGCTAGTCGGAATTTCTATATTTTAAGCAGTTTGCAACCACCAGAATATCCATTTTATTTTACAATTCCTAGAAGTAGTTCTCTACTGGACCATTTTGAGTCTTACTGTGTGCATGCACAGCTTTAGAATTTAACAAAAGTGTTAAGATGATCCATATGTAAATTTGTGAGATCTTTTTCAGTGCAGCTTCCTTGTCTACAGTATCCAGGTCCACAAACTTCAGCCCCTTCAGCAGCTCCAGATTTTATTACCTACCTCCTCAGCTCAGTGATACTGCTGTGCTCTGCTTGACTTTATTCCCCTACATTATAGTCTAAAAATTTTCCTGGACAGAAATTTATGGCTATTATGTGCTTACCTTATATGTTTCCTCCTTCTCAGGAATCGAAGTTAAATGTTGCCTTTTGACTAAGATCTGAAAATATTATTTTATATATTTTGTCCAGTTTTACAGTCATTTACTGTAAGAAGAGTAAGGGTGGTATCAACTACTTTATTATATTTGAAATATCTCCCACTGTGTATATGATATCCTCACTTGAAAATTTCAAAGACATTTTAAGTCCAATATGACCAAAAAAATTTCTGGTTTTCCTTCTCTAATTCTCATCCAGTTATACAAGTAGAAATGTAGAAGTTGTCTTTTATACATCCCTCTTTCTCACCTCCCACATCCAATGAATCATCAGGATCCCTAAGTATCTCTTGAATTTATGCTTCCTTCCATCTTGACTGCTTATCTGGTAGACCAAGATACCATGGTGAAATAGCTTCTCACCTAGTTTATTTAACTCTTGCCTCCTTCTCCTCCAGTCTGTCTTCTCATTGTAGACCTACTGACCTTGTATAAAAGCAAACCTGATTATGTTTGTTTCCTCCCCACCTCCTGGTAGGAATCCTTCAGTGGATTCTGAAAGATGTGAGTAAAGCTTCTTAACGTGGCTTTTTAGTCTCGTATGATCTTTTCAGTACCTACCATTCCAACTTTGTTGAGGATCTCATTTACCTTATTCTTTTCACTTTATTCCATGAGATTTTGTTCATGCTGCTTTCTTTCTAGGAATGATCTTCTTTTATTCACTTAGTTAACCTTTTATCATCCTTTAAACATCAGTCCAGTTCTTTCTTCTTTAAGGACAACTCCTTGATTTCATTAACTATGTCAAATTCTTCAATTAAGATACTCAAGTAAATTAAAGTACATCAGCTGAATTTTCACATTTGTATGATTTCTTTGATTTAATGTCTTTATCTTTTACTAGAATAAATGTCATGAAAGGTGTTTTGTTGATAATTTTATTGCCCATACTTAGAGATAGAGGTGAATAAAATAGCAAAAAGAGGTGAAATAAAGGTGATTAATTAATATGGGTTTATTGAATAAGTAAATCTGTTCAGAATGAATAATACATATCCATAGATACAACAGTGCTCATAAATGTTATCACTATGAGAATTGTACGCCTAATTTCCATTAGGAATATAAGACTCATATCTCTGTCCGTGACAGAACTATCGCAATACCAATTTCCAAATTGAATGAAAAACCCTTTTCCTGTGAATTCTGCTTACATCAAGTTATAAATGAATGCTTAACTTTCTATTGCTGTTTCTAGAATCTAAATGCGAAAGTCCTAAAGGTGTGTGTAAAAGTGTTTCTACAATCATGCAGGTGTTGAATATACACATAAAATGAATAACAGCCAAAATTCTATTCAACATTCTTGTATTGTAATTCTATGGTACTTATTTTAAGTTAAGCTTGTGTACCAGCTACTATTCTTAGGGTTTTACAAGTATTAACTTATTTATCAGACCATTATGAGATAGATATTATTATCATTTGCATTTTATAGATGAAGCAACAGAGGTACACATATATGAAATAATTGTTTAATGTTAAACAATGGAATCAAGGTTTAACTCAGGCTCTATGGCTTTGGAGAATTTAGTATTTGCTCAGATTCTCTTTGTGAGGCTTCCAACATCTAGCCAGTTACTTGAAAGCCATAATGACTTGAGGGTAAAGGTTTGTTCCTCTGTACAATTTTTTTTTTTTTATTTTAATGCCTAGTCCACACTGGGGTTAAAAATCTGTATCTTATTTTTCATCTCAGCAGAGAAGCAGGTGAGAAAGGAGTATATATGTAAAGTTAGAGATAGGTACCTTGTGAATACTCTCTATGAGGTATTTCTTTCACTTCATACTTTCTCCAAAGAAAAATAGTGTTAATTCTGAAATATTTGTGGGATGTTGTAAAATGGCCACAATTTAAGGATTTCAGTGTGACTTATTAGGATGAATGAGAGAAGCCAGAAAATTAGTTATATATACTCAATTTGGTAAATGATCTGTCATAGAATTCGATTTAACAAATCCTTTTAAGAAGAGCGTAGATTTTTATAGGTTTGGCATGGTGTCAAAACTTATGAAATATTTGGAGGTCTCAATTCATCAGTGGCCTCAAAATAGATTCTCTTTAATGAAAGTTAAAAGTTAAAAGGCAAAATGAAAATACAGCCTGCTTTAATGTTTCACAAAATTGCCAGATTGCCAGATGATACTTAATTGGAAGCTCAGAAAATAATGATGAGCAACCTAATCAGGAAAAATCTATTTGGTCTAAATCTCTAGAGAAGGAGGTTGCACAGACAGTAAACAATAAACTGGAGACATTTAAAAATGAGTCTAACAATGAAAACCAAAACCATACCAGCTCCTCCTCACAAAAACAGGCAGAAAAACAACAAAGAGAACAGCTGTTTAACTTAATGTATCACTACATTATTTTTGAGAAAGTTAGACTTCTTCCAGCCAAGAAGTTGTGAAAAATGAAAGGTAGTTCTGAGTGCTTCTATGTAATAGGGTCTGTCTGTATTTTGTAGTGGTAGTAAAAGTCTTTAGTCAATGTCTGTGGCACATTTGCTGTATTTAAGAATTAGAGCTGGGTATGATTCAGTAATTGCACTACTGGGTTTTTACCCAAAAAGTAAAAAAAAAACCCACTAATTTAAAGGTATACATGCACTCCTGTGTTTATTGCAGCATTATGTACAATAGTCAAATTATGGAAACAGCCTCTGTTCATTGATAGATGAATGGATGAAGAAGTGATATACATATATATACATATATGTATGTGTATATATATGTATCCTTGTATTAGGATACATATATCCTAATGTATATGTATATATATGTATATCACTTCATACACACACACACACACACGCACACACACACACACTGGAATATTATTCAGCCATAAAAAATGAAACCTTGCCTTTACAACAACACGGATGGAGCTAGAGAGTATGTTGCTAAGTTACATGCTAAGACATAGCATGTGTTTCTCAATCAGAGAAACACAAATATTATATGATTTCACTTATATGTGGAATTTAAGAAACAAAACAATGAGCAAAGGAAAAAAGAGAGAGAGAGAAAAACCAAGAAACAGACTCTTACCTAGAGAGAACAGACTGATGATTACCAGAGGGGAAGCGGGTGGAGGAATGGGTGAAATAGGGGATGGGGATTAAGGAGGGCACTTGTCATGAGCACTGGGGGATGTATGGAAGTGTTACATATATACGTTACATTGTATGTTAACTAACTGGAATTAAAAAAAAAAAGAATTAGAGCTTGGCATACAATGGGTCCCATTTTTTAAAAAAATATTTTATATATTTATTTGAGAGAGAGAATCTGAAGCAGACTCCGCCCTGAGTGCAGAGCCCCATGCAGGGCTCAATCCCACAACTATGAGGTCATGACCTGACCTGAAACCAAGAGTCAGGTGCTCAACTGACTGAACCACCCAGGAGCCCTGTGTCTAGTTTTTTCAGAACTTGGGGGAGAAGAACTATATGGCCAGAGAACTCGAATTCTTATTCTGGAAATTGAGAATTGCATTACTTTTCCTGTAGCAGCCCTCTTAGCCCGGGGTACTTTTATTAGAGGTGCAGAAGAAATTCCAGGATCCTTTAAAGCTGTACTGTCCAATAGTAGAGACTATTTAAATTCAAAGTTAATTTAATTAAAATCAGAAATTTATTTCCTCAGTTGTATTAGCCACATTTTAATTGCTCAGTAGCCATTTGTGGCTAGTAGCTACCATGTTGGACAGAACAGACACAGATGTTGAACATTTCCATTATCTTAGAAAGTTATATTTCAGAGCAGTGCTTTGAGTTTTATATTTGACCCTTTGAGTACTGTTGTACACTTCCACGGGCCTATTCAATCTGTCTGAAGCCCATAGGTCCTATAGTTTTCTGTGTGGACATAGTGTGGTAGATATCTTCTACTATTCACTTCTCAAGGCTCAATTTCCTAATCTGTGGAGAGCAAGACTTAATTTACAGAGTTTTTTTGAGAATTAATATGAAATAATATGAGAAAACCTTAATAAACACTAATTTGCATTCTCTATAATGTAATAATTGTTTTCCATGACAGTAGATCATAATTGTTAGAAAATCAGGAGATTATAGGAAAATATGTATACTCTGAATTTAGAGAAAGCTTGTTCAGACCTCTATATTACTTTTCTCTTGTATTCTTTCTTTTTATTCTTGTCTTGTCCTGCCGTAGTACTCCTGAGGAAGTGTGCTCAAGTCCATGGTCACTATGCCCTTCTCAGGCCCTGGCTTCTGAACTTGTCTGTTTACCGTCAGAATTGGGCAAGGGAGTAACAAGCAATGTCTAAGTGGCTTACCTGTGTGCCAGACATATTTCTCCCTCCCTCCATCGTATAATAGTGGCTTTACCTCTTCCTAAGGATCAAGTTCAATTATCTCTGTCCAGCCTGGTGACTTCTCTTCTTGCTTGCCAGTTCTTTATCATGTAAAGCCCAGAGTGCCACACTGACAATTGTAGCTTAAAATTCAGTGGCACTTTTGCTGTTTCCCCTGGTGGAAGTATTTCTCCTTTGGGAGTCAGGACTTTTCACCCCAAAGAACCCCAAATTGTGAGGTAGGCAGCAAAAATTCCCCAAGTGGTTGCCTGGGAGTGATACAAGTGAGACTATCTCTTCTTTCATCCCTAAGTTCTCAGATTTATGAATTTACCTCTGGGGAACACAGTGCCATTGTACGTACATAGATATGTATATATAAGTGCATATTGTATTCCAGAGAATAGAGTCCCATTCTTGTAAGATACTGTCTCTGAGCTCTTTTCTTTGCTCTATCAGGCTGGCAGGTTTTGAGTGGTGCAGTATGTGAGAGGACCACTGAATCCCAAGTTCAGGTGTCTGTTGCTGCACCTCTATTGTTCTGATGTGATTTTATGTGACATTGTGTCAATGGATCAAATATGCTTTAAGCTTTTGGATAGTGGTACAGGCCTACTGGGAAGGATAGGGAAGCCTTAAATATGCCTTAATTTATATGCCTATAATATAAAGGCCTTAGCTGACCAATAAATATGTTGTCCCTCCAGGGCAGAAGAGGTAATATTTGACACCAAATATTCCTTGTTCTCCTTGAAATCGTCTCTCACTCTTAGCCTTTAATTGCTATTTAATCACTCTTAGCTATTTATTATGTTTATGTTTATTTTTATTTTGTTTTATTATTAACATATACTGTATTATTTGTGTCAGGGGTGTAGCTCCGTGATTCATCAGTCTTACAAACTACACAGCGCTCACCATAACACATACCCTCCCCAATGTCCATTTGTCTTTCTTCCAAAGCGTCGGTTGTCTCCAGCAATAACTATATCCAATTCGGTTGTTATTATAATTGTACTGTTTCCCTGATGTTTCTCAAACTCCTGATGATTCCATATACTAGTGCATCTCCTTTCACTATGGGCCATCCTAGGTCATGGCCAAAGTGTTAATATTTATACTGCTACACTGCTGGGAGCTGTTGGTATTTCACCTATTCCTACACATGTGTTCCTCATTGCCAGCCATTCAGCAGATGATTAAATCCCAGAATTTACTATTGTAAGTGGAACTCCCTAGGAGGCCAACTCTGAGACAGAGACTAGTGTGAAGGAAGTTTTCTAGGGAGTCCTCTCAAATTAATGCCTGTGGATAGGGTTGTCAGATTTAGCAGGTAAAAATATAGGATGCCTAGTTAAATTTAAATTTCTGGTAAACAATGACTAATTCTTTATGTAAAATGTACAATTTGGGACATAATTATCTGCAATTTCGTATTTATCTGGGTGTCCTGTATTTTATGTGACAACCCTAACTGTGGAGGAAGCGAAGGACGTGGGACTTGGAAGTCCAGAGAGAAGTTGGACTGCTTGCTCTTTAGTAGCAACCAAGGCCTCAGCTGACCCTGGAGGGTAATGAAACTGCAATGGCCCTTCAGCTTGTCCTGAGGCTAGATTTCTGCACCTTGGCATTGATAGATTTCTACACCCTGACATTGACTAGTCATGGGGTGCAGGCTGTAGTTGGGAAAGAATCATGACCTTGGTTCCCCTGAGCTGAGATTAACTTGCTGAGAGGGCTGTCAGCTGGCAGCACTCCTAGGAGCCAGGGGATCACAGTTCTGAAGGGAGTACCTGGGGGATATATCAGAGCATCTATTTTAATCATCGTCATTATAATCAGCATCCTCATTTGTATCTGATTTCATGTGAATGTGCTCTGAATGTTACGTGACAGCTCACACTGAGAATAAAGCCTTTGGTGACAGTTCTGTAGGCAGGGTCTTTGTCACTGCTAAAGGCCCCAAATGGAGGCCCTTACTCTTCAGTTTCTGACACCCTTGCTCTCTCTTCCTAAATTGTGGCAGTCCATTCTTGAATCAAGGTCCTGCCACTCTGGAAGCCGGTTAGGAAACTTTGCTCAGAACAAGCCTTCTTTGTTGGTTTGGTTGTTGATTCTGTGTTCTTTCCTCTAATACCAATGGTTGTCAAGACTCTTGACTAACACTAAGTAATCCTTCCATGTTCTTGACTTCTTGGCCTCTCTGCTCTTGGACCTCCATCCATTTTGTTTTTCCCTATCTTGTATTTTTAAGGTCTTCAGCTTTCCAGTGCTGAGAGTGGAGTGTTAAAATCTCCTACTGTTAATGCATTATTGTTGATCTGATTCTTTATTTTGCTTAACAGCTGGCTTATCTAATTGGCAGCTCCCATTTTGGGGGCATAGATACTTGCAGTAGTTAGATTTTCTTATTAGATAGGCCCTTTAAGAATGATATAGTGTCCTTCTGCATCTGTTATTACAGTCTTTGGTTTAAATTCTCATTTGTCTGATACAAGAATGGCTACCCCAGCTTTCTTTTGAGGTCCATTGGCATGAAGAATGTTCCTCCATCCCCTCACTTTCAGTCGGAAGGTGTCTTTAGGTTCAGTGTGAGTCTCTTACAGACAACATATGGATGGGTCTTGTCTCTATATTCAATCTGCTACCCTGTGCCATTTCATGGGAACATTTATGCTGTTCATGTTGAGGGTTACTACTGAAAGATATGTGTTTATTGCCATCCTACTGTCTGTACATCCCTGTTTCTATGGATTATCTCTGTATATTTCTGGTCCATATTACCCCTAGGGTATTTCTTCTTTTATAGAATTCTCCCTTGGTATTTCTTGCCAGAGCTGGCTTGGTGGTCACATATTCTTTTGGGTTCTGCTGGTCCTGGAAACTCTCGATCTGTCCATCCATTCTGAATGACAGCCTTGCCAGACAAAGTATTCTTGGCTGCATGTTCTTCTTATTTAGTACCCTGAATATGTCTTGCCAGCCCCTTCTGGCTTGCCAGGTCCCTGTGGACAGGTCTGATGTTATTCTGATGTTTCTCCTCCTGTACATGAGGAATCTCTTCTCCCTAATTGCCCTTAGGATGGCTTCTTTGGTTTTAAGATTTGTGAGTTTTACTATTACATGCTGGGGTGTTGGTCTGTTCTCCTTGATCTTGGGAGAGGTCCTCTCTGCCTCTAGGACAGGAATGCTTGTTTCATTCTTCAGGTTAGGGAAGTTCTCAGCTGCAGTTTGCTCAAATATATCTTCTAGTCCTCTCTTTCTCTCCATCCCCTCAGGGATCCCAATAATTCTGACATTGGAACTTTCATGGTGTCATTGATTTCTCTAATCCTGTTCTCACGGATTTTAAACTGTTTGTTCCAGGCCTCCTCCTTTTCCTTCCTTTCTATCAGTTTATCTTCTAGATCACTAATTAATTCTTCTGCCTCATTTACCCTAGCAGTTCGAGTATCTAGTTTAGACTGCATCTCATTCATAGCATTTTTTTTTTTTCATTCATAGCATTTTTAAGATTGGCCTGATTAGGTCTCATTTCTGCCCTTAGAGATTCTATGTTGCTGTTAATGGTTTTCTCAAGCCTAGCTATTGTCTTCATTTTTGTTATCCTGAAGTCTATTTCAGACATCTTGATTAGATCCATATCTATTAGATCTGTGGGAGAGGCCATTGTCTCTGGTTCTTTTCTTTGTTGGGAACTTCTCCTCCTAGTCATGTTGTCCAGTTATGGTTGAGAGGATGTCCCGAGTCGAAAATACCAAGCACAATCCAGGCAAGGTGCACCCTGGGAAAGTTCAGAGCAATCGCAAGCCACCACCAAAAATACCCCCAGCCAAAATAAAACCCAAGAATAAGATTTATAAAGTACGAAAAAAAAGGGGTGGTGGTGAGGGGAAGGGAGCTATAATCCCTTGATGTAGGTGAGGTAGAGTGTTTCAGTTTTTTCTGGGTGTCTTTTGTTCTCTTTGTTAGAGAACACTACTTCCCAGAAATACAGGAAAATTAAAACTGGTGTGTGTGTGTGTGTGTGTGTGTATATCTAGTTAGTATTGAATGGGAAAAAAGGACTACATTGAAACTTATATCTATATCTATCTATCTATAAAGAAAAAAATGTATATGTCTGAAAAAGTTCAAGTTAAAAAGTTACTGTGGAGGCCATTTGCAATGACTTGGATGGAACTAGAGGGTATTATGCTAAGTGAAATAAGTCAGTCAGAAAAAGAAAAGTATCACATGATCTCTCTGATATGAAGAACTTGAGAGGCAAGGCGGGGATTTGTGGGAGGGGTGGGGGAGAGAAATGAAACAGGAAGGGATGGGAAGGGAGACAAACCATAAGAGACTCCTAGACTCATGAAACGAACTAAGGGTGGCTGGGAGGCGGGGGAGTAGCGATGGGGTGGCTGGGTTGTGGACATTGGGGAGGGTATGTGCTATGTTAAGTGCTGTGAAATGTGTAAGCCTGACGATTCACAGACATGTACCCTGGGGCAAATAATACATTATATGTTAATAAAAAAAAAAGTTACTGTGGAATATGTTGTAAAGGCAAGCAAAACTAAAACCAAAATGAACTTTTGGGACTTCATCAAGATAAAAAGCTTCTGCACAGCAAAAGAAACAGTCAACAAAACTAAGAGGCAACCCACAGAATGGGAGAAGATATTTGCAAATGACCTTACAGGTAAAGGGCTGATATCCAAGATCTATAAAGAACTTCTCAAACTCAACACTCAAAAAGCCAGTAACTCAGTCAAACAATGGGCAGAAGCCATGAACAGATACGTCTCTAAAAATGACATACAAATGGGGGCGTCTGGGTGGCTCAGTCGTTAAGTGTCTGCCTTCAGCTCAGGTCATGATCCCAGGGTCCTGGGATTGAGCCCCGCATCGGGCTCTCTGCGCAGCAGGGAGCCTGCTTCTCCCGCTACCATCCCCTCTGCTTGTGTTCCCTCTCTCGCTGTGTTTCTCTCTGTCATATAAATAAAATCTTTAAAAAAAAAAAAAGACATACAAATGGCTAACAGACACATGAAAAAATGTTCAACATCACTAGCCATCAGGAAAATACAAACCAAAACCACTATGAGATACAACCTTCCACCAGTTAGAATGGCAAAAATTAACAAACAGGAAATAACAAATGGTGGTGAGAATGTGGAGAAAGGGGAACTCTTTTGCATTGTTGGTAGGAATGCAAGTTTGTAGAGCCACTCTGGAAAATAGTATGGAGGTTCCTCAAGATGTTAAGAATAGAGCTACCCTATAACCCAGCAATTGCACTACTAGGTATTTACCCCAAAAATACAGACGTAGTGAAAAGAAGGGGCACATGCACCCCAATGTTCATAGCAGCAATGTCCACAATAGCCAAACAGTGGAAGGAGCTGAGCTGCCCTTCAACAGATGAATGGATAAAGAAGATGTAGTACATATACAGAATGGAATATTGTTTAGCCATCAGAAATGATGAATACCTACCATTTGCATCGACATGGATTGAACTGGAGGGGATTATGTTAAGTGAAGTAAAAGTTAAACAGAGAAAAGACAATTATTATATGGTTTCACTCATATGTGAAACATAAGCAATAGTGTGGAGGACCATAGGGGTCCTCCTCATAGGGGAAGGGAGGGAAATCCAAAGGGGGAGAAATCAGTGAGGGAAATGAACCATGAGAAACTATGGACTCCAAGAAACAATCTGGGGATTTCAGAGGGGAGGAGGTTGGGGGGTGGCAGGATGATGGGCATTGAGGAGGATATGTGCTGTGATGAGCATTGGGTATTATACTTAATGAATGATTGAACATTGCAAAAAAAAAAAAATCTCCAACTTTCAAGAACTCAAGTCTGAAGGTACACTGTCTTGACCCGTATCTTTCTTTACCTTTAATTTAGTCAACCCTCTTCCTTCTTGCATCCTTTAGAAGAGTAATCTATACTTGCTGTTTGTTTCCCTCACTTTCTCTACCTGCTGGCATTTCAACTATACTCACCTACTGAGTGACTGAAAGTCTTCTTGTTTCTTCTTAATTGTCTAAGCCAGTGGCCATTGTTTTAACTTTTATTTTGCTAGAACACCTATTTGAAATCATATTTTAATCTCTCCTTCTGAAATTTTTTATTTCCTTGACTTTTTTCAAATTATTTTTAATTTTTAATGTTTTAATTTTTAGTTGAAGTATAGTTTACCTGCAATATTAGTTTCAGGTGTACAACATAGTGATCTGACAATTATATGCATTATAAAATGCTCACCATAATATGTGTAGTTATATCTGTCATCATACAGTTATGACAATATTATTGATTATATTCCCTAAGTTGTACTTTTCATCCCTGTGAATTATTTATTTTATAACTGGTAGTTTGTACACCCTAATCCCCTTTACCTATTTTGTTTATCTCCCCAGGTCCCTCCCTTCTGGCAATCATCAGTTTATTCTTTGTATTTATGTGTGTGTTTCTATTTGCTTGACTTTTCAACTGTGCAGTCTCCTGGTTCTCTTCATTTCTCAATACTTTATTCCCTTGTCTCTTAAAGGGTAGTGTTATTTTATTTTATTCCAGTTATCTTATGATTCTATATGTTCTCTCTGAACAATATTATTTCCTCTTTAGTTTCAACTAATATTCAACTAATAATATGCTGGTTACGCTTGGTTTTATCTCTTCCAACTAAGGTCTTTCCTCTGAGTTTTAAGTTTATACATTCAGCTCTCCAAAGGTTATCTCCATTTGGATTCCAAAGATACATCAAAGGCAACTTTGATACAACTACAGTCACCATAACTAAGTACATTCCCTGTGTAAGTTTGTGGCACTCACACAATCAAATTTGAATAATTAGAGCTATCTTTGACTTCTTCCTCTTAGTTCTTATATTCAATAAGCCATTTCAACTTGATAATTTTACCTCTTAAGTGTTTCTGGAACTTTTCCCTTTTATTAATCTAATCTTTCTCATATTTTTCTCCTACAGAATTGCTAGAATGATCTATAAATGTAGCCATGTCACTCTTCTGATTAAAATCTTTTAAGTCTTAGATAAAACTTCCACTGTGGACTGGACTTAACTTCTTTCCTTTAAGAATTAGAAAACTGGACAAAGTGTGTGTTGCAGCAGTTTTTGGACATTGGTCCAACAGTTGGCACGATACTGAAGGAAGGGAAACCAGATGAGCCTACTATCTTCCCAGCTTTCTGCCTTCAGGCACTTTCTGGACTACAATGTAAGAAGAGGTGTCTTGAACAGAACATTATGGTTTTATTGAGTTGAGCAGACAGAGTTTGGTGTCTGGGGATCTTTAGGCCTCTAGAATTTGTGGAGCAGAATAACAAAGTGGTGGAAGCTACATGGAAAGAGAATGTCAGAAATCTGTGTAGATATCCCCTTGAATTTGATCCTGAATACTAAGCTATACAGATGTATGAAGAAACTCCCTGAAGCCAGGCAAAGAATAGCAAAGCAGCTGTAAGTTGAAAGTTTCCAAAATTCATATAGGGCTGAGAGACATTTGAGTATTGATCAGGTAGAATGAAGAACTATTCTTGAACACTGGAGCCTTCAGGGAGACTTCAAAGGGGGTTATGCCTTAGTGCAGATAATTGTTTGTCTTTCTCAACCAGATTCCAGCCAAAAGAATTTGAATAACTATTTTCTTATTTTTCTCGAGTGGTATAGTACCATTTAAATGCATTAGAGAGAAGTTAATTCATTATATACAATGTTGCCTTAGAGACTAGAGTTTAATTCTCTTGTGGAATCCTCATTGAGAAGGTTTATACCCACTCTTTAAAGCTTAAATACGAACTTCAAAGCATCAAGTAAGTTGCCAGATAAAAATCTAGTCTCCCAACAATGTAGAATACATACAATATCCATCACCCAATCAGAAGTTACTAAACTTATGAAGAAATTGTGCCCATAGCTAGAAGAAAAGTCAGCCAATAGAAACAAACAAAAATAGATAGAAATGATGAAATTAGCAAATTATATTAAATAAATGATATTAATATATTTCTTACGGATGTAAATATACTCAAAGATTTAAAAGAAAACATCATATGAGAAGGAAAATGGAAGTTATAAAATTAAGAAAGTAGAACTTTT
Source organism: Procyon lotor (assembly GCA_028646535.1). Classification (NCBI taxonomy): domain Eukaryota; kingdom Metazoa; phylum Chordata; class Mammalia; order Carnivora; family Procyonidae; genus Procyon; species Procyon lotor. Next base: position 118,775,336 of record CM053606.1, read on the forward strand.
AGAGATGAAAAATACAGTAATTCCCCGAATGGCTTAATAGCAAGTGAGACATTGCAGAAGAGATTAGTGACCTAGAATTCATAGATATAGAAATTATAGAAAATGAATCCCAGACAGAAAAAAAGGACTAAAAAATACAGTCTCAGTGACCTTTACATTAATATCAAGCAGTCTATGAAATGTATAATTCCACTAGAAGAGAAGAGAACAAAAATTATTTAAAGTCTAATGCATTCACACGTCTTACTGTGCATTTGATGATCTGTCTTTTGCCTGTCTTTCAAGTTTCAAATCTGAACCAATTCCTGACACTTGATTTTCTCTTCAGTTCACTGAATGACTCACAGTGTATCAGACATAACATGCTATTTCTTATCTATGTGTCTTCATTCATTTTGGTGTCTTTGCCTAGGATGCTCTTAATGCTTACCCTTGAGCCATCTAGGGCATACTTCTATTTAAAGTCTCACTTCATGAGTCATCTCCAATAAACCTTTCATGATTCTTCCTTCACTTTCCACCCAACTAGGGACAGTTGTACTTATCAGTGTTCCCCAAACACCTCTGCATATCTCTACTCTTGTTTTAAACCACTATATTACAGAGATCTGCTTTTAGTCTTTTCTACTGGAAGGGGTAAGTCTAATTTATATTTCTATCCCTAGCACTTAGTAGAAGGATTGGCGCAAGATTTGTTGAGGCATGAATAAGCGATGACTTCATTGATCTTTGGGTCTGCATTTGTTCCTTTTATATAAGTATCATAAATAATAACAAAATCTAATTTCCCATAAATCTCATTTAGTATGGCTTACTTCTTTATTTGAAAATCAAAATATTTTATAGTTAATGGTCTAAGTTTAAAGTCTGAGTATAATATCTTGGTAACTTATTTGACATACATATATACATGTATTTTGTATTTATTCTTCACTTCTTAATAGAGCTTCAGTGAATAAGTCTAGGATTCCAGATGAGGAATAATGTAATTATGGAATTTATAATTCAATGCCATCAAATTTTTATATGTCCAAAGAGCTTGTGGGGCTTGTTAAAATGCACCTTGCTTCATTTCCAGAGATTCTGATTCAGAATAATCTGGATAATAGCTCAGCAATCTTTGTTTAAAAAATAATCTCATGGTGCACCTGGGTGGCCCAGTCAGTTAAGTGTCTGACCAACTCAGATTACAATCTTGAGTTCCGGATCGAGCTCCGCATGAGATGGGGAGGGTCCCTGCTCAGTGTGGAGTCTGCTTGTCCTCTCCCTCTGCCCTTCCCCCAACTGTGCTCTAGACTCTCTCTAGAGTCTAGAGAGAATAAATACATTCTTTCCTAAGAATAAATACATTCTTAGGAAAAAAAAATAACCCAAGAAGATTCTGGTACATGATAATGTCTGGAGAGAAATAAACATTTATGTTCCATTGCAAGAAGGTAGCTTCTCTAGCTCCTTAAGGTAGCTAGAGAAATGTGGCTTAACAGTAGAGTTTACAGTTGCAATTTAACTAGATAAAGAAAAAGCGAGGCTTGAAAGAGTAACATGTAGAAAAATGTCTTCTGAAATAAAGACCCCACATCAATTACATTAATTTTAAAGTTCTGAATAAACTTTATAGTTGAGTGGTTAATGGGGATCTAGTGTGATTAACATTTTCTTAGAGATAAGAAGAAAACAGCGGTAAAGCAGAAGAATCCTTTTTGTTGTATTTTAAAATCTATTCTCTAAAGAAGAAAACATTTAAAAACTTTTATTTGATTGGGAACACTTGATTCTCAGAGGAACAAATTGCCACTGAAAACTCACAGATAAAAGGTTGTAGGGAAACTGCTGTAGTCTGTGCTCAGCAGTCACTATGGTTAAGAGCAAGATTTCCCACCTGATTGCACTGTTCTAAATATTGTATTAAGTCAGTTACTTAAGGGTATTTTAGAGAACAAGTTAATGGGCAATCTTGTCATATTATATTACATGTAGCAATCACACAGTGTTGAAAGGCCATATCAGGGAGAAACTTTAGAAAAACTGAGCCAACTCAGAGAGTAAGAGAGTCAAAGAGTTGTTTTTACATATGAAGATGACATGCCATGAAATGTCCTATGGATGTAGAATATTAAATTTGGCCTGTGTAACTTGGGCAATGAATTTATTGATGGAATCTCAACAGAGATTTTAGATGGAATTTTAATTCACTTTATTCTTTTTGACTATGCTATTTTTTTTACATCATAGTTTACGTTGCATGTTCACAATAATTTTCTTAGAATCTATTTGTCTAACCACTACCTACCCATCCACTTACCTATCTTTCCACCTATCCTTCTGTTACTCTAATATTTAAATGTGTTCACATTAGAAAACAGAATTCTCTGAGAAGACAGTATTTCAATTCCAAAGGGTCCCCAAACTTTCTATCCCAATATAGACCAAGAGTTGTAGAATTTTGAGTCTTGAATCTCAATTAGGTTGATTTTACTCTGTATTTCCCAAAAGGTTCTATGATTTCTTCCCCTGGACCAGACTACTGAATGTTTCATTGGTTAACTGGTTCAGAGGTCAGCAAATAGGGATGATGTAACTGCAACCGTAACACAGAAAAAAGAAAAATGGATGTCAGATTAAACACAGAAATGGGTATTAATAACCTATTAAAAACAATATTGGGCGCCTGGGTGGCTCAGTGGGTTAAAGCCTCTGCCTTCGGCTCAGGTCATGATCTCAGGGTCCTGGGATCGAGCCTCGCATTGGGCTCTCTGCTCAGCCGGGAGTCTGCTTCCCCCTCTCTCTCTTCCTGCCTCTCTGCCTATTTGTGATCTCTCTCTCTATTAAATAAATAAAATCTTTAAAAAATATATAATATTGAACCTCATGACTCCATCACCTTCATTTCCTTGCAAATTTCTATATCAGTCTTTTTTTGTAGATTGGATTCATTGGATTTTTAAAAAATATTTCCTCTCTTTTCCTTCCATCATACCTTATTCATGCATAGAAATAGATTTAAATTAAACTTTATCTAAATACATTCATTAAAAAAATAAAATGCACTCATTGAATATAAATCACTTTCAAATAAGCTCCTAGGATATGTTCACTCTTAGCTCTGACTTTCCCATTTTTGTTAATTATCATTCATGACTAATTACTTCCAGTATGAGTCTTGAGTTTTGGGAGGTATTTCCAGAAGAGATTAAGGCACCTTTAAATTCCACTTAGTGCTGGTCCAACAGATTGTTAATCTCACTTTTCCTTATTTTCCCTTTTAGGACCTGCAATTACCCTTTTTCATTGAACCTATTTTTTAGCTCACCTCTAATAAAATCTGTCTGCCACTCTAACTTTTTATGTGTGAATCTTTGTCTTGAGCTGTGTAACAGACTGCTTAGGCACATCAGCTGTGGAATCACATTATCAGGGTTTAAATCCCTGTCCTACCACTTGCTAGCTATGGGCAAGTTAAGTATCCTTTCTAAGTCTCAGTTTCCTCATCTACAAAATGAAGATTGTAATAGCACATAGTATATAGGGTTCTTTGAGGCTTAATTGAGATGATATAGTCGAAGTATTTGACATATATTAACTGCTTAGTACATGTCATTCATTGTTGATGCTATTATTGTCTGTGCTATTCAGGCTTTCTGGGATTTTTGCTGTTTCTTGTTTGAGTTGAAATTTTGCTATACTAACTGTGGTTTAGGAGAAGTAAAACTATTTGGGTCACTATGCACTAATACTCCCCCTTTTACATAATTCTCCAACTGAGTGTAATGATCTCTTCTTGCTGTCTCCTCCTGGTAATTTTAAGAATGCCCGGCTCCTTAAGTCTTTGAAAAATCCTGCCCATAGAGATTGCCTGTTTCATTTCCCAGTTATAGCATCAGCAGTATAAACTACTTGGACCTGCAATCCTGCAGTCACTAATGTAACAAAATCTGCTTGAGTCATAATTGTCAATAAGTGCCTTTTGTTGAGCAGCCCCCAGCTGGCTGTGAGAAGAGTAGATTCTTCCTGAAATGAAGTCATGGATATGGAGTACAGACATAAAATACACTTATTTTTCAAGGTTGTGGTTAGAAAGAGAGTACTGTTAGGATACCAAAGGAAGTCAGTGTGTACTTACAAGTACCTGGTGATTCAAGGGTATCATAATCTACCTAGAGAAGGGTTGAAGCTGACTAATTGTGAGCTTTTAAATTACATCTTCCTTATAAGTTTAAGGTCCAAGATTTCTAAAACTATGTGAAAATAGCCTGGGCTTTTGGGTGGCAGAGGGTGAGACTTCATTCTAAGACTTTCTCTTTGAAGGGGAAATAATCTTTATTATCTTAAGTGGTGACAACCAAACTTTAATGGAAGCATTGAGAATAGCTCTGAAATTCTGTTGGAGACTATTCTGGCCAACATTTTTCATTATTTATATTTCTCATTATTGGAATATAGTTAAACATTCTTATGCTTTTAAGAATTTTATTGAAGTACTTGATTTATTGGTGGCCTGGATCTTTTCAGTAGTGACTTACTACCATAAATGCTCAGCAGTATTTTGATTCTTTATATTTCTTTGAGCTTATAAAAGAGCATTGCCTGCAGAATTTTTGATGTAAAGTTATTCTTGTACCAATTTTTCCTTTGTTGCTAATAATATTACATATAGAATAATTTATATGATTTACAGCCATTGTCTACCTCTTTAAGAAATTTATTCTTGGCTTTTATGCTTTTTTGCTCATATCAATGGCAATATATTCAGGATATTCATTTGTTAGTCAAGTTGTATATTATTATCTCTGAAATATTCTTTCTCTTTGTTTTATATTTTATTTAAAATTATTTTGTTTTATCCAAACACAAAGAGCATGTTAAGAATTCAAATACAGAAGGGCTTATAATGGAAAACTTCATCTTCTATGCTGTCAGAAGTGATCATTTCAGCTATTAGTGTTAGATCTTTTGTTGGCTAGTCCCATACATCTAAAAGATAATCTGTTTCTTGAACTATCAACTTTGGAAATGTCAACTTTATTACTTCTACTATGAAATATAAGTATATTATCCAGTACCTTTCTGCCCTCTCAGTAATTGATGTTGCTATTATTAATATGCTTTTATTAGTTCTTTTTGTAACTTGAAGCATTATATGTAAATATATTTATCATTTTATCAAATTTAGACAGTAACTGTTGATTTTGCATTAATGTAAGTCATGGTTATTAGCATGCTTGCCATTTCTTTTCAAATTTTGCCATCTATAATTTTACATTATTAACATTGATAATATTTCCAATCACCATTTTGTTGTCTCCTCTGGGGTCCCCTAACCCACTGACCCAACATTTACATTTGGTTTTGAAAACATAATTGGGTCTTTCATTGCTAATCTATACATTTATTTGATAGAAATATCCTGTGCTTTATGTATATCCATATCTACTTAAATATTTCATGCATTATCTATATGTAAATAAATATCTCAGGATTTTATAGATTTAATCCAGAAACATTTTATTATTTCAATATTTTTAGCTTCAGAACCAAGTGTCGTGCTAGCATTCCCTGCCTAAAGATCCACTGTTGAGGATTCCCTGTGAGACGAAGAAAGCAATAGAATTAAGGAGAAATGGATGCTCTTTTCTAGCTCTTCATCAATTGCTGAAAATCATGCTGCTTTGTCATTTGCTACATATGAGAACCCTGAAGTTTTAACAGAATATATTTTCCTGTTGTTTCTCATGGCGTTCTTTATAAGGAATCCTTCTGAGAGCCTACTGACTTCCCCTTCTAACTTCCCCTTCTAACAGTTATCTTCTCTTCTTGTTGCCCTGCTGCCTTCTTGGCACTTTATTCTGTTCAAACTCTGAGAGCTTCCTGTTTTCTCATATCCTAAGCCTTCTTATTGTCCATTCTTGTTTAAGTATACATACTCAGACTCAGTAGAAAGAATAGTGAATTAATGTTTTGAGTCCTTTAATATCTGCAAGTATCTTTGGTTTGGACTCACATTTGGTTTATAACTTGCCATGTATCAAAGTGAAAGTATGTTATAATTTCCTGTAGGAGTTTGAAACATTACTCCATTGTCATTTAGCATCTTGCTGAATATAAGAAACCTGAGGCCAGATGATTTTTTGGTATGATGGTTTAGAAATTTTAATTTAAATAATTAATTATATTTTCATGTGATTTGTTTGGGAATAATTTTATTTTATAGTTTTTCTGATACATCCATTTAATTTCCAAAAATTTTGGAGGTATAGATGTATCTTTTAACAAAACTTTAAAAATAATGTAATTAAAAATAATTTGGAAGGTGCTGAATTAGTTCCTTGGAAAATATTAAGTATAAAATATGGTTCCTAACCCAGAGATCTTGGAGATTTTTGTGATTATGGTTATTTTATATTCATACTACTTAAAATTACTTGTAATTTCTTTCAGAATTTTTAGGGTGCAAATTATCCTATTTGTAACATATTTTTTTAAAGGAAAAAATCAAGTAATTGTTTTCAAAATACACAATTTTGGTATTTAGAATGTGAAGGATAAGAAAACAGAGGATAATATTAGCTATAGTGTTTTACAAGGTAAAACATATCTGTATCACTAAAGCAACATGCTATATGTCATTTAAAAGGTGTATGCATTGGAACCAAGTACACAGTGGATTCAAATAACAACTCTTCTTTATTGTCTCTGCAAACTTTGAAAAGTTACTTATTATTTCTAAGCTCCGATTTCCTCACCTACTAAGCAAAATGAATTATCCCTACCCATGGATTTACAATATTTATAAGGCCTTGTTTATTGTTGTCACCAATGCAATGCAAACACTTTATATACTTTCTCTTTATATACACTATTTTTTAACAGATCCTTGCAGTAGATATTATTATTAAGCAGTCAGAATTGTTGGCATTTTTTTATTCAAATTATTTCCTTATTGCCTTAATGTCTGTAAGATATGTCATGACATCCTTTGTTTGATGCTGATACTGGTAGTTTACACTCTCTCTCTCTTTTTCTCTCTTTCTGGACCGATCAGGAATTTCTCAATCTTGTTGGTCTTTTCAAAGAAACAGTTTTTGGCTTTTTACATTTTTACATAGTCAGGAATTTCTCAATCTTGTTGATCTTTTCAAAGAAACAGTTTTTGGCTTTTTACATTTTCTGAATCATCAGTTTTCCGTTTATTTACTTATTTTTTAATTTCTTAAAAAGATTTATTTATTTGAGAAAGAGAGTGAGAGAGCAAGCATGTGTTTGCAAGTGGAGGGAGGGGCAGAGGGAGAAAGAATCCTCAAGCGGACTCCACGCTGAATGTGGAGTCTGAGTCTGAGGCTTGATTCCAGGACCGCGAGATCATGACCTGAGCCAAAATCGAGTCCACTGCTTAACTGAGTGAGCCACTCAGGTGCCCTCAACTTTTTTAAAAAAAATTTTGCTCTTATTTTTATTATTTTCTTCCTTCTATTTACTCTTAGTTTACTTTTCTTTTGGTAGCTTCTTCAGGTGGAAGGTTAAGCTATTGGATTAAAACTCATTTTATTTTCTGATATTAGCAGTTAAAGCTATACATTTCCATGTATGCATGGTTTCATTTGTATCCCACGTATTTTATATGTTGTATTTTCATTGTTGAGTCATAGACAGATTATACTTTGTCTTGAATTCTATCTTATCTGATATTAATGTAACATGACTTGGCTTTTTTATGCTGTTAGGCTGATGATATGTTTCCCATCTATTTACTTTCAGCCTATCTGCCCTTTATTTCTGAAGTGCATCTCTGAAAGAGCCAGCATATAGTTGGGTTTGCTTTTATTTATATATTTTTTAAGCTTTTATATAAATTCATTAGTTAACATGCAGTGTAATATTAGTTCCAGGGGTAGAGTTTAGTGATTCATCACTTCCATACAAAACCCAGTGCTCATCACAAGTGCACTTCTTAATCCCCATCACTATTTCACCCATCTGTCCCCCTTCCCATCCATCCCCCCCCCACCCCGCCTTGGTCACCATCACCATCAGTTCGTTCTCTACAGTTCAGAGTCTATTTCATAGTTTTCCTCTCTTTCTTGTTTTCCTGTGCTCATTTGTTTTGTTTCTTAAATCCAGTTTGACAATTTAATTCTGTTGTTGGCATGTGTAGTCCACTAACATTTCGTGTAATTATTGATATTGTTGGATTTATTCTATTGATTCATTATTTGTTGTCTTTTCGCCACCTCTGTTTCTGGTTCCTCTCTTCCTCCTTTTCTGCCATCTTTTGACTAAGGGAATATTTTTTTAAATTTCAATTTTTAGCATTTTAGCCATACCTTTCTGCATTACTTTTTACGTGCTTATCTAGGAATGATAATATACATTCTTTACTTCACACTGTACTTAAAGTTAATGTTTTACTACTTCACATAAAATGTAAGATTAAGGTGGAACCTCAAACAAGAATATGCCTTTAAGAATCTTAAGAGCATGTCATGCAAATTATTGGCTTTAAGGAATAGGACTTCTAAGGATACGGTCATACAATAGCCTCACAGGCAGCTCAAGGTAGGGAAGGAATTATTTGGCTAGATTCGTGGGTGTGGTTTTTGTCTAATAGAGTCAACCACGCAGTGTTTCTAAGATAATTGGGCTGTTGGAAACATGAACAACCTGGACCGAAAGGGATGGAGTTAGTTAAAAATAATATAAACAACATAAAAAGAGGCCTTTTAGCCTCTAAATATATTGGGTAGAAAGCATTCTGAGATACATACTATCTGCTTCCCAATTTTACTTAGGTTAATCCTGGATAGAGCAGTGATGGGTATGATTAAGATGAATTCTGGGAATGTCTCACATTTCACTTGATGAACTGTACAATATTAAGGTACATTGTAAATCCTAAAACTTTTATAATTTAAAGTGGATCACCCAGAATAAGACATTGATTAATTCATTTGTGGAGACAACTATGTCAGTTTCCTTAATAAGTGTTTCTACTAGAACTTTACTAACAACATTTATAAATAAATAATGATGGACATGCTAGCTGTGATTATGAGCATCATAGCTTACATTTTAAAAGTTTTAGAAATGTCTATTAACATTTACTAATTTTGGTTGTTTAGAATCCTACTTTTTAGAGCCTACTAATGAGACACTTAATGAACAACAAAGCTGTCATATATCTTCTTGTGAAGATGAGAAATGCCCATTAACTCACTAAAATAAAAAAAGGGAATAGTTACATATGGAATACTAATTATAAAACAGATTCTTTATTTCAGTGAAAATGTTCACAGCCTCTTTGGGATACATCTGAAACATTTACCAAAACCACTTTTTTTTCTCCTGGTGGTGACAACCAAACAGTTTAATAAGCTCAGGTAATTTTCCAGATACTCTTCTTAGAGTGCTCAGTAATATCACTGGGGCATTGATCAAGACATGCATAGATGCTGAAGCCCTATGCATCTACATAACAAATACGAAACTTTATGAAAGTGTCTTTTTGCCATTCATATTGTTGAAAGATGGCAGTTATCTGTATGTGATGATAAAGTGAAAACGAGTATAATTTAAAAAATTATATCTGTGCGCTGTCTCCTTGCATGTGGAATATACTAAGGAACTGAGGCAAATTGTATGAATAATTCAGTATTTTTGACTTGAAGAAATATGTACCCAAGAAGTTTGAATTAAAAGAGTTGCCTCAAGTGTTCTTGTTATTCTCTAGTAATGGAGTGTGTAGGATGTGCTTGAATATGTGTCTGTGTTTGCATCACATGTACTAAATCCTGAAGGAATTTTGTAAAGGGTGTTACTCAGGTGGAATTTGGCCTCACCATCAGAATCTTTATTCGAATTCTCAATGTATCCAATCCAAAGTCTGTGTCAGGGTCTCTCAACCTCACCACTATTGAATACTGGGCTGCCCTGGCCATTATAGGATGTTTGCAACATCCCTGATCTGTACTTACTAGATGCCTTTGGAGTGACAACCCAAAATTTCCCCAAATATTGCCAAATGTCCCATGCAAGGTCAAGGAAGGTGTCAAAATCAGGGGTTGAGAACCAGTGGTCTATATATAACCTGCTGTTATGATATGCATTTTCTGGGAGGGACAGTTAAGCACCAAAAAGAACCACTGTACTTTTATTGGTATCTAATTAAGAAGTTAATTAGAATCTAGGGGTGATGTAGAATAACTCTATTTCCATGAATTCTCTTTCAGTTTATGTATAGTCAGCCTCAGTGGGTGGCTACAAAATTATTTTATCATTCTGTTGTAGTCAAAAATTAGGATCCCTTTTTTGGTTCCGTGGTAAAGGGATTGAGTTGGATTCTTACTTCCTTCAGGTGGAAGAACCTATAAAACAAACACAACTTGATCTTTTTAATATCAGTTACCCTTCCTTTCACTGCTTGTATGTAATTTTGTGCGACATGAACAATTTCTCATTAGGGATGAGAAGAAGATAGGTAAAACTGAAGACAATCAATGAATTAAGGAATTAATAAATAAATAAAGAGAAATAATGAATTAATAAATAAGAGAATAAATAAAAATAAAAAATAAAGAGAACTAATGGATTAAATAAATAAAATTAATGAATTAATAAATATTATTCTACATACAAATAATAATAAATATAGGCCTTCTTTATTTTTACTGGCTAGATCAGGAGTAAGCATAATTTTTCTGTAGAGAGCCAGGAGTAAGCATAATTTTTCTGTAGAAAGCCATTTTGGCTTTCTGTAGAGAGCCAAAAATAGTAACTATTTTTGGACCTGTAGGCCATATGGTCTCTTCCACAACTTGTCAACTCTGCTGTTGTAGAACAAAAGGATACAAAATCTTTTGTAGCACAAAAGCATCCACTGACAATATGTAAACAAATGGACATGGCTGTGTACCAATAAAGTTTTATTACCCAACAAGTTGTAGCTGGACTTGGCCTATGGGCCATAGTTTGCCAACCCCTGCCCTAGAAACTAGCAATAGTTTTCATTTTTCTTTGAGTTCTCCCTTTACCACATCCCCCTACCCTTCCCCAGTGGTAATCACTATTCAGATTTCTATTTGTAGTTTCTGTTTAGTTATAAACAAATGTAGATCATTCATTTGCTCTTTAAAAATAAAGTTTTATGACCAATGAAGATAAATAATATATTATTTAATTTTTCTTGGATTTGAGTTTTATTAAATTGTATGCTTATAAGGGTTATTGTGAAGACATGGTAAATTATGAAAGCATTTTCAAGAGTTGCCAGATGATACAAATTATTCTGTAATAATTGCCTCCTTACAGCTTTGTGTTTGGTTTCCTTTTGCTATTCACTTCAGCTCAGCTTTAATCCATTAAAAATATTGAATAATTTTAATTTTAATAAGCATTTTAGAAGGAACAATAATCACAATGGGATGGGATGGATTTTTTTTTCTTGGCATAAACTAAGCCCATCTCAAAACAATCAATTATACAAAAAGTTCATCCATAATTAGGTAGATTTTCAAGGGTACATTTTCTTGTCATGCTCCCATTTTATCTCAGTCATAATTTAAGTCTTCTTTAACCATTTCAGTTCATTGTAATGATCAATGTTCTGAAGTATCAGTTTAAAGAGTGATATATTACTACAGTAACTTGCAAGAATTAAGAATGAATCCATGGCCGATTAGCTTACTGAAATTCTATTCATTAATTAGATAATCCCCATATCAAAATAGCAAAAAAAAAAGGAAAAACCTGAAGGACTGGATTACAGCTCTTTTTTTTTTTTTTTTAAATCTCTAGAAGTTATTCACCTTTTCCTCCTTTACCTCTTCCCTGTTCCCAAGCAGAAAGTGCTTCAGTTTAGCAACTTAATCAAGCTCATGGGAGTAGCTGAGCCCATTGAAATTGATTTTTGGGATACTGAATATTCGGGAACAATGTAAAATCAAACACAAGAACATAAATCTACTCAATGCATTTATTGTCAAAATATAAACTATAATTTCTATTTCATTATAACTAGCTGCAAAAGGCCATACTACCAATGGCCAAATGTTAGGCATTACAAAAGTGAAAACTTATAAATCAAATGTAATTGATGTGGAAAATATGGGACCACAGTGGAGTGCTAACATTTTCTGAATGACAACTTTAAATAACTTCTGTAAATTGGCCTCTTGCCATAGGGTTAATAACAGCTCCATAACTATGGATGGGTAATTTTACAGCCTTTCCACATTCTGTCTGCAGCATTTAATGTGATTTCTGTTTTAGGGCTCTGATCTCCTAGCTGTGAATAAGTAATGTGAATGCATAAATAGATTTTAACAAAAGTATAAAATAGCATGTGGCAAATTGGAAGATTCATTGGGGAAGGGTTGGGAGGGTCATAGAGATTGTTAATGATTCTAAAAACAGTTTCATTCAGCTAAATCACTCCTTAACTTACTTGTTTTCCAAAGAGCTCAGTGTATAATCATTTCTCAAGACTTGTTTTTCTAAAATATTAGTCTTACAAGAAGAAAGATAGATAATTTACCTCCTTGGATCTAACTGAATATTTTCAGACTAACTCAGAGACAAAAAGAGATTTTGCTAGTGCTCCTTAGGAAATATCTGCTTTTGGCTTTTTTCCTTTTTCTTCATTCTTTTCAGCAAATACAGAGTCAAATATATAGCGATCTGTAATGTTACTTTAGGACATGTTGAAAAGCATTCTTTGGCCATAAAAATTCCTGCTTTACTGTTTACTTATAATCTTTGGCATTTTGTAGTTAGAAAGACTTTCCTTTAGTTTTAGACATCTAGAGTTCTGGGATTGAAAACATTGAAACTCATTTATAAGAATGAGCAATTAGTTTATCTTACTATGTGAATTAGTTTTTATAGCAGCGGTCATGGCTAATGCTACTGAGTACTTTACCCATATTCCAAGTACTTCTTTTATTTCATTTCATTCTCACTTCAATATTATGAATGTGTACATTATATTCCAATTTTTGTAGGGGGAGAAACTAAGCCTCAAAGAAGTATGTAGCTGTTCAAGGTTAGAGAGCTAAATAAACTCCAGTAAGTTAAGGCTCCAATTCAGGTCTCTGACTCCAGTGTTTATATTTTTTTTGAGAGAGAGTGAACGCATGCACAGGGGCATTGGGCTTCGGGGGTGGAGGTGTGAGGAGGGGCAGGGGGAGAGGGAGAAAGAGAATCCTAAGCAGGCTCCACGGTCAGCACAGAGCCCAACGCAGGGTTTGATTCTATGACCCTGAGATCACAACCTGAGCCGAAATCGAGTCAAACACTTAACCTACTGAGCCAACCAAACGCCTGACCATTGTTTGTATTCTTAAATGCTACCTATGATTTTAGAAATAGGGGAATTAAAAAAAAAACAAAAACACTAGGTACTAATAGAGGCATCACAGGGGGGTGAAGATTAGGAAGGGAGAAACCGAGGATGCTCAAGATGATCCTGGGTTTTTTCATTGTTTTTCCTTAGTTTTGATGAGGTTGAACCAGGAGCAGGCATGATATGATGTCTTAGCTCTTGTAGATAAGATAGGATTTTTTAAACTCTAAATTATAACTTATTGGTAGGTCAGGAAGTCAGTATCATGCAATATGAGCAGTGTTTGGTGGGATTGGGGGGAGCCGGCACACTCTTAGGAGATTTTATTAAAATATAACCTGTATGTATCATAACCTGATACTGACTCTCAGTTGGTAAAGTGTTGAGATTTTCAACTGAGTTTCAGTGTGTGTATGTTTTAAAAGAACATTACAGAGTAAAACATTTTTAGAGTTTGGGACAATGTAACATTTTCATTGAAGTAACATGATTGCCTTTAAGTGGTTTTTATTATTAGATGAAGGAGAAGGATGAAGTGGAAAAAATACAGAGGCATGTTCATGTTTAACTATTGGGTATGGAAATGTAAATAGTCATTAAGAAAATGTTGACTATTGAAAGGGTTTGGTCAGAAAAGCAGCAGTATGAGTGGCACAGAATAAAGGATTTGTTGTAGGGATTAGGCCTTCTATAATTCCGTGACCTAATGGAAATGTCTATGCAAGGACTTAAATTTTTTTTTTCGTGTGTGTGTGTGTGTGTGTGTGTGCAAGGACTCTTGTGTTTGGTGTTGGTCCTGGTGTTGCTGGAGGTCAGCCAGACTAGCTGTTTGGAAGGAGACTAGGATATGAAGTAGGTAAGAGCAGGGACATACTGGAAACTAGCCTTTCTCTTATCCCTGCCACCTCTGGTGAGATGATATGCGTGTCCTGCAAGAGAAGCTGGAATAGAGCTACACACATACCAGCCCAGTTTACAGAAAAGCAGAAGGAAGAAATCCAGTGGAGCTGGAGATGTGGTCCTGGCTTCAGTCTTCTACCTGAAGGCAGGTCAGCAATAAAGTGTGAGCAGCTCTGTTAACTGACATCCTTACACTGGTCTTCAAAATGAGAAAAAACAAAGCAGGAAGGAAAGAAGGAAAGGGGAGAGAAGGGAGGTAAAGGTTGTTTCCTCACTTCTATTTTCCCAATGTCATGTAAATTTTTACGGTGGTGAACCCCAGCTGAACCAGGAAGGGAAATCTAGGAAATGTAATTCCACTGTAGCTAAATGATACAGTTCCAGATGTAGCTAAACTGATACAAAGTTACCACAATTCCAGTGAGTAGATGTGATTGCTTTTAAGCTGCAGCTCCAAGACACAAAACTAAGTGCAAGACTTGAAATGAATGTTATTTCAAATAAAATTTTGTCAAAGAATAAAAACGAATCAAAATGGTAAATCTGTATGTTATGGGTCATTATATTCTTGCACATAAAAACTTAAAACTATAAACAATGAATCTGGGAACACTGAAAAAGATAAAATTAAATTAAAAAAAAAAAGCTTACAAATTTCAAAATTTAAAAGACCTGTAGAAACACAGCTTATGAGACTTGAAGACTTTTTCAAGGAAAAAAATCATTACCACAATTTTCTTAGATTTTCAGAAATAACTATTAATAAGAGATCCTTAGAAGAGACAAATTTAGTTGTATATTGTGTGTCATAAAAAATACCTCACCAAAATGCTAAAAAAATTTTCTTTGAGCAGGTATGGGTGAAATACTTGAGCTTTCTGGTGATAAATTACAGGTTTAGACTATATTACTTATTAATAACCCACTATCCTGTCAAATATGAGCTATTCCAGGATATTTAAAAGCAATACTTATTATATGAATACAGCTGATGTAGATTTTATGCTGCAAGTTGATGACAGCACCAGTTTTGCAAGTTACAAAATTTTAGGCTGGAGATGTATGACAAGATAACTTTATGAAAGTTGTGTTGAATTTAATCCACCCACATTTCGATGAGACATATCTATAGCATTAGGAAAATGCACTATTCATTAATATAAGTGATCTGCAAAAACTGTAAAGGAATAGAAGTTGGTGGAATAGTACATATAACTGGAAAATATAGTGGAGTGACTTAAAAATACAGAACCCACCGTATTAATGTTGTTGGTCATATCAAAAAGCTAAAGATGATATTGAGGTAAGAGACTTAGTATGTTTAAATAATATTTTTGGCATTCTTAGTAAACTAAATTTGAAACTAAAAAATATATTTCAACAAATCAGATTTTTTTGAGATAACAAGAAAAATCATTGTTAGAGTGAGATTTGCAAGGTATCACCTTAGCTACTTTGTTCTCAGCATCACTGCAAATTTTTTTCTTAAAAATTTATTTATTTTAGAGAGAGTGTGAATGAGCAAGTTGGGAAGGGGCAGAGGGAGTCCGAAGCGGGGCTTCATCTCGATCCCACCAACCATGAGATCATGACCTGAGCTGAAACCAAGAGTCCAGTGCTCAACAGACAGCCATCCAGGTGGCTCAGTATTGTTGGAACTTTTAAGGGCAATTTGAAAATAATAATATTAGAGTTATTACATTTCAGCTCTCTAGCTCAGGCTTTTTTTTTTTTTTTTTTAAAGATTTTATTTATTTATTTGACAGAGAGAGAGATCACAAGTAGGCAGAGAGGCAGGCAGAGAGGGAGGGGGAAGCAGGCTCCCTGCTGAGCAGAGAGCCCAATGCGGGGCTCGATCCCAGGACCCTGAGATCATGACCTGAACCAAAGGCAGAGGCTTTAACCTACTGAGCCACCCAGGCATCCCTCTAGCTCAGGCTTTTAATTATTATTTCCAAAAGGGATATTTGAAAGTTTGAGAGAAACATTGAGATAAAACATATACTTGATTTTCATACTCCTAAACAAATAATTGAGTTAAACTTGATTCCTGAAATACAAATGAAATATTGTAGCATTGTTCTCAAAATACACTGAAGAATGGTCAGAAGACTTTAATTTTACCATAAGTTTCGATGAATTTTAAAGAATTTTCTTGTCTGTAGAATGCATTGCTATAATTACTGTACATAGTTACATGTTTGGGTAAATTAGGATTTTCAACAACTTCACTAAAAAACAACAACAAAAAAATAAGCTCAATACTGAATCAGATCAGCGTATATCCCTGTCTACATATGTTCCACCTTTGATTGAACTAAAAAACAGAAAAGCATAGCCGTGATATTCAGTAAAATCATTCCAAATGTTTTTATATTGGAAAATATTTGCTGTGTTCTTTTTAAATATTAAGGCAATTATATTAGATGTTAACTTTGTTGTATATTTACTTTATCACATATAGTTGGATATGTGGAGTTTTTTTTTTTTGGTGAGCTTTAATTGAATATATTTGTGTGTATGAGGGTGTCCATGTATATGTCTTTAAAAACAAATTGTGTTTCTTTTACCAGAGGGCAAGATATAAATTAGCAAAAGGCACATAAACACTATTGTAAAAAAAATCTATGGGTAGAGACAGAATGAGGGAAGAGAGTAGAGGTATAAAAATGCATGATGAGCTTGTTGTGGCTAAATTAAGATTTGTGCAGGGATGGATACAGTAGTGGAATTGTGAAGAAGGAGAAATGGCCATGACTGAGGCCAGAAGTTATATCACGAGGATGTACACAACGAGTCATCCAGTGCTCCGAGTCGGCTTGACTCCTTGTCTGGAACATAGCCAGGTCTGCTGTGGAGTTGGCCGTGCTCCTTCTGTTCAACAGAAGGCTGTTTATGTGGGAAGTGGGAAGAGACTGACCATTCTGCCTGTTCTATTTTTTTTTAAAGTCTGTTAAAAGGGACAGAAAAGGAAAAACATATTGCTTTCAATGTGCTCTGTCGCACAGGGTGTAAGGAGGTCAAGAAGACCCAGAAGATCACTATAACACGTTTCTCTGTAGTGTTGTAGTTGCTTATTACCACAGGAGTTTATTTACCTCATGTAAATGGGAAGGGTATTGGTTCTGGAGTCATGATTAGTAATTGAATCCTTGCTCCATCTCTAGCCATGTGATCTCTAAACTCGTTCAGTAGTGGATTGATAAGACTAAGGCTAAGACAATGTGAAGAGATCTAGAGATGGAGATGGAATCCTGCACCACATCTTCCTTGCAGCCTACAGAAATAGAAAGGGGATATGTGGAAGGAAATGGACTTTAATGCATGACCCAAAGGTTGTATAGTTCAGTATCACTCACAACCTGGTGGCCAAAACTTACTCAGATGGAAATACTGTGTCTGGCCCAGCATGCATATGCTCTTGACAGTTTCCAAAAAAGTAACAGCATCAGGAAAGGATGTTACGTGGTGAAGCCTGATCTTCAAATAGTAGAGGCGTGTGTGTGTGTGTGTGTGTGTGTGTGTGTGTGTGTGTGTTCGTGTATTTTGTAACCGTGACTAGAGTAATAATAGTTGGAAGTAAGAAGGGGAAATAAGGGAGA
This sequence comes from Procyon lotor, assembly GCA_028646535.1. Lineage (NCBI taxonomy): Eukaryota > Metazoa > Chordata > Mammalia > Carnivora > Procyonidae > Procyon > Procyon lotor. The sequence continues at coordinate 118,793,168 of CM053606.1, forward strand.
TACCTAACCCACTTCTAGCTCCTGAGATGGGGGATTATGAGAGAATAAAACCTGCTTTACTTCCAGTTCTTAAAAAGAAACTATTGTTAGAGAATAGCCAAGTTTCCCTTATGTCAAAGAGGTAAAAAATAATATTAAGAAAAAGGCTGCGGATACAGGTGTGTATATTGAAATTTCATATTGTCAGATGCCCTTTTAAAAAAATTAGACTAATTTACTCACTTATCAAAAGAGTGGAAGGGCGCTTGGATGGCTCAGGTGAAGCCTCTCCTTCAGCTCAGGTCATGATCTCAGAGTCCTGGGATCGAGCCCCACATCGGACTCCCTTCTCGGCAGGAAGCCTGCTTCTCCCGCTACCATTCCCTCTGCTTGTGTTCCCTCTCTCACTATGTTTCTCTCTGTCAAATACATAAAATCTTAAAAAAAAAAAAAAGAAAAAAAGAGTGGAGAATCTATTTCCCCACCCTCTCACTCACCATGGGAATTTTTTTCTTTTTAATCTTTTCCAATTTGATAGATGAAACATACTAGTTTGTTTTAAAATTCATTAATTTTATTAGTGAAATTAATTGCTCTTTTACATGGCTGTAGACATTTTTTAATATGGTGAGTCAAGTGATCATTTTTGTAATATTAGTTTTTTTACCCTAATTCTTTTTTTAATTTTATTTTTTCAGTGTTCCAAGATTCTTTGTTCATGCACCACACCCAGTGCTCCATGCAATATCTGCCCTCCTTAATACCACCACCAGGTTTGCCCATCCCCCGACCCTCTGCCTTCCAAAACCTGCAGTTTGTTTCTCAGAGTCCATAGTCTCTCCTGCTTCGTCTCCCCCTCTGATTTACCCCAATTCACTTTTCCTTTCCTTCTCCTAATGTCGTCCTCCATGTTATTCCTTATGCTTCACAAGTAAGTGAAACCATATGATAATTGACTTTCTCTGCTTGACATTTCACTTAGCATAATCTGCTTTAATCCCGTCCATGTTGATACAAAAGTTGGGTATTCATCCTTTCTGATGGAGGCATAATATTCCATTATATATATATGGACCATATCTTCTTTATTCATTCGTCAGTTGATGGGCATCTTGGCTCTTTCCACAGTTTGGCGATTGTGGCCATTGCTGCTATGAACATTGGGGTACATGTGGCCCTTCTTTCCACTACATCTGTATTTTTGGGGTAAATACCCAGAAGTGCAATTGCTGGGTCATAGGGTAGCTCTATTTTTAATTTTTTGAGGAATCTCCACACTGTTTCTAAGGTGACTTGCATTCTCACCAACAATGTAAGAGGATTCCCCTTTCTCCACATCCTCTCTAACACTTGTTGTTTATTGTCTTGTTAATTTTGGCCATTCTAACTGGTGTAAGGTGGTATCTCAATGTAAAATTAGTTTAAACAAAGTAAAATTATTGAATTTGCTTACCATTCTCCCCCATTGTGAGTTTAAAGTTAAGGTATCTATTATTTTATTTTCATACTTTTATTAAATTACAAGCTCCTTAAAGAGAGCCTATGTCTTATTAAGTTGTATGAGTTACTTTTTTGAAGTCTTTAATAAAGTGTGTTATTCAGCCCAAAGACCCAACATTTATGTTAAGTGAAAATATAAGTGAATATCTGAGGTTTAACGTGTACAAAAGTTGTTGGAGACAAACAGATATTTAGTGACATGTGCTGAATAGTTTGCTCTGTTGAACTGGAATTTTTTTAAGATTTTTTACATTAATCTCTACTATTTCCAGAAACATCTCAATAAGAAAATCCTAAAGAAATCTTGATTATGTTTTTACAGTTACAATACAAAATTAATAGAAATTATTTGATTTTTAGCCTTTTTTGACTGAAATAAGATCAATTTTTGTTTTATTGAGGCCACTTTTGTTCTATAGGGCAATAATATTCATTTTTGAAAAAGCACTTTAAATTTGAAACTTGGTACAATAAAGGATTTAGGTCCTCCTCCCCTCTTCCCCCATACCCACCCACTGTATTTTTCCGGGTTAGTGATTTGTGAATTGGCTCAGAGAGTGAATCATCTCATCAGGCTGGAATTCATGGGGCAGAGGAAGAGAAATAAAGATCAGTGACTGCTTTACTTAGCAGTCATTGGGAAGGTTTATAATTCTCATCAGTGGTCTTCTCTCTGAAATGGTTTATGTATCTAATGAAATGGAACCTTGTTATCTATCTATCTAGCTATCATCTAATTCCCTTTAAAATTACCTTTTACCTGACATTTCACTGCAACATCTCAAGATTTCTCTTGTTTTTCTTTTTTTTCCCTTCAAAGTCTCTATTACAGTGTTGTCTCTTGGTTCTGCCTTGATGTAACATTTAAGTTTCAATATGTATTCTTGAGGTTGAGTAAAATAGGAAATGTAGTATGAGAAAGATTTAAAGAAAATACACATCTTCTAGGGGCACCCGGGTGGCTCAGTCATTAAGCGTCTGCCTTCGACTCAGGTCATGATCCTGGGTTCCTGGGATCGAGCCCCGCATTGGGCTCCCTGCTCAGCAGGAAGCCTGCTTCTCCCGCTACCATTCCCTCTGCTTGTGTTCCCTCTCTTGCTGTGTTTCTCTCTGTCAAATAAATAAAATATTTAAAATAAAAAATGCACATCTTCTAAAAGGCCATAATAAATTGTCTTTATTGTTACTTCAACTAGAGGCTGTACCTTAACTTAAATGACCCATGGTTTCAGAAACACATTTCTGCTTCTTGACATAGCTTTGCTCTTTCTTTGGTACTCCATAGGAAATATTTTCAGGTACTAAAAGGATTTCAAGGTCGCTTAGTTTCTCCCAAATTATTTCTCTTCACATCATGTGCTATGAATAAAAATTATATATACTTACAAATGAAATGTATCCATATGTGCTGATCCCCTTCACCATCAACTTTGTCATTAATTTATTTGTTTCACCAATAATGACTGACATATACTCTGTGTGAAGTCATGTGGAAATGCCAGTATGTAAATCCTGGCCTTTGCAGCATATCTGGCATCTTGTTGAGAAGGAGACAGTACGATGTAGTGCTCCAAGTGTTATGAAGGAGATGAGCCATGAATACTTGGGAAAATCATCCCGTGTCTATAGAGTGAGTGGCTATGGAAGGGCATCATGGGAGGGAACACAGATTTGAGTCTGGAAGTTACAAAGAGAAGTTGATTAGGAGAACGGGATGGAACTGGGGATGGGGGATATTGGAGGAAAAGAAAACACTAGAACAGAGAACTAGATGTGGGAAGAAAGCAGGTTGCCTTTACAAAGGGAATATGGCAAGGTTAGATCAAGGTTGAAGGGTGAAAGTGAGGAAAGATGATTTGTAAGAAATAGAACTAAATCATGAAAGGTCTTGTTTGTTGTGCTGAGGAGTGCGACACTCCAAGTAAAAAAAATAGGGGGAGTGACATGAACAATTTACATTTTATTAAGATGGCTTTATAATGGAAGAATTTATAAAGACTAAGCTCAATACATTTAATTATTTGAACGTAAAAAGGCTGCAGGTCCAAAATAAAAAAGACTAAAATTAAGAAGCAAGCTAAACTGGGACAACCATTTATAATAAATGTGACAAAGGTTAATAGGTTTAGTATTTAAAGAGTTCATTCAAATTGGGAACAACAGCACTAGGAAGATCCTCATAGATAACAGAGAGTGACATTAATAGATAATTAGGAAATAAAATAGGCTAACAAACTTATCAGTATGCAAATGAAAACAACAGGGAGGTCTCATTTTTTGCTTGTCAAATTAGGAAATTTTTCAAAAAAGAATTATAGTCAGACTAGCCAATGCTGACAAAGCTATGGAACAGAGAGTTTTCAAGCATCGCTGAGGGGAACATACTTTAACTTAATCTTTTGGATATAACTGTATATTGGGTTTGTAAATTGCTGACATCCAATGACTTAGGAATCCTTCAGTTTGGAATTTTAGCTAACAATATAATCTGAACTATAGAATGAAATGGTCTTCTTTGGGTTATTTTGTTGACATAATTAATTTGAAACACAAAATGAATGTTATTATTACAATTATTATTATTATTGGCACAAATATTGTCCATAAAACATGTTCAAAAGTCACTACCAGTAGCAGCAATTTAGAATATTGTGGTAAAGGGAATAACAAAGGTTTAAATTTAATTATCCACATTATATTAACACATGTCTCAGGGAAGAATTTGACAATCGTGATAAAAAAATACCCATCGGGAGAAATTTTTTATCTAGAAGTGTCTTTTTACATGATCATAAATAATGTTGCAGTTGATCCATTAATGAAGAGTGAGACCAAACTGAATAGAAACCTGAAAAAAAAAATCCGTCTAGCTTTTAAGAAGTGAAAAAAGAATGGTATGGTAGACTCTTGAATAAGTATATGCCGTTATCTGAAATTATCTCAAAATGGAAGAATTAAGGTAAAGCTTGAGGCAATTTTTCCTATGGTCGGGAGGTTGTAACCTAGCTGGAAGCAGGGGAGTAGAAAGCAAAATTATAACCGAATGGTGGAAAATGGCTTAAATTGTACTTTTGGAAACTGCATGTAGTCCAAGATTTGGGACAAGTCATTTTTTTTTTTTCTATTTGAAATAACTTTCTCAGACTTAGAATTGCATAATGAACCAGACTCACTCAAATCACCAGGCAAATAGAGATTGACATTTGGCAAAAATGTACACAGTTGCAAGTTTCAATGTTCCAGACTAATTTTTCTTTTGAAATGCATTTGTCCTAAAAAACTGTGATGTGCACAGCATGTTATATTCGATAAAGTGGAAGAGAGAAATTGAACTATTAGATTGGCTCCCACCTATGCACTTACTAGAAAAGAACACACCTGCCTCATTTGTTAAAGCTTAATTGCTGCCACTGTGGAGTTATTTTGAACTTGAGGTGCACCCAGGGTAGAGTGGGAGAAGAGGGGGTTGGAAATTGTCTTCTGAGTCCCTTCCGTCCTACCCTGTTCCGTTTCCCTCCTTCTCTCTCTTTTTCTCTCCCTACTTCCCTTCCTCCTTTCTTTCCTTCAGCAGTTCAACTTAGATTCCTGGCTTAGCTGACCTGAGTTAGTCTTTGCTTAGGAAGGGTCTAAGTGGAATATAAAAAACAGCTCAGAGGATCGTAGGGGAAGGGAGGGAAAACTGAATGGGAAGTAATCAGAAGGAGACAAACCATGAGAGACTCTTAACTATAGGAAACAAACCGAGGGTTGCTGGAGGGGTGGTGGGTGGGGGGATGGGGTAACTGGGTGATGGGCATTAAGGAGGGCACGTGATGTGATGAGCACTGGGTGTTATATGCCACTGATGATTTATTGAACTCTACATTTGAAGAAAAAAGGAAGAACCTGGGACAATTATGAATATCCCCTAGGATATATGGAATAAATTTTGATGTCCTGATATCATTATTCTTGTGAAGTGAGCATAAGCTTTAAAGTAAGATGATCCTGGTAGATTCCCAGTTCTACTGCTTATTAACTGTGTGATATTGTACAAGTCACTGAATTTTACTGAACCTCGATTTTCCTAATTACAAATTGGATTCCATAAGACCCAGTTTGCAAGGTTGTGGTAATAAAGCTTTTGACATGTAGTAATTGTTTGATATATGGTGCCAAATATTATTATACCCCCAAACAACAAAGAAACAAACATGTCTTGGATTATGAGAGAAGATTTGATGCATAAGGTAAAAAATGATTACCAGCCTTTCTTGTCATCATGGTATGTGGCTCAGATAATAGTCGCAGACTCAATCCTAACGTATAAATGAATTTCTGAAATTCATACCTCTAGATGCGTAACATGCTTTTATCTATCATTTAAGAAAGCGTATCAAGGGTGCGTGCGTGGCTCAGTCAGTTAAGGGGGCTCTCTTCGGCTCAGGTCTTCAGCAGGTCCCAGGATCCTGGGATCAAGTTCCACATCGGGCTTCCTGCTCAGTAGGGAGTCGGCTTCTCCCTCTCTCTCTGCCCCGCTCCCTGCTCGTGCTCTCTCTTTCTCTCAAATAAATAAAATCTTTAAAAAAAAAAAGATTCAAGGATTCAAAATATAAGAAAATTATAGTTGCAGTCTTCTAGAAATAATCTCAAATATGATTCAATTTATTCTTAAAGGGTAAATATATGTTTGTACATTGCTATTAAAATTACTTAAGACAGCCAAACAACTGACTTGTCGAAGGAAACGTAATGGCCGAGAAGTGCATGGCTTGAAGACGTCTTCAGACCCCTGCACCTTGCATTATTCCATGAAAAACTATACTGAGTGCCTCTGATAGAAGAGGAGGACAACCAAGGTTTTGGGATGTAGATGTTTTGAGGAGTAACCAAAGGCAAGAATGAAGCTTTTATAGGTTAAAGAAAACTTGTAATAAGAAGGTGGAACGGTACTAGAGACCGGGAAGTTACTCTAGGATGCTAACTGTTATTTCAGGTTATTTACAAGAGATGGAAAGGGAGAGATCATGAGGGAGCAGAAGACTGACTCATTTTAAGTATGTTTAAATTTTAGAAGTCTATAAAATAGAGACTCCAAAAACTTCCTTATAATTTTATTCACCTTTGTCACCAGATGTTTTTATTTAGTGTGAAAAGAAGTCAAACAAGACAGAGTTACTTTTATTACAAATTAGTCTCATCTTTATCCTTTATGGAGAGATAACAGATAACTGTTGTTTTATTGCCTGTTTACTGCTGTTGTAATGAACTGAAAGATTGCATCCAGACAAGTCCCTAAGTCTCCTTTGTCTTATTTCCTCATCTGCTGCTTAAAGGGACAGATCAGTTGATAAAAGGTAGCTTACTGTAATGTTCTGCATTTCTATAAATATAAATGTCCAGAAAGGAGTCCTGCAGCTGCATGACCAAATTCACAAACGAGAGACCACAAGTTCCTACAAAGGCAGAGGGTCAGTGCACAGGAATGAAACAGGAGTGGACTCGCACCATCACCCACTTACTTGGGGCCTGCCACTTAAAACTTCCCTAATCAGACCTCCTTTGTCTAGTTTACTGGGTGTTCATTGGAGTTGAAAGAAGGCATGTGAAAACACTCTTCAAATCCGTAAAATTGGAAAACTGTAATCCAGTATCAATCGGTGAAGTAAAACAATGCAACAGTTAACAAATCCCAAGAGTTCAATCAAATACACAAAGAGGGCCACAACAGTATTTTGCACTGTCTATCTCATTTTAACTTGAAATGAGCAAGAGACGCTTCCTCATAAATAAGCAGTGTAGCGTGACTTTCAGGCTTATCATTCCCTTATATAACCAGGAGGTTGCCATAAGCACTTAATATGGAAAATAGAAAATAATTCTGCCAGTGAGATTTTTTCTGATAAGAATATTAAGTTATGATGCAAGTCAAGTTTGCAAAGTCATTCATTTGTTAGTTATAATTAGAACTATTATATTACTCTTTTAGATAAAATATTTTACTGACTCATTATCGGCATAGGTGGTACTGAGGTGGCTTCCCTCCCTCCTTCCCTCCCTCTCTCCTGCCTTCCCCCTCCCTCCCTTTCTTCCTCGCTCCTTCTCACCTCCCTTCCTTCCTTTCTTCCTCCTTCCCTCCCTTCCTTCCTGTCATCCTTCTCCTCCTTCTCTCTTTCTCTTCCCCCTCTCCCCCCACGATTTCTTAAACTTCGATATCACAGAAATCTCTCTCATTGTTTTTCTTTTCTCTCTGTAGCCTCTCTAAGCAGATAGTCTTTTCTAATGTCACAACTTTGACGATCAGTGATGTGCAGGTGGTTTCCACTTCTGTATTCCTAGTCCCTCTCCTCCAAGCTCCAGTTTCATATTTCCAGTTACCTGCTGGTTATATCTAACTATATCATGTAATAACTTAAACTCACAGTGGATCTGTTATTTCCTCCCAGACCTGCTCTTCCTTCTCTGGTTCTTGTTTCTGTTAGTGGTTGTTGACCTCCCAACACATAGGCTCCAAACCTTGGTGTCATCTTTGAATCCTTACTTTCTTATTTTTCTCATCTGAGGAAACACTTACTCCAAGTTCTAATGTTTATTTGCTCCTCTCAACTTCCAGAATCATTCTGTAGTTACACTTTACCTCTTGCCTGTATTATTGAGATACTTAACTGATTTCTCTGTCTCTGTACTCTCCTCTAATTCATCTTGTATATTACTGCCAGATAAAACCTAGAATCTCAGAATTAGAAAACAGACCTTAAAGTGATCTGGTCCAATCAACTGGATGCTTCTTAGTTATTTCTAATTCCCAAGCCAGATCTATGCTTAAATAACTCTCTTGCTAGCTTTAGTCAGTCTTTAAAAATAACCTAGCTATTTTAAAGTACTTTTTTCTCTCCTTCTTCTCCTCCTGCTGCTCCTCCTTCTCCTGCTCCCACTCTTCCTCCACCTTCATTTGAACCCAAATCCTTCTTCCACTTTTGTCTTAAGTCTATCCCTGTGGCCATACAGAAAGTCAAATTCCTCTACCACAGGTTAGAATTTCAAGATTTGTGGGTATTCTGTGTCAAAGTATAAAAACTCTCCATTGGGTTCGGGTTTAGAAGCTGTCAGGAGCACTTATTTTTTTTTTTTAATATTTTATTTATTTATTTGACAGAGAGAGAGATCACAAGTAGGCAGAGAGTCAGGCAGGGAGAGGGGGGAAGCAGGCTCCCCACTGAGCACAGAGAGCCCGATGTGGGGCTCAATCCCAGGACCCTGAGATCATGACCTGAGCCGAAGGCAGAGGCTTTAACCCACTGAGCCACCCAGGTGCCCCAGGAGCACTTATTTTTAATCATGCTTGTTGCAAAATTCTGGAGAAAGAAGATAGTGAAATGTGACAGCCATCTCTGAACCCCAAGCTGTCCTCGATGTTTAAGTTCCTTTTTAAAAGTATTTTTTGAGAAAAAAGGCAGAACTTTAAGGCCAAGAACTTCAAAAACATGCATCAATAACTCATATATGTTTGAAGTGATTAAAAAAGTATAATTTGAGAATATTTATCTTCTCCACTAATCATGTTCATTATATTTTGTAACTAGAATATGTTTCACAGTTCTTAAAAATTACAAGTTTAGGTTTTAGAAACATACTAATATATCTTAATCATGAGAATCTTTATATCTTTGTACTGAATGGCAAATACAGCAGAGAATTTAGTCAATTTAATAGCAGAGAACAGATCATATTCAAATTTAATTTCATTTTAGGCTAACTGATTCGTTAGCAAATACATCCTTTATATAACTCCCTAGGTCATAAATATTCCGGATCTCATCTTTTTATGAGCAGACAGGAAAAGAATTATAATATAGAACTGAATAAACAAAAGAACTTTAATGTCCAAGTGATTTGCTTTTCAGTTTCCTTCCACTCAGTATTAACTATTCTTTTTTTTTTAGTATTAACTATTATTAAGGGGAGAGTTAAATTTCTATATATATAAATTATATATATATTCTTTATATATATATCCTATATATATATATAAATTTTTTTTTTTTAGGTAGAAGAGTCTTCATTCCTTTAGCCATTATTCATGTTTTAATAGTTTCAAGATCCTTTATTGACCTGGTTATTTTACTGGGAAAAAGACTCATTTTGTTTGTAAGCCTTGTAGCAGATGCTGCTGGTACCCTTCCTTATCCCCTAGGTACATTCATAACTGGTATCCTATGGCAAGCACCTGTGGTTCTTGGCTGACGGCTTTTTGTGTCTGGTGCTTCCTGAGTCTTTTCTGGTATCCTCTCCTTGCATTCAAATCTTAGTCTCATGGTTTGCTTCTAGGGGAACCTAACTTAAATTACCTTTCTCAAAATATCCTACTGTGTACTTTTACACTCAAACATAAATTTTCCTCTTACTTGAATCTTAAGAGACGGGGAATATTAAGATATCAAAGGTTTTTGGTAAGCCATGTTAAGACTTTTTAAAAAAATTTGATTTTAAAAGCAAAGGGAGGGTCACCTGGGTGGCTTAGTCAGTTAAGTGATTGTTGATTTGGCTCAGGTTAAGATCTTGGGGCTGTGAGATTGAGCCCCATGTAGGGCTCTGCTCAGTGGGGAGTCTGCTTGAGATGCTCTCTCTCCCCCTCCTCTGCCCTTCCCTCTGCTCCTGTGCTCTAAATATAAAATAAAAGAAAGTAAAAGCAAGGGGAAATCTTTGAAGGGGTTTCCACCAAAAGAATGGCAAGATCACATGTGCTTTTTGTGGAGAATGGATTTGAGAAAGGTAAAACCTAAGTTAGATATCCACTTAGGAGTGTGTCGCTGTAGTCCAGGCAAGAAATGGTGGCCGACTCATGACAGCAGCCTATAATAATCACAAAGAGAAGGGTGTGGTTCTGAGAAACATAAATGGACTAGAATTGACAGAACTTGGCTATTGGTATTAAATAGGTGTGAAATGAGGGAAAAACTGGTTAGATGTCAGTGCTGTTTTTCTTCTTAAGGAAGAAGAAAGTTTGAAGAATGGAGAGAAAAGCATTTTGTTTTGACATGTTATGTTTGAGATATATGTGTGAGCCTGAAGAAGCACATGCTGTTTTAGAGGGAATGTAAATAAGACATGTTTGTGAAACTGATATATAAATTTACTTTTATTTGTTCAAAAATTCTTCCACTTTCTGTCCAGAGCATCTGTCATCTGTATCATTTTTACATTAGCTGTGTTTGACATTTTCCTGCTACCGAAAATTATATCATGATATACCCATTTGGACTAGTTGCCATTTGCAAATCAGTTTATACCTCTTAGGTCCCAGGAGACTAGGTAGAGAATTACCGAATGTGAAGCTTGTATCTATTAGACATTTGAAATGGATAAAATAATTAGAATGTGTGTGAGTGCAGAAGGATGGTTGGTGTGTATACAGAATATTTTCATTTTTTTAAATTAACGTACAATGTATTATTTGCCCCAGGGGTACAGGTCTATGAATCATCAGGCTTACACATTTCACAGCACTCACCATAGCACATACTATCCCCAACGTCCATAACCCAGCCACCCTATCCCTAATGCCCCCAGCAACCCTCAGTTTGTTTTGTGAGATTAAGAGTCTCTTATGGTTTATCTCTCTCCCGATCCCATCTTGTTTCATTTTTTTCCCTCCCTAGCCCCCATGACCTCCCGCCCTCTCTAAAATTCCTCATATCAGAGAGATCCTAATAGAATATTTTAAAATATTCTAAAACCTCTAGATAAAATATTTAAAATATTCTAAACACCTCTAGAATTGAAGGAAAAAAATTTGCTTTGCAAGATTTGAAAACTCTCTTTGGCCATCTGCAAAATACCAATGTGGCAAGTACTATGTGTTCATTTATATGGCCAGCAGTGTTTAATGGACAAAGCAGATAAAGCACCCTGCCCTCATGAAACTTACGTGAGGGAGGAGAGACTGACAAAAGACCAGGAGACAATAAATGCATAAATTATTTGTTCTGATAGATGCTGATAATGCTCTGAAAACAATGAAGGACTAGATCAGGGTAAGGGAAATGGGGAAGTGAGTGGTGAAGGTGGGGTTGGGAGAGAGCAGTTAGTAGTGTTAAGATAGGTCTGCTGAGAAAACGAATCTGACCAAATGTTGGTAGGAAGTTAGGGAGTTAGCCAAGAGTTTATTTAGAGGAAAAGCATTCCAGGCAGAGGGATCAGCTAGAATAAAATCCTTAAGATGAGAGCAGACCTGGGAAAATCAAGAAATAACAAGGAGATCAAAGGGGATCAAAGGGCTGGAAGAGTGAGCAAGAGTAGGACCAGGATGTCAGGTGATGAAGAGTACTGTATTATAAGAGCTTAAGCTTTTACTGCGAGTGAAATGGGAAGAAGTAAAAGGCTAAGAGCAGAGCAAAGATATTTTTTGACTTATATTTTTAAAGGATCACTCAGGCTTCTACTGAGAATAGACAATAAGTGGTCTAGTATGAAAGCAGAGATCACTTAGGAGGCTTTTACACCTGTCCAGCTGAGAGGTGATGGGGGCCTGAATCAACACAGTAGTCACGGAAGACGGGACAAGTGGCTAGACTCTTAATAATTTTTGCATGTAGATCCAAAAGGATTTGGTGATGGTTTACATCTGAAATGTGAGAAACAGAAGAGTCAAAGGTGGCCTGAAGTCTCTCGGCCTGAATGAGTAGTAGGATGGAATTTCTTTTTACCAGACTGGGTATGGTATAGAGTAGCAGGTTTTAGGGGGTGGGCTGAAGAATCAAGAGTTCCATTTGTGATATGCTAAGTTTGGGATATTTATTAGATTACCAAGTGGTTAAAGAAATCGTGCTGAGTATCTGAATATAACTGAATAAAGCTTGAATATAACTCAAACTTTTTTCCTCATCATTTATTCATTTTGTTTTCCACCAAATAAACGGCACTATATTTATAGCAGGAGGCTCTAGGCAAGATCATTATAAGCCTGAATTTGTGTGAGTAGGTCTTGTAGATCAGTGAGGCTATATATGCTCAAAGGTAATTTACAAAAGAGGGACAGAAGGACTTCATGGAAAATAATTCATATTAAAGGAAGAGGCAAAGTAAACAAGCTTGCCCCATTAGCAAAGCTTTTGCTGTCAAACCAGAGGGACAGTACTAGCCACAGAATGGTGTCCATCTCTCAGATTTGTTCCAAGTCCAGTTTATTCCCTCCTGACTTCCTTCTGTGGTAACTTAATTTTGGATATTATGGGAGAGAGGGTTGTGAATAAAAAGTGAAAGAATTTTGCTAAAACCTCTGTAAGATATTAGGTCAGAAGAGATTATTGCATCGGCTTATTTCTGACAAGATTGTGAAGGATGGGAAAAGGGATCAGTTTCTCCCATTAGTTAGAACACTGAGTGGCTGTGGTACCTTGGTACTCACTGCGTGAGTAGCACGAGCAAAGGCCATGATATGGAAGTGTCCACAATGTCGGTGCAGGGGACTGAGGACTGTGGTGTGGTGGTAACCAGTGGAAGCAGTAGTGGAGTCTAACAAAGGTGGTGGTGCCAAGTCACAAGGTAGATGTTAGGGACTACATGTTGTGTCCCCCTCAAATTCATATGTTGAAACCCTAACTCCCCCAGTGCGATGATTTTAGGAAGTAAGGCCTTTGGGCTGTACTTAGGTGCTGAGAGTGGAGCCCTCATGAATAGGATTGGTGTTCTTATAAGAAGAAATGTAAGAGACATGATCTCTCTTCCCACTGTGGGAAGACACAATGAGAAAATGGCTGTCTATAAACCTGGAAGATGGCCTTCACCAGGAACCTGAGCATGCTGGTACCTTGCTCTTAAACTTCTAGCCTCCAGAAAGAACTGTGAGAAATAGATGTTTTTTTGTTCCAGCCAATCATTTCATTTTATATTACTTTGTGATGGCAGCCTAAGACAGTATATCTCAAGATCTTTATGAAATCCCCACTGGGGACTCATAGCAGGGGACTCACACCACACAACAGAGGGTTTGTGTGTGTGTGTGTGTGTGTGTGTGTGTGTGTGTGTGTGTGTGTGTGTGTGTATTACACAGACTATTGGGTTAAAAATATTAGATTTGAGAGCCAGAGAAATATAAGGTTTTGTTTGTTTGTTTGTTTACCTCAATCTGGGGTGGACTAAGAGAATGGCTTTAAATGAATCACTTTTTGCAAAAACAAAACAAAACAAAACAAACCTGTATTTTTTTGTCACTGTGGTTGTTTGGCCATAGGGTGCTACTGAAACACAAATCATGAGTCTCATTTCTACATATGCCTTTTGGGAAAGATTGATTAGGAAAGAAATATTTATCGAGTCTCTTCTGTGCAAGACACTATTATAAATGCTTTACACCAGCTATTTCATGATATAAGTTACCATTAACTCATTGAAGCCTAGATAAGGAAAGAAGGGCTTGATTATAAAGATGATGATGAGGATGATGATGACAGTGAGAATGAGGACAGCAACTATTTAAAGAGTAACTAATATCTTAGCATATACAGTTCGTTTTACATACATTATGCTACTTAATATTTGCATCAGTACTCTTAGATGGACATCATTACACTCATTTTACAAATGAGGAAACCGAGAATCAGGTCTGTTGAGAAATTTGCCCAAGGTTACACAGGTAAGCTGCAGAGTGGCTGTTCAAATCTAGACTTCTGACTTTGAAGTCCACCTATTTGTTAAGATGTCTAGTGCTTCAATAATGCTACACAAATCACCCCAGAATTCAGAGGCTTTCAGTTTAAAATTTCTATTTTTCTCACTTCTGTATCTGTGGTTCTGCAGGAGCAGATCTGCTTTCTGGCCGGGCCAGCATGGTTTGACAGATTTGGGTTATGGCTTGTGTATCTCATTTGGGGTGTGCTAAGGGTGTACTTTTATCACGGCTATCAGAGATGCCCGTGCAGAGCCCATGCACTTTTTTAATGCCTCTTGTCCGGTCATATCCACAAACATTTCAAAGACAGTCACACGGCCAACCCCAATGTCAATGGGGATGAGGAAGCATCCTCACAGTGGGAAGAACTGTGAGACTACATGGCTTCGGGAATAGATTAATGATTTTATAACAGGGATGGAGCAAAGAATTGAATACAATAATCCAGTTTACCACAATCCTGCATCATACTACTTTCCCGTTGAAAGGAAATTTATTTCCTTCCTGCCTTGAAAGAGTCATTTTAACTATATTATCCACTGATGGTGGTTTGGAAAGCTAAGAGCCGCATCACACAAAATATTAGATCTTAATACATGCTTGAAAAACTACTGATGACACTGAGTTTTCTAGTTAACTGGGAAGTGCAAACGCACATTTTCTACTTCTATTACTTACATACATTTCTCTTTGAAGAAGATGAAATTAAGTTTAAATGCTGCCATCTGTGTCCAAGTTGGATCTTTTTATAATTCTTAGACTGACTTCTCACCTACTTTCCATAATTGCTAATTTCTTGTCCATGTGGATGTTTCTATAATAATGAACATTACCTCTCACGCTTTTCCATATGATAAGAAAGCACCTTGGTGGTTCATTAAAATCAGAAAAACAGTATTGTCTAGCAAATTATTTTGCCTTGTACATACCAAAATTCATTTTTTTGGTTGAGTGTTGTTTTGTTTCGTTTCCAGTAGTTATAATGGCTTCATGTAGACGATGCTTTCATTTGTGGAGATTCTGCACATTAGTACTGCTTATATGTTATTTAACTTGCAAGTTCTGTGATTTTGAAATCTTATAGGAGGTAAATGCTCCTAATCCTGAATTGTTGTTTATTTATACCCTGCCAGGTGGAAGTGCATTTATCAACATTCACTTGAAATCTGGGCATACCTTCCTGAGTAATCTTCCAGGTGAGTCCCTAAATGTTTGTAAAAACCTTCAAAGTTAATCTAAAACCATTTTAAGGGAGAGTTGTACAGAGATTTTTGTTCTTTATTTGTATCTTTGGCTTTGTAAGGGGTCCTTTTCAAGGTGCACCACAGTGGAGCTAGAAGTAGTTCTAACAGAAGGTAGCTTCTCGCAGAGAGGAAGCTTAGTTTAGACATTTCACTTCTTTAACATTTCTTTCCAACCTCCTATCAAAAGCACCCATCGGGGGCCTGTGAAACACAGGGGGAATATGCTCTGAAAAACTATTCCCCTTTGATGGCCAAGAGCAAAAGTCAGTCAAAGGTGACCTTTTTTCCTTTTCTGTAGCTCAGCTAAGGAACTTGCCTTTTGGACTTTGGCAACTTAGCTTCTTCAACCATCCAGTCCTCTCAACAGCCAGTACAGGACAGCCCAGCATGTGGGTTAATTGCTTCTCATTGTAAAAACCTGCAAAGTTCACTTTGGAAAACACTCCACAGTTGGTGGTGGGAAACATGCTTCCGAAAATGGACAGCAGTCTGAGGGACCACAAAATAGCTCTTCTATTCATCCTGTTTGAACCTGTACACAGCCTGTTTTCACTGCTCTGAGTGCTGGGCACCAAGCTAAGGGCTCTTTGGAACATCCTTATGAAGTGGGTAGTATTCTCAGACCCATTTTATAGGCAAGGAATCTGAGGCTTAGAAAAGTAACAGTTTGTTTCTCAAGGTCACACAGCTGTTAAATGGAGGAATCAAGGTTGGACTCTAAAACATATTCATAATCACGTCAGCTGTCTAGCTCCTCTCCTTGTACGTTTGCAGTGAGAATGCTTGATAGGTGGGCAATGTCCACCAGAAGTGATTAAGTATCTTCATTTCAAAACTTTTTTAATGTAATTATATGTGTGCGTTTGTTTCTGTCCCAGAACCAATTTGAGGAAAAATGTGAGACTTTCCTGAATCCCTGAAATGTTGTTTTAAGGACAAAGGTGTGGAAAAAGTAGTCACAGAATCAAAAGAAATAGCTTCAAGAAGCAAAGCACTTGAAATTTTATCCTGATTCTACTTTCCTGGGGTGTGACCTTTGGAAAATCACCTTATGTATCTGAAACTCCCTTTCCCTATCTGTAAAATAGAGACACTTAATCTCTTCTTTATGAGTCAATGAGACAATGCATACTATAATATATGCCTAATGACAGTAGGACTGTAGTGCCACTAGGTGACTTCCGTTTTCTATAATAAGATGTCTGCCGGTGCATTTGTGTAGGAATGTGCATATATGTATGTATGTATGTATGTGTGTATGTGTAGGGGAAAGGGGCACTATCTATCATATTGTTTTGACTAGTATGTCGATTTGATTTTTCCAAGTATTTTATAACAAATGATCCTGGTGGAGTTCACTAGCAGGAAGACTAGGAAAACGGTGCAGAAAAACAGTTATACCAGTGTTTGCCAGATTTTTTTCTTGGACCATGATTATATTAGATATATATTGATGCTTATGAGGTACTTAAATGACTACCTGATAGGAGACCTCTTATTTGCCAAAATTAACTCACTTTAATTTTTTTTGAAAGGCATCGTTATTATAAAATACTTTTTTTTTTTTAAGATTTTATTTATTTCACACAGAGAGACACAGTGAGAGAGGGAACACAAGCAGGGGGAGTGGAAGAGGGAGAAACAGGCTTCCCAATGTGGGACTCGATCCCAGGACCCTGGGATCATGACCCGAGCCAAAGGCAGACGCTTAACCACTGAGCCACCCAGGTGCCCTAGAAGGCATCATTATTATAAAATGTTTATTTTTTCCTCCTAAAAGGACTCTTTTATATACAATTTGCATTAGAAAGAGCAATGATTGGCACAGTGAGATACCACCTCACACCAATCATTGCTCTTTCTAATGCAAATTATATATAAAAGAGTCCTTTTAGGAGGAAAAAATAAACATCTTATAATAATGATTATGCAATGAAATACTATGCAGCCATCAAGAGAAACGAAATCTGGCCATTTGCAACGACATGGATGGAACTGGAGGGTATTATGCTAAGCAAAATAAGTCAGTCAGAGAAAGACAAATATCACATGATCTCTCTGATATGAAGAATTTGAGAGGCAAGGCGGGAGTTTGAGGGGGTGGGGGAGAGAAATGAAACAGGAAGGGATGGGGAGGGAGACAAACCATAAGAGACTACTAGACTCATGAAACGAACTAAGGGTGGCCGGGGTGGGGGCAGGGGGGGCGGGGGAGGGTGTGGGTGGGTAGGGGGAGGGTGGCTGGGTGGTGGACATTGGGGAGGGTATGTGCTGTTAAGTGCTGTGAAATGTGTAAGCCCGACGATTCACAGACATGTACCCTGGGGCAAATAATACATTATATGTTAATAAAAATTAAAAAAAAAAAAAAAGAGCAATGATACTAAATAAACTTTTAAAACCCTTTCCCTGTATTTGACACTATCAAACAACATGGCTTTTTTTTTTTTTTTTTTTATTTCCAGAAGAAAGAAAAACCCAACTCTAACAAATTAGCAAACTACATATTAGTCAAATCCATATAGTTACATAGAGCTAGACTAAAATTTTGAAAACTGCATGATAGTATTTTTATTTTGTTGGGCATACATTATATTGGCATTTTCTGTAAAAAAAATACTCCCTTTCTCATTCAGAATCTTAGCTTTGTGCATAAAGGACTTAGATCTTTTCTTTCCAGAGTATTGTTTATTTGACTCTTAGAAAGCAGAATAATTTGTTCAGCCATAGAATATACTATAGATGGTTTCGGACTGAGATGCCCTTAACAACACACTTTTGATTCCCAGAGTATTCACTGAGCAGTCATGAATAACTAAAAGAATTGAAAGAAAGATTCTAAGGTGTTTGTTATTATAGGCGCTGCAAATTGTACAGGGATGAATCAGACATAATCCCTCTTTTATGGAGTTGATAGTATAGCCAGATCAACTTTCAGTTTCCCCTACATTTAGTTGTGTAACTGGCATTACATCTCTGAGTAAAGGTAGCACAGCAGCCTGTGGTACAAGTTATCTGTATTTTATATATATATATATATATATATATATATATATATATTCTTTTTTTTAAAAGATTTTATTTATTTATTTATTTGACACAGAGAGAGAGAGAGAGATCACAAGTAGGCAGAGAGGCAGAGTCGGGGGTTGGGGGGGAAGCAGACTCCCTGCTGAGCAGAGAGCCCGATGCGGGGCTCGATCCCAGGACCCTGAGATCATGACCTGAGTAGAAGGCAGAGGCTTTAACCCACTGAGCCACCCAGGCACCCCATCTGTATTATATTTTTAACCTCATCTTAATAATACTGAGGTTTGACTTACTGTAAGGTAATAGGAATTAGCATCTAGCCCTGATTTTGGTTAATCTGCAAAGTGCCAAGAAAACCGTGTATGTGAAGAAAACTCTTTTCTTAAAATTGCCGGGGTTGATTCATGGGCTGGACAGGTCATTTAACTTGGCATATTTCACTGACCTTGGCAAAATAGACCTTCAAATATTACTAAAAATCCTTAGCACTGGGCAACTCTTCAGTGATTCAGGATTTAGTTACTTATTCAGTTTTTGGCAAGAGTTTCTAACATGTCAGCTGAACATATTTTCCATTCTGTGTTTTTGATCTCATAAAATCAGATTTCCCATACCTATGTTTTTGATCCCATAATTTCTTCTTTCACATTTAGAGCTGTTCCCTGGCCAGGTTTGGGTATCTGTCTGTTGCAGCTGATTCATGGGCACTCTGGCTGGCCTCAGAAAGGACAGAGTGAAATTTCATAGAGCACTTTGGCGTGTCTTTCTCCACCATTTCTCATAGACTCTGGGCATAAATAATTTGTTAGGAACAGAATGTGCAGAAATATAAAGAGGAGTGGCTGATGAGGTAGTGAGTCAGGAGACATTATGAGGTGTGGGCCTCTGACAGAAGATTTAGGATGCCAAGGAGTTTGGAGTTGATCTGAGCACACAAGAAGTCCTTGAGTATGAGAATAGTGTAATGAAAACTGCATTTTATAAGAAGGCCTTGCTCTAATGGCTTGGATAAGTTAACATGGGGGGAAAAAATAGGAAGCAATAACAAGTCATAATAGTATGGACAGGTTTTAATGGTGATTTTAAGATTTTTTTCATCTTAAGTAGAATATAACTGAAGGTAAAAATATTATTTTCTTTCAATATTTAATAGTTGGAAAGAAGACAGATTGAGATCATCTTGAGAAAATTTAAGTAAGGAGTTTAAGGTTCTTCCAATTTTCATCTTCCATTGTCCATCCTAGATTTCATTATGCCATGCCTCTGTCTCGATTAGGCTGTCCCCACCCTTAACTGAATGATTTAGAAAAAATTTTAGGTTTCTTTAATTTTTACTTGAAAGAGGAGTTTAGATACCCATATTAATATCTATCTACCTATCATCTTTCTGCAGCTCTAAAATCGTTCAACATAACATATTAATTAATCTTTACCAGCAAAAATGCAAATTATAAAATTATGAAATAGGAACTTTATCCACTTATGTGTTCTTCATCATCATCCATTTGTTCATTCATTCAGTAAATATCTATCTTCTTTGGAACTTATAATTAACATTTATAAAGCATTTCAGAATGACTTTGAAAGGTCAATCAATGTGTGTTTTGACCTTGTATTTATGAGTTCCCCTTAGAGACCACTACATCAAAATTCTTACTGGTAATCTCAAAGAAGATGATTGCAGACATAAATATCACTTAAGCTATACCTAGGAATTGAAATAGATTAAAAACTAACTAAAAAAAAAGTTAGGGATTGTTATCACAAGTGGTGGTGTAATTCTATATTTTTTGGCTACATTCAGACATATTATGTTCATTAAACATAATTGGTCTACTATTATTATTTCATATTAACTCTCTATATCTGAGCTAGTTAATATACTAACACTACTTAATATACTCAGATGTGGTTGGTCTGAATTGAAGTGTAGTATGTATAAAATACATACTAGGTTTTGAAGATTAGTACAAAAAAAGAATATAAAATATTTCATTGATAATTTTTGTACTGATTATATCTTAAAATAACATTTTTGAAATACCTAGTTACACAAAGCATATTATTAAAATTATTTCATCTGTTTATTTTTTATTTTGCTATTAGAAAATCTTAAACATATAGCTCACATATTTTTACATGAAACACTAGTCTAAACATTTTTGCAAATAGTTGCACAGATGCGTAGGTCTATGAAAATTCTATTTGCCAGATTTCCTTTTCCTTTTTCTACAGCAAAATGCCATATTTGTTGGAGTCCACATCCATCCTCCCACAATCCTCCCCCATCAATTGCCCATATCATTAGGTGAAAGAACATCTGCTTGAAGTAAGTACAGATGTGTTCTTCTGTGAACACCAAACAGGTAAACATAGGGAGGAGAGGCAGCTATTCCCACTTTTCAGAAAAACTCCCTGATTCATTTCTAATTGACTTGTGCTTGCTCTGTCTTGCCAGATCCGTTTCAGTTCAATACATTGAAGGTCTGTGGCTATCTTTGAGGATATCCCAGTCTGCTAAGGGCCATGACCTTTCACTAAAGTCAGTAAATCTTGGGGAAGGTACATTGCTCTGCATAATCTTTGTAATAAAAAGTCTTTGGCCATAGAGTCAGAGAGGAGAATCTTCCTCTTCTCCTCCTCTTTTTTTTTTGACTCCAAATTTATTTCATTTGCCTTCACCTGTTCAGATACATGTTTGGGACAGTCAGTGCTTTCCCAGGGTAGATCAATTGTAGACTAAATCTTCACCTGTGCCCCTGACTATGACACCACAGATTGGTGTTGTAGGAAGGTTGGGCTGACTTCAATGACATCATTCTTAAAAGAATAGGAAACGTTTTTTTAATTTGATTTATTTATTTGACAGAGAGATCACAAGTAGGCAGAGAGGCAGGCAGAGAGAAAGGAGGAAGCAGGCTCCCTGCCGAGCAGGGAGCCTGATGCGGGGCTCGATCCCACGACCCTGGGATTATGACCTGAGCTGAAGGCAGAGACTTTAACCCACTGAGCCACCCAGGTGCCCCAAGAATAGGAAAATTTTATTGAATACCTACTCTGTGCTAGACACTGAGGACTATTTACAATCATTCTCTCAATGAATCTTTATTTCCAGCTTATGTGAAGTTTTTTAATATTCTCATTTTATAGCAAAAAAAACCCCACTGAATATCAGAGAGATCCCCTAACTAGCAATGATGGAGCCTCAGTTTGAAATCAGCTATCTTTAAGTCTGTTCATGATTTTTCATGTTACCATTTTGTTAGGAATGTATTTTCTGTTTAATTAGTTACTTATCAGTCAATTTATTAGTAGACCTTTTTTTCCTACTATTTGCATTTCTTTCCCTACTGTAGTTAAGATTTAAAAAAAATATTTTCTTACCTTATACTGTCTCATAATTACCTTTTAAATAATATTACTTGTGATTTATCCACACTTCATTAAATTTAGTCTCCAAGGTTGACTTTTAATCATCTTCAACATCTGCTGGTCATTTGTAAACTTTAAAAATAATGGCTAACAGGCATATATGGTTTCAACTACATGCCAGGAGCCATTTCATCCCTTAATATATATCCTCTCATTTAATTATCTGCCAGATACTATGATGCAGATGTTATTATTATCCCTGTTTTACAAATAAGGAAACTAAGACAACAGAGGTTAATGATTACGAAGCGAAAGAGCCAGCATCAAGTCTGGGCAACCTACTTCTACTAGCATAACCTAACTCCTGTGCTATCCTGCTTTTTCCTAATTAGTGGGTTACCTACTCTTTTTTTTTTTTTTTAATTATATTCATTTACTTGAGAGAGAGAGCATGAGCAGGAGAGAGGCAAGGAGGTAAAAGGAGAAACAGACTCCCCACTGAACAGAGAGCCCAACATGGGGCTCGATCCCAGAACCCTGAGAGCATGACCTGAGCCAAAGGCAGACAGCCACTTAACTGACTGAGCCACTGAGGGGCCCCAGGTTACTAACGCTTTATAGTTTTTTCTTCAGAAAGATTTCCACTTATTGCCAGTTTCCATTTCCCATGAAAATTAATAGGACCAATCAGAGGAACATTGTGGGAGATGAACTGAATTTAAGTAGTTAAGTCTTGAAATAGCAACAAATATTTAAATTATCTTTATTGTTTTGCTTCATCTGCATCTATATTTTGTGAGTTATATACATTCTTATATTCAATTCAAATTCAAATTTACCTAGTCTTCTCTCAAACTAATGGTAAAACCATTGAGGGATTCTGGAGCATTGCCAGTGGTTGGTATTTGCATCGTTCTCTGGGTCTCTGATCCTTCAGACCAAAAGACAGAGCAGAATTTAGTATTGGAAAGACAGAATCATCAGATCCAGTCTTTGCCAAGCCTAAACATACTAGTAACAGTGATGTGCCAACAGTCTCATCTAAACCGCTAAGATGTCTTAGAGTTGAAAAGACCAAAAAGGAAGGAAAATGGCTGTATATTCTGAGTGTGAACAGGATATGGAGGCTTCTCAAAGAGAATCAGGTTGATTTTCTAGCTCTTTTTAAAGACACGTGTAGCATATTTGCATTGATATCTCACACAGCACTCATTCAATTCACTTGTTTTGCTTACTTTGAGCCAGTTCTATTCTAATTTCTTTGACATAGTTGGCACTCAGAATGCATTAGATCAGCTCTTTAAGTAGAGATTTGCCTTTACTTTCATAAAATGTAGCTCAAAGTATATCGGAGGCTTTCAGTGGCCTAAGAACTTTGTTGTCGAAATATACAGGAAATTGCACAGAAAATGGTCCTTAATTTTTCCGATCTAATTCTGAAAATAATTTCCTGTGTATTTTCTCCCATTGTTCTGATAATATGTAGAAAATGGTGCAGAATGTAACAGATGAAAGGATTTCATTTGTAGTCTACCTCCTTAATGTTTTTGTGCTTTGAAATGTCTTAACTTTACATCTACTTCTGATTCTGAAATGTGATGTATAAAATATTAATTTAAATGAAACACCCCTCTCATTTGACTTTATATTGTGAGTATGTGTTTGAAGAATGTAAAGGTAAGACAGCTTAAAGTATATATAGTTCTGAAATTTGGTTGTTATATTGATAATGAAAATCATCATGCAGGCTTCTGTATTTGTCAGAGAATGGAAAATCTAATTGCTAAGTTAATTTCCCTGATGAGTTAAATGATGTTTCAGGTTGTATAACATTTTTGCTGTTTTGCTTCTGTTCCTGGGGTTCAAGCTGCTCTTTCAGGTTATCTTTTGTACTCGGTGTAGTCCCCACTAAACACATTTGGGACTCTGACTTTCAGGCAGCTTTAGTTTCTACTTTTATGCACCTTCATTCAGAGCAAGATCTTAGAACAAACTTAATTAACAGAGAACAATCAGAAAGCACTCAGTGTGTAAAGTGGATATATGCTATACCATCATTCCCCTGAATTCTGAAATTTCAGAATATTTGATCCAACAGGCAAGCACATACCAAAATATAGAATTGAAATTACTGCATCTTTTTCTCATTTCCCTCCCTCCTGAAGATTTCCACATCACTTCTTTGTTTCCAGTCTTAAAATATTTGCCCACTGCACCTTGAAATAAACTAATCCTTTACAGTGACCTGCAAGGGACTGTATGATCTGGCCCATGTCTGCCTCTTAGAACTTACATCTGTGATTTCCCCATCACTCACTCTGCTCAACACACTGGCCCCCCCTTTCTATTTCCTAAACATGCTGAGCTTTTTCTTGACTCCAGGGTCTTGGCGTTGGTTATTTCTTTTACCCAAGATGTTTTCCTTTAGATCTTTTAATGCCTGAGTCCTTCTTACCATTCAGGTTTCAGCGTAAATATTGCTTTCTCAGGGAAGTTTTCTCTCTCCACTCACTTTAAAGTAACTGCCCTCCTTATTGTAGATCACTTTGCCATGTAAAATGATCTTGTTTATTTGTTCTCTTCTCACTCTTTTCTCCCCACTGTATTAAGTTCCATAAGGTCAAGAATCTTTTAATTTATGTTAATCTTCGTATTTCTAGCTTCTAGAATACTTCTCGGCATATAATAAGTGCTCAATAAATACTTGAGTGAATGGATAGCGTAGTCACAAGACAACTTATACTTCACGTAGTGGCTGTGTGGCTCAACTTAGGGCACGATTTGTGCAAAGGTAAAAGAATAGCTTTCATCAAAGGAGACAAAAGAAAAAAAACTGGTTTTCGAAAGGACTGCATTCATTATGTGAATGAGGAGCTGACAAGAGTGTTCTTGAAGAAATAATAATTCACAAAACATTGAATTTTCAAAGAGCAAAAGAAGACTTAACATTCGTTACATGGTAGCACCTCTGAAAATCAGAGACGAAATGAAATTAGACTAATTGCCTGAAGGAATTTCTTTTTTGACAGTAATCATTATATGGAATCACCTGTACCCCAAATCTATCTTACTAGATTTCAGGAAGAGAAAGACAATTACTTGGGCACAAATGCATTTTATTCCTTTCTTACTGCAGAGCTCCAGTGCTTTTGGTTTGATAAATTGCCGAAACTACCTGGCTGGCTTGAAGGGAAAGTTATGTTTTTACATTTATATTAAACAAAAAACTTGTGCTTTAAAAATAAATCATCACATCTGAAGGTATTGCTTCTCTTTCATTTGTTTGCTATCAAGTGTGAGTTAAAGGTTACGTGCAGAACAATCCCAGGGGTGCAATTTACACTTCCAGGTAGCAGTAAAGCCCTGTAACCAATAACCATCACAAACAGAGGAGCTGTCAGAGAGCAGATTCATTGCTCCTATTCCCCGAGTCCTTTTGTTTTTGGAAGACACTGAAATATGTTCTCTTTTCTTAGCCTACAAGAATTTCAAAGATGTCCTTTGACCTATCTTTTGGCACTGTATAATAAATATAGGAAAACCCTCAACACCTCCTTAAGATTACATTTTGGAGGAAGGGGAGTGGGCATACAGAAATTATACCAAATGACAAGAACTTTATTGTCTTAGAGCTTTTAAAATGTGGTGCAGGTCATGGAATAAGGTCTTGGACAACTGAGCATAATTTTTGTTGACTAGCATCCTCTTAGTACAAGCCTTCTCTGGGAAAATAATATAAGCTGTGGATATACATTAGATTGTCATTGTCCTGTCCAACTCATGCTGCCATTCCTAGCTTGGTTGTAGTGTCTCCCAAGGCCTGTTATTTCCATGTACACTGAAGCTCATGGTGAACCTTTCCTAGCCTTTTCTTCAAAGTTTTACTTTACTAGTCTTTCCAAGTAACTACACTAATAAATATTCAACTTTGTAGCTGTGTGACTTTCAAAATTCCTTTAATTTTTCCGGACCTAAATATTCTCATTGGTAGGACATTGCCACTGAGGACATTCTCAAGATCTTTCCCAGCTCTAAAATAGAAAGACAAAATAATCATTGTACTTGAAGCAGCACTTTCTGGCAAGATAGTCATATAAATATATGTGATCTGTATTTTGTCATTTTTCATTCAGAAAAAAGTGGATTAACTCTTTTTGATAACTTTTATGAATAGTCTTTACTAAATTAAAGAAGGCATTCAGGATAAAAGCATTATAATTGTAGCAAGGATTCTGTCTTGATTACCAGCTGGCATTTCAGTATAGCAAGCAGGAGTGGAGTCAGGGAGACATCCACATTAGTCTTTCTACTTTTATGCACCTTCAAAGCAAGAACTTAGAACAAACTTAATTAACAGAGAACAATCAGAAAGCACTCAGTGTGTAAAGTGGATATATGCTATACCATCATTCCCCTGAATTCTGAAACTTCAAAATGTCTGATCCAACAGGCAAGCACATACCAAAATATAGAATTGAAATTACTGCATCTTTTTCTCATTTCCCTCCCTCTTGAAAATTTCCACATCACTTCTTTGTTTCCAATCTTACAATATTTGCCTACTGCACCTTGAAATAATCTAATCCTTTACAGTGACCTGCGAAGGACTGTATGATCTGGCCCATGTCTGCCTCTTAGAACTTACGTCTGTGATTTCCCCATCACTCACTCTGCTTAACACACTTGGCCCTCCTTTTCTATTTCCTAAACATGCTGATGTGGGAGACATCTGATTATATTCATTGAGGAAGTGAGGTAAACCCTTGGAAAGAACTGGTCCTGAGGACATGCATCAGAGAAAGAACTTCTCCCAGAAATCAGCTTTGGTATCAGAAGAACTTATTCTGAAGCCAGTTTGCAAATTTCTCTTTGAACCCATTCCTGATCCATGGACACATATATGTCTGTGTTAAGAATTAAAAGCACTGCAGTGAAAAACAGGTTTCATGAAAGTATGTAAACTGGGCAAAGGTCCCCTAATTTGCTCTCCCCTCCGAGTATGGCCAAAAGGTTATCTTACTTCCTCCCCTCTATTACCACAGCAGTACACTTTGAGGGCTTCATGGATTGATTGTGTTTTCTAGCAAGAGATGGCAGACAAGGAGTAACACCAAGTGAGAGTGGATTTTTCTCCTGAGCATATGGAAAACATCTGGGAATTCCTTAAATACTTGAGGGTGGCTCTGGGAAACTTTTCAATGTGTTGAAGTTTAACCTTGGCAGATAGTTTTAGAGCCAGTGAAATTTCAGTTATTACAATTAACTGGTCTTCAACAGAACATTGTAGAAGCTCAGAATACTAATATATACATGAGGCCCATTTGCCAAAAATGTGGAGCTATGAACTTAATGTGATCTGGTGTTTGTTTGAGGCTTAGTGCTAGGTATACAGATGTTTGAAGAAAATCTTTAGATTCACATCAGTTAAATATTGAGTTTTCAGCCAACAGAAATTGTTGTTCAGTCCTTTTAGCAATAATTGCATAAATGATTGTCCAGAGGAATATGGCATCTAAAATATATGAAGATACTTATGAAATATACATTAGAGCAGATGGCTATGAGGAAAGCCAATTGGACAGAATAAAAAAAATACAAATTAAGAAATTCACAGTTAATTAAAGAAGATTAAGGGTACTTAAAGGGGACATAAAGACCTAGGGACCTTCTCAAACAAAGGATTAGTATGTTGGTGCTATGCCATGCTCCCCTCTCCAATGTGTTGCTAATGAAAGGACAGTGATGTGTAGAACAGATGAAGAGACTTCATTAGAATGCTATCTTCAATAACCCAAATCCCTTGATTCAACATACAAGGATAGAGTGTCATAAATTCTTATGTAATTTGGTCTGGGTATTCCTCTCTTTTATTCTGCTATATGCATTCGGATCCCATTAACTTTTAAAAGGACTTTCATGCACAGACGATAATAGGCACATTTAGTGGGCACAGTGACTTAGTGTACTTTATAGTCTTCAACTGGGAAGCGCTGCTTTACAGAATGTTAATTCTCAAGGGCTTTGACCTCAGCAGGTACTCTTCAATCAATATTTATAGAATGAATGAAGGAGGTTGTTCAGGGAGAAAAACAAACTATTTCCCCCTGGATTTAAAAGTACTTAACATATATTTCAAGGGTCATCTGCTGAAGCCTATCCATTTCTCAAGATTTGCCGCAAATTAACGTTTATATTCATCATCTACCCACGCATTTATTTATTCATTCAACTAGTCAACATTTATTGAATATCTGTGGGGAACTAAGTGTTTTGTTTCTGTTTAATAAAACATTGTCTTTATCCTTGATGGACTCACTGTTTAGAGAAGCAACTGAACTTGTAAATTATATACATAGTATAATGGGAAAATTATTATAATAAAAATATGCATAAATTCGAGGTAAGCATAAGAGAAGAAAGTTGGTTGGGGTGGGGTCTCTACTTGGTTGGGGTGAAATGGAAGAAGGATTCATGAAAGGTGTCAGAGAAGATAACTTCTAATCTGAATCTAAAATAGAACTATACAGATTATTACCTGAGACCAAATCTGTTCACATCTGCTTTTGTAAATAAAGTTTTATAAGAACACAGCTATACGCATTCATTTAACACAATGTCAATGCTTACTTTCATGCTACGTAACAGCAGGGTTGGGTAGTTATGACAGTTACAGTATTGCTGGCAAAGCCAAAAATACTTATTCTTTGGTCCTTTATGGAAAAAGTTTGCTGACATCTGGTTTAAAAAAGGTTGGCTTTCCAGGGTCAAAGTTAGAAAAAGTAGCAGGTCTAGAGGCTTGAGTATATGATGCAAGAACATGGGGGATTAGAATAAATATTAAATGTTTAGGGGAGAGCAAGTAGGTCACTCTGGTTAGAGTAGCAGAGGAATAAAAGTAGAAAGGTAGTTTGAACCAAAAGTATAGAAGACTTTAAATGTTGGTGATGCTTCCTAAACTCTAAGGGGAACACAACACTGACTTCTCTAAGTCAGCTTTTAAGGAGGAAATGTCCTGTATGAGAGCAGTTTCAAAAGAGGAGCGATAGTCATATTCTGTTGTTTTTGGTTCATCTTTGGTATTTTGTATATTTGATGCCATGTAATGGGTATGGAAAGATAGGCCTAGGATTGTCTGCCAACATGAGAGGGGTTTCTTGCCAAGGGAAATCCATTTCAGAACTAAAGTCTAGCCCAGGGTAAAGGAGGCATCATTTAGGCCACTTAAATTGTTCCAGTCTGGGCAAAGTCATCCTTACAATTTAGAAGAGAGCCAGCTCAGTTCATCATATGAGGATTTGGGGCCAAACCTTGACTAGAAATAAATGTGAGGGTATAGGATTTGGAAGTCCTAGATTTTGTCTATCCACTTTTTACTTAAGAGACATAAATATGACAGTGACAAGGGGCCTGAGGATATGTGCTTCAAATACCCTCCAAACAAATGGTGGGTGAATCTAGAAGAGTGGATTCAAAACCAGTTAGTATACCAGAACCAAATGGAAGGCTTCTTAAAAGCACTAAACTAAAACTAAAAAACACTCCAGGACTATACCCCGGGCCTGACTCAGAATTTCTGGCCATAGACCCCTGAAATCTTCACTTTTTAAAAAGCTCCCTAGAGGGGCGCCTGGGTGTCTCAGTGGGTTAAAGCTTCTGCCTTCAGCTCAGGTCATGATCTCAAAGTCCTGGAATCAATCCCTGCATCGGGCTCTCTGCTCAATGGGGAGCCTGCTTACCCGTCTCTCCCTGCCTGCCTCTCTGCCTACTTGTGATCCCTCTCTCTGTCAAACAAACAAACAAATAAATAAATCTTAAAAAAAAAAAAGAAAGAACAGCTCCCTAGATTATTATTATTCAACCACTTTAATGCAACATTTGGGAACCACTGATCCCCAAGACAGTGTCTATATAGCATTACACAGTCAACACTTCTGTCTTTTTTACATAACACAAGAGTTTTGCTATATGTATGCTTAGTGACATGATAGTCTAAGGAAATAGGAATTTATTTGATAGCCACTATAACAGCCCCTGGAAGTTTGTTTTAAGATTTATTTATTTATTTGAGAGAGAGAGAGCGGGCTGCAGAGAGGCCGAGGGGGAGGGAGAGACAGTCTTAAGCAGACGCCGTGATGAGCATGGAGCCCAACAGGGAATCCCTGGAAGTTTTAGTTAGGCAGTGATATGAAATAGGGAGTGATGTTTTAAGAGATTATTAATATGGTGAAGTTGTATTCGTGGATTGGTGAGAACAAATGATTATGCATAAATTCAAGTCATAGAGTTGGAATTAATTTGGACATCATTTTAATTTAAGCTATTACCCATGCAGTATTTATTCCACAGATTTTCTAACTGATGGCTATTAGAGAAAATCTGAATACTTTTAGGAAACTTCAAGACTGGAAGACTGTGACACTTCTGGGTATAGTGATAGAATTATCTTTCATATACCAAGCCAAAACATGCCCCTGTGTTTTCTACTCTGTGATTGTAATTTATATATCCTTAAAGCACTGCTGAAAGAAGTCAATGTCTTCTGTTCTCATTTACTTATACTTTTCCTCAGTCTTTTCTTGTTCAAACTAAAATGCCTTGTTTTTCCAGATTAACCTCAAAGAGCATGGTTTTCAAATTTCTTATCACTTGATACATGACCTTTTGAACATACATCAGATCAGTATTTCCCAAAGCATAGCCTTCGTGATACACAAATGAGAGGTACATTTTTAAAAAAAGGGATTCCATGGTCTTATTCATCTGTGAAAGGCTAAAAACCATCCCTTCTTTAGAGCTTCACTGTACATGCTAGCATAGGCATTTTCCAAGGGAGCCTGGAAAACTCTCTTTAAAACAGCACATGTTTGGGGCGCCTGGGTGGCTCAGTCGTTAAGCGGCTGCCTTCGGCCCAGGTCAGATCCCAGGAGCCTGGGATCGAGCCCTGCATCGGGCTCTCTGCTCTGTAGGAAGCCTGCTTCTCCCGCTACCATTCCTTCTGCTTGTGTTCCCTCTTTCGCTGTGTTTCTCTCTGTCAAATAAATAAAATATTTAAAAAAACAAAAAAAAACAAAAAAAAACAGCACATGTTTAATCTGGTATTTTTCAATTTATTTGATCACAGTAGCCTTATTTTCTGCCACATATTAATATTCCATTGAACACATTTTGGGAAGTACTATTGTATGTGGTCCACATCCCTCTTTAAATGTCAGGCATAGGGCAAAAAATGCAACATTCCAAATGTCACCTTATCTGTGCTGAGTTCAGACTTCCTTTCTCTTTCAAAGATGTGAACACTGTGTTCTTCTCCTTTTGAAATGTTCTTAATATAGTCCATGACCACATCAGCATTTTTTAATATTTGCATTATCCTACTGACTCATTGAAATTCTGGTCAACAAATATCATTAAAACTTTTCACATTAAATGCTCTCAAATTGGGTCATTCTCAGTCTCCCTATTGCTTGATACAATAAACAAATATATGAGAAACTATACACATTCTTATTAAGATTTTATTCATTTTACCCCAGAATTTCATTTCTGGAAAGTGATTTTAAATCTTGATTTTGTGAGCTGCTTCGTTCAGGTATATTTTTTTCTGAAAAGTTGTTAAGTATGTCTCTACTATGCTTTAATCTCAGTCTGGGCCCAAAGTTGAAGTCCCATGGTTTATGTTTGGATGTTTATTTCTCTTAGACATGGGTTTGGTTTTCAGCGCCCTTTGGCTATAGTTGCTGAGTTAGTTAGTTGCATGTCCACTTAACCACATCTACTTCATCCTCATTTTTCTACTTGGTTCACAGTCTTAGTACACAAGATGGCCTCAGTGTCTGGCTGTAGTTGATGCATTATTTCATATCACTCTTAATTCTGGTCTCTGAGGGGAGTGGCTTTTTCCATACTGTATTTCATGTAAGCCCAGCCCTTTGGCCTTCATCCCTTTTTGGTATCCCTGGGCAGAGATTCCAGGGATTATGTGTGGGCCAATAAAAGGAATTAACATTTTGTCTTGCTTTCTTACTACTTAACGTGTAGTGACTGTAATGATGTAAGATGATGATGTGGAGAGAATTTTTCATTTATTCTTTTTCTGTTCAAGTAATGACATGGGGATTTAAAAAAGAAACAACAGGCACAGTGTTTGTTGAAACTCTTTAAGTGTGAGTGTCTGCTAGTAAGTGCTTTGAATCCATCTTGGTGAGATATGTGTGTTAATCCACTTTGCAAATGAAAGTCACTATATAATTGAAGACATGACTCTATCTAATTTTAAGTAATTACAGAAGTGATCATTCAAATTTCTCTCTCCCGCTGTCACCAGTAGAGCTAGGAATAGGAAGGGTAGGGGCTAAAGTTTACTTGTGATGAAACCTTTCTCTCTGAAGACATGGTACAAAACAAGAAGCATTGTTGGAATTCTTTCTGACCCCAAGTTTCATGTGTGACTCAGAGTGGATAATGAGCTAAGGTGTTAGTTCTCTTTGTACTTATGGGAACTCTTTGATCTCTGGACCTCAAAGTTGCACTTAGTTCTAGGTGAAGGTGACCCCAAACTATTTTACTTAGGGAAAAATTGTATTTTAGCATCCTGCTGACCATTCACTATACTTTGAAAAGTTGCCAATGACCTACTCTTAAAAGGTATAATAGCCACTGTACTGTCAAATGCAGAAGTTATCTTTCCACTTTCAGTCATCTTATATTATTGATGCATGAATATGATGAGAAGAAAATGCTGATGAAAAATGTTGTTTAAGTTAAAGAAAAATCTATTTAAACTTTTCTACACAGAAGTAAATTATAGGCTTTCAGGCTGAGACAGAACCTGTCTATTTATCAGCTTAAACTGTGATCCATATGGAAGATGAAAAAACCCTTGAGGACTTCAAGTGAAAGTCGTCTTCCCATAAGATGATTTCTTAGAATCTTTTCATTAACTCTGTCCCCTAACATTACCAAGGATTTTCTTTCAGAAGGAGTAGAATTTTTAAAAAGCTGAATGTTACTCTGAGAATCCATATACATCAGCTGCTTTTAGGTTATTGTTCCTTGAATGCAGAACAAGTTATAAATCTCCATTATTGGAATAAATGAATGCCATGTTATTAAATATGGCAGATTTTTAGAGACAGAATTCTGCTAATGTTTTCAACAATGTTTTTTGAGATAATTTACAACATGGGTAATTCGTAGCTAGAACGAGAAGGAACAGAAGAGTTGAAAGCCTGAGGGGTAATTGATGTGTTAGATACCCCAGCCTATCCAGGCAAGCTGTGACTCGGCCGGAAGTGGCACTGGACCCAGTGTTTTCCTTCTTATGCTCCAGACATATTCCTGCTGAAGAATGTATCCGTCGATCTTTGCCTTCGTGCAGCTGGAATCTAGCCTTGCAGAGCAAAGTATACAGATCAAGAATAAATTTATCAGATTTTGACTTAGCAGTACTACAAATATAAAATGGAAGGTCAAATTTATTGATTTTGATAAATGCAGATATAGTAATTATAATTATTTCAAGTGATTTTGTCTCAGAAGAGCGTATTTGTGGTAGATGAGATGTTGCAACAAGCAGAGGCATTGGCTTGATTTTGAAGATTCCATAATGACTAATCTGATAGTGATTCATAAAGGAGGAGTATCGTACAGTGAGGATGACTTTCCATTAAGTTGAAATGTTAAATGGATCAAGATAAAATATAATCAAGGAAACTGTTTTGCTTATTATCAGCAAGGATGATCAGGAAGCAACATCCAGGACAAATCTCAAACAGAATGACTTACCTTTTAAAGATTGAAAACAGGCGCCTGGGTGGCTCAGTTGTTAAGCGTCTGCCTTAGGCTCAGGTCATGATCCCAGGGTCCTGGGATCGAGCCCCGCATCGGGCTCCCTGCTCTGCAGGAAGCCTGCTTCTCCCACTACCATTCCCTCTGCTTGTGTTCCCTCTCTCGCTGTGTTTCTCTCTGTCAAATAAACAAAATCTTTTAAAAAAATAAAGATTGAAAACAGTTTGCATTACTTGTTATCCATAAATAAAATAATATAGAAAGCAAAATTTTCAAGAGGTAATTTGTTGGAAAAAACAAGCGTGACAGTGGTATAAAAAGGAGCAGTTGAGATCTCCTCTGTAACTGTTATACTAGTACCTTCCTTAAACTGGAGATAGTTCTCAAATCAGAGGTGGTTGGAATATTGAGGTGGTTGTCCCACAAATGCTTACTATTCAAGAGAGAATTTAAAAGGTCATAGAGACTGGTTTGTGAAGAGCAGAAATTTTAAAGCACATCTAGGAGAAAGAGCCTGTCTTGTTTGTTAGTATGTTTTCTGGACTTTTCTGTTCTTCACATAGGTAGGTCCAAATTTAAGTCAATTTTATTTATGAATACCTTTCACAAAGGGGAATTTTATTATATAAAATAGTAGCATAGAAAAAGATTTGGGAGTAAAATTTGTGATTTTTAGAGAGTAAGTTGTTTTCAATTAATTTTTATTAATATGTAAAACACATTTTACATACTAATTATGTTAATTAATTAACAAATCAATACACATTAATGTGTAAAATACATAATATTTTACATATTAATAAAAATAAATGAATATGCTAATACACATGTGTTAACTTTCATCAATATACACTTTTTTGACTCAGTGGTAATCTTCAGTAACTTCTGGTCTATCCAGCTCAGCATGTTGAAAACAGTGATTTTTTTTTTTAATGATTTTATGTTCTTCAAGATCTGTAGCACAGACTCTAGAGATTATTTACTATCCCTGTAAGACTAGGCATATAGGTGGTCTCCAATAGATAGTTGAGAGACTGATTCAATAAAAAGGTACTATTAGAATGCCTCCTTAGTGTTGCTAATATTCTATGAATTTGTGTTACTGTATTGGGCAATAATAAAATGACTTTTTTTTACTCTTCAAAAATGGATGTTTTTTCAGTAATTCATGTTGGCTTTCTCCACATTTGATTAGAATCACTTTGATATTCTCTATCTTTAGGAGAGAAGCAATATGAACAAAATTCATAACATTTAGAAGAGCTCTAACCTGATTTTTGGTTTTGTTTTTGATTGAGAATAGACTACACAGATGTTGTAGATCCATGCAGATTATTTCTTCCAATTATTCCTTCATTATTTATTCATTCAATAAATTATCAGCTATTTACTAGGCATTTCTATGAACACGCAGTGAACATGAGGTACTTCAAGTAATGGGTGAATGCAGAACTACTGCAGAAGAATGTGTGCTCTCCAGAACATTGATGTGGTGTCTTATGAGAACTAAAATCATAGAGAAGTCCTACACTAGATTGCAGGAGCAGGAGGTAAAGAAATGGCGTCAAGGTAGGGATCTCATGGTCATGAAGCTCACCAAGCTCATGAAGGGAAGCTCAGTCCCTTTTTACATTTTAGTCAGCACGTTTTCAAGCAATCAGGCAAGCATACACGGTTTATTTGTCCTGAAATATTCATTTTTCCTTTTCTCCCGCATAACTCCATGTCATACTTAAAAATTTCAATTTAAGTTTCACATCTTCAGGGAGACTTTCCTTGACCTCCTAACCTAGAGTAAATTAGGTCTTCCTGATATATGGGAATGTCATCATTTATTTGCTTTATCATTTCAGTCTACAGTTACCCTATTTCTAAATACTTGTTTGATACTTATTCGTCTTTCTTTACTCTCCTTTTAAAAAAGACTATATTAATGATAGTCCAGATTATATATACCTGAGGTCGTTAATGCAGCAAAGTTTTATTTCTTTTTTTTTTTTTTTTAAAGATTTTATTTATTTGACAGAGAGAAACACAGCGAGAGAGGGAACACAAGCAGAGGGAATGGTAGCGGGAGAAGCAGGCTTCTCGCGGAGCAAGGAGCCCGATGCGGGGCTCGATCCCAGGACCCCGGGATCACGACCTGAGCCGAAGGCAGACGCTTAACGACTGAGCCACCCAGGCGCCCCTTTTTTTTTTTTTTTTGCAAAGGTTTATTTCTTGCTCATGCTTTGTATTTAGTGAAGATCAGTAGCGAGTTTAAGTTTTACACAGTATTTCAAAGACTCAGAATGATTGAGGCAAGCTCCACCATACATAACAGCAAACCTACTAGAATAAATGGGGTGTTTTTTTTGGTGGGGGGAGTGAGATTAGTTTGTTTCTTTTGTTTGCTCATTTGTTTGTTTTGGGTTACTTGGTCCAGGGAGGAAAAACAGAATAACTCTGGGTCCTCTCACTATTATCCATTGGCTAGATGTAGTCACATAGTCTTACCCAGCTTGAATGGGATTGAAGAATGTAGTTTCCTGAAGGGAGAAGAACCTGATATTGACAAGTGAAGGTAATTGTCTTTGAATTGAAATCCTAAGAAGAAATAATAGTAAGAAGGAAATGATTTCTTAGATTTGGGCCAAAATTGAGAAAGAGCTTTTAGTTACTTTCATTAGTTTTGGTCCCATTATATCACAATTTCTGAAAGGATTTGGCCCAGGGATTGCTAATTCATTTTAGTGGTTATTGAGTGGTTGTGCGGAGTCGAAGAAGGTTAAGGGAAATTGAGAGGGGCAAGAATAATTCCTTTTCTAACAATCTATAAGAAATGCAGTGTGTAAATTATAAACTGGTAGAGTATTGCAGGGATTGTTTATGGAAACGTAGGCCAAATGTGGCCCCCAGACAGGTGTTGTCTGCAGACAGTTATTGCTCCATGTAATAAGTACAGAAAGAGAGTAGGCATTGAAAACTTTTGTAGATATTTATCAAGGAATTTTATATCTAAGAAATTAATAATTTTCAAATATTTTAAAATTAAAATCATTAAAAATGCCTTTGCATCTTGTGTCTTGCTTTTTATGTTATCTCATTTTTCTAGAAAATCATTGTTACTGTATTTTACAAACGTTTCAGTCCATGACAGATTGGAAATTAAAAAAAAAACCAACATACTGGTCCATTGCCATCGATCATTTGTGAATCACTGGTTTGAGCACTTATGAAAGGAAATGAAGGAAAGTGGTCACTGGAAATTAGCATGCATTGATATACTAAGATAGCAACTAATATCAGACCACATATATTTTTCTTTTTCTTTCTTTTTTTTTGCATGCTTCTTGTTGGTATTACAAAACAGAAGCTATTTCAAGACTTTATTTCTGATTATTAAAATTCCAGTGTAATTAACGTACAGTGTGATATTATTTTCAGGTGTGCTATATAGCGATTCACAAGTCTACTCATCACTCGGTGCTCATCCCAATAATAAGGTCTTCACTCCCTTCACCTATTTGACCCATTCCTCCCACCACGTCCAGTCTGGCAACCACCACTTGTTCTTTATACCTGAGAGCCTGTTTTTGTGTGTGTGTCTCCTTTTTACTTTGTGTGTTTCTTTGTTTTCATTCTTAAATTTCTATGTGAGTGAAATAACTATATTTTTCTTTTTAACAACTAACTAATTTAGTAATGTGAGAGAGACATAGTATATTTTGTGTATATGGATTTTGGCACATGATAAATTTTCTCATGATATGCTTTTTGGAAGAGGTGTTGAAACACGGGCTGGGTACTGACTTTAAGTAGGACAATCACAACAAAGAGCTCCAGTTTGTGAGTCTGTCTGCCTCTTCAGTTGTCCCTCACTATTCCTATAAACTCTACTTTACCTTTGGTGGTTCTGTCCCGGCTCCCTCCCGCCTCCTGCATTTGTAACCCCTGATTTCTTTCAGGTGTACATTTGCATGACTTCTGAGATGTGGAAAATGGGAAAAATAAAATAATTTTTAACAATTTAAAGGAAAAGATGGGGAAGCATTTGAAAAGCATAGGTAATAAAGCATATGTATTTCAATTGACAGAATTAACTTATGTCATTTGACTATCAAGATAATGAAAGTAATCTTAGATTGCATTATTAGGAGATAATTGACCTAGCAATGAATTTATAGACCACTTTTCTACCAAACTATATTTGAGTCAGGTTGCTGTCTATATATCTTTAAAAATAGCGGTAAACTTGTAGCAATTTCAATGTATTTTACTGCATACTACAGTATTATGACATTAGGTCTAAAGTTTGTTTCTGAGCTACCTAGTGACCAGAACAAAGAGGTAAGCATCATGAATAAGATAAAAAGTAAAGCTTTTTCCAGGAAAAATCAAACCTGTTCCTGAAAGCTAGACTTTCTGTGTTCTCACAGAAAGGCAATTGTGTGATATAATGGTCAATGTCCACTAACAAGCTTGTAAAATAAAAACAATGTTGAGCTTATATGTCTTTTTCTTGCTGTAGCTCTTTGGTAGTCTAGCCTGATCAAAATATAATAAGGCACATCTAACATGGGTTCTCAATTTTTAGGTTGCTTAAGGATTTCCTAAGGAGATTCTGACTTAGCAGATCAAGGGGGTGCGTTCGGGAACCTGTTACTGAAAACCTTCTCAGGTGATTCCTGATGCCCGTGGTCTAAAGATTGTAATTGGCGAGACATTGATCTAGAGGAGTAGTTGGCAGTTTTCCATACAGGTGGTTTATCACAGCTGAGCCTTATATAAGAATGGCTCATATGTGTGTTTCTGCTATTTGGCAAGAATCTGGATTGCAGAAATTAAATCTTGCTAATTTAGGAGGCAGCCTGTAAAATTTGACCTTAAAAGCTTCCTGCTAAATGTACTTTAAAAAAAATTAATTCTGCCATCCAGTGTATTTCTCCTGGCTCTCTTCAATCAATAAATATTCTAACTGTAGGATTCTTATGAAAGTGAGATGATCTACACGGAAAAATCCCCATGGAGAACACTGATATGAAGGATTGCCTGGGAAGTTACATAGAGAATGGAAGAATTATTTAAAATATTATTTAAAGGTCAAATGGACAAATACCTACTACTTAACCATTAAAAAATTAGTACACTAGTTTTAGGTTTTCTTTTGGATGATTTAGAATAGTTGTCCTTTATTTATTCTGTAACATGATTATATTGTGCAAAAAGTAAATGGGCTAGTGTCTTTTTCAACTATACTTGGAAATAATGTATTTGGTAATAGAAGTGTAAGTCATGTGTTTTGAAAGTTTTCGGTCTTTTAGCTGACCTAGCAGCACATAGCAGGGGGTGGGTACTAAATTTCTTAGAATTAGTGTTATTAATCCCCTGAGAGAGTGTTTGAACTGATCTCAAAAGAAAGTATCAGTCACCTTCTTCCAATTTTGGGCAGTATTAAGAATCATTGAATAAGATGAAATGAATATACTTTGTGCAAGAGAAAATCTTTTGAAAGAAATTCTGAAAAGTTATATAAAAAAGAATAGATTTCCTAGATAGCATAATTTCTTTCAATTTTATATATAAATGTGAAATCAAATAATCCTAAACCCAAGTTAATTTAAATTTTTAAGGCTACTGGATGTGGGACTATTAACTATACCTTTTCTAAAAGTTGCTCTACTTTATGAATCATATTAGGTATAACATACTGGACTCAATCTCTTAAATGTGGGAAATTTTTTCCTTACATAAATGTGCTGCCTAAATTATGATGATTCTTGAAGCATTAGATATTTTTGACATTGAATCCAAAATGAAAATCTTGTTTTATATAGAGATTGATAGCTTTTGTACATGAAATCAAAGAATCTTAGAGACAGAGCAAATTGCTTTCTTTACCTTACTTCTCTGTTCCTTGTTCAATACATTTAAACACAAGAATACCACCATTGAGGTACCTGGATGGCTCAGTCGGGTTGAACATCTGACTCTTGATTTCTGCTCAAGTCATGATCTCCGGGTCCTGGGACTGAGTCCCAAGTTGGGGTCCATACTCAGGAGGGATCTGCTCGGGGTTTTCTCTTCCTCTCCCTCTGCCCCACCACTCTACCCAACCATGCTCATGTGCATGCACGTGCTCTCTCTAAATTAAATAAATCTTAGAAAAAATTTAAACAGACCAATACCACCACCATCAGCCATGCCTTGAGGCAGAAATTCTGCTTGTGATATTTTTTCAAGTTTCATCTACCCTTTGATCAGAAAATTTCCAAAATAAAGTTTTTCTACGTTATATTAAGTCTACTCTCTTGCTGTGCATTTCTAATTGTTGAAAAGTTCTGAGGCCAAATTTTGCCTTCCTATAACTCTCCTCCTTATCCTTTGGGATGACACATGAATATGGATGTGTCCCTGAAGCCACATTTTCAACTTTTTGAAGACATCTCTCATTTTCCCCTAAGTCCTTCCTCCAGGTAGTGCATTCCAATTATTTCAAATATTTTTTATATTGCAGACTTTGCAGATGCACACCGTGTATTTACTTTCCTCCCTTAGTGGGTCATGTGCTCATTGTGGACAAGGATAAGATCATTTTTAATCTTCCTATTTCCAGTCCCAGCATAACATGTGGAACAGATTAGATAATTAAAAACTTACATCCAAAGTTTTACTAGAATGATCAGTGATCAGTCACCACTGAGCTTTTTACATTCACCCCCCTCCCCAGTATTCCCTTTAAAAGTAGTGCCCCAAACTAAACATGATATCCCTATGGTTATCTGGTCGGTACAGAATATAGTGATTATTACTTTTCAGAAGTTGGTTAATCCACATTTTAAACAATATTAGATATAGATTTCTTTTAAATATATCACTCTGTGGCCTAATACCGAGATTTTAGTCAGTTAATACAGTAAGATTGTTTTCAGTTGACTAGTCATTGTCTCCTGATCTATATGTATGCAATTGATTTAATCTAAATCTAGGACCTTAAATGTTTGCTGTTATTTACTTTTTTATAGAAAATTTTAGTTCTGTCACCAAATTTATTTTTCCTGACAGTGCTATGAATAAATATGATAAACTTGCTTTTAAATAATCCCCCAAAATAAAGGGCCACTTTGAATAGATCACTAAACCTTATTGCCAATTTTCATCCATTTATGAATCAGCATATTTTAGTGATAAGGATCATTCCACCTTCCTATGCTGTTAATAACCAGTTAGTTCTTTTGTTCCCCATGGGTATTTCAGGGGAGACTTTAATCAAAAGATATGTTAAATAATCAAAAGATACGTTAAATAAATAAAATATCACTCTTTTAAAAAGTGATATTGCAAATCATTTGTCTTATAATACTGTCAAAAAAGGGAGATCGGAGTATTATAACTAAGGAACTTCTCTTGTTGGCTCTGGGCTAGTTTCTGGAAATAACTGCTTTCTATGTAGCCATACATTATTCTAGAATTCTTCTAGGGATCCATGTCATTAGTATATCCATTGGATAATT
This sequence comes from Procyon lotor, assembly GCA_028646535.1. Taxonomy (NCBI): domain Eukaryota; kingdom Metazoa; phylum Chordata; class Mammalia; order Carnivora; family Procyonidae; genus Procyon; species Procyon lotor. The sequence continues at coordinate 118,834,222 of CM053606.1, forward strand.
TTCCCTTTTTTGAAAAATCACTGGCAATATTGGTACTTAGTTTTTGGAATTTTTTTAAATCACCTCAGATATTTACTTCAGTACACTTTCTAATCACAGGATTATCTTATTCACAGGTATTACTCACCCAGTAAATTTTTCTGAGACCATTGCTAGAGGGGAGGGGCAGTGGGAATGCAGGCTTCCGGTTCCAGAATGAATAAGGGATGGGAATAAAAGACACAGCACGAGGAAGACAGTTGATGATACCCTTCTATAAGCTAGATTCCATCCTCATTAATCTCCACCCCTTTTGCCCCCCTCCCCAAGATTCCAGTACGGAAGGATTTCTAAATCTTGTCGGTATTTTGTGTATAGTGAAATGTGAACCATGACACTGTCACCAAGGAAAGCCTAGAATTTACTAGATATTATTCATTTAGGAAAAAATAACCTTACCCCAGATACTTTTATACTTGAGGTTCTTTATACCTTCCCTGTTTTGTCATCTCTACAGTTTTGAAATCCACCACTTTGATATGGCTAGGAACTCTGTAGGTCACATGCCTAATGATGCTGTTTTTTGAGTCTTTCTTCCTAATCTTATCTGTTGGTTCCCAATTATGTTTCTGCTCTTAGGTCCATGGATTTCTCTTTGTCTTTCCTCTTCAATGATATCTGTGTTATAGATCCGTTGCTTTTTCCAGGCATGTATGCTCTCTCTCCCCAGTTTTCACTGATAATCCATGAGATCAACTTACTTCTTTAGGTTACATTTTAAATTTTAATTTGTAAGACACCTATATTCCTACCTGTTCTAGAAACAGACCATAACCAAACCCATGAGAGACCTCAGTTTTATTACTGGTTTCTTCCCCTGTGAATTATTTAACATCATTATTCTTTTATGTCAAATTTATTTTTGCAGTTTATACTGCCAGTTCAATCTTTTGATCTGGGCATTTTCTCCCCTCCCTTAGGTCTTAAAAACTTTCATCATAGCAAAATAGTCATTACAGACTTTTTTTAGACTTCCAGCTTTTCTCAATGGTCCATGATGTAGGAGCCATAAACCTTAGTCTAGAAAACCAAATCCTGATCATCAACTTTTATGTAGTTAGATGTTTACTTTCGATTTGTTTTTCATTTTACTTCTATAGTCTTACTGGTAGAAAATATAAAATCTACGTATGCCTGCATATCTATAGTTATTATCAACTTCTGTGTAATAAATTATCCCTGCACTTAGCAGCTTCAAACTACAAGCATTTAATATCTCACAGTTTGTGGGAGATAATAAATTGTCCCTTGATCATTTATAAGTTATTTCTAAATAATTATTCCAATGAGATTCACAGGACTCAGGTAGCAACTTAGCTGGGTCGTTCTGCATCAAGAGGTTGCAGTCAAGCTGTGGGCTGGGTTGCAGTTATCTCAAGGCTCTGCTAGAGCTGCATGGTCACTGAAACTGGCTTGTGTGGTTGTTAGGAAGCCATGTTCCTTGCTAATTTGGAGACCTTAAGAAGAGGGAGAGAGGGGCGCCTGGGTGGCTCAGTCGTTAAGCGTCTGCCTTCGGCCCAGGTCATGATCCCAGAATCCTGGGATCGAGCCCCGCATCGGGCTCCTTGCTCGGCAGGAAGCCTGCTTCTCCCGCTACCATTCCCTCTGCTTGTGTTCCCTCTCTCGCTGTGTTTCTCTCTGTCAAATAAATAAAAAAAATCTTTAAAAAAAAAAAAAAGAAGAGGGAGAGAGAGAGAGAAGGAGATAAGATATGTATATGTATATGTATATGTATATGTATATGTATATGTATATATAGCGAGAGAGACAAAGGGAGAGAGAGAAAGGGAGAGAGAGATGGAGAGAGGGAAAAGGAAAGAGAGAAGAAAGAGAGAAGGAGAGCACAGGGAGAGAGTGCCCAAGGTGGAAACAGCAGTTGTCTATAACTAATCTCAGGAGTAGTCTTACCATTATTTCTGCCATGTGCTATGGGTTGCATAGCCCATCCCTGGCATGAGGTGGGAGGAGACTGCACAGGGTGTGCGAAGCAGGAGATGCGGATCCTTGGGATCCTTTCAAGAGTAGCTAGTACAACGGCTTTCAGTTTCCCGTCTGAACCTTCCCATGGAAGCATTCTAGGTTTCTTCTAAAGGAATCAGTAATTTCTATGGAAATTAATTAAGTAGTGATAGTTGACTGGAATACGAGCCTTTTTGGGTCCTCTGGTTAATGTAAAGTAAGTTATCACTAAATTAGCATATTCTGATTAGCTTTATCATATGTCTCAGATGATGATCTAAACTTCAGCACCGTAATTGGAAATTATTTCATTTTACAGTTTTCAGAGAATGAAGAGAATCAGTGCACTTGTTAAACACAGAGAATAGCCACTTGGAAGATGCACTCTTATATATCAGGTCCTTGCCGCATTTAATTCTAGTTCAGAAATTTAACTGTATGCAAATATGTAATAGTGGTTTCTCTTCTAGTGGAATTAGATAGTACTGCGTGAAGATAAAGGAGATGTGGAGGCACAAAGGCCATGAATTTCATTTTAGTTTTTCAAATTGTACAAAGCAGTGTCCGCAGCAGGGGATTTGAGATAATAAGATATTATGCTTACCCTCGAGGAGCTTATAGTAGTTAGTTTTAGAACAGACTTGGACTCTGGCCATCATTTCATTTTCCCTTACCTTCCAGCTTTAGGATGGATATCTTGTCTTTCAGTTCGAAACGATGTGAGAGCTAGTGAGATAATTTTTGTAAGTGTTGTGATCTTTTCAAAAACGTGTTATATAAATGCCTTATTAAAATGTAAAGAACCTATCCTAGGCACCATAATGATCAGATGCCATTATACAAAATGTGTATTTCCTCCCTTTAAGCATGAAAGTTTCTATATTTTCTTTTAACACTCACGACTATTATTAGGCTTTTCTTGCAAATATAAAACTCATTTGTAAAACGGAAGTAATTTGTAATTGTTGCAAAATAGAGGAAAACCCTTTTCCCTAGTTATTTGGCAAGTGAAATCATTCTAAGTTTCTTCTAGGGGAATTAGTATTTCAGGAAAAAGTGACTTTTGGCTTGCAGAGCCTTACATACAACATTTTTAAATATTTCAAATAATTTGAAGTAAAATGCCCCTACCCTATTGAGAAATAGAACAAGGAGATTAAAGGCCTTTTTTAGCAACAGTAATACTGTGAAAAAATAAAGAATCCAGGTTAGTATTTTGTACTATGTTGTAGTCCCACTAAAATGTTTTCTTTCCAACCAAATCTGGAATTGTATGGGGAGAAATCCTCACCCCAAAATGGATTCTTATCTGTAGTTTTAAAAATGAGATCTTTCTTTTGGGGGTCATTCATATGGTCGATGGTTAAATGCAAAAGACAAGCCACACAAAAATGTATACACCAATCCAAAATGATACACATTTTGCAGGTTTGAATTAGCATTAAAAGAAAAAATTAAATTCAGCTACCATAAAGCTTATTAATTAAGAAAAAATATGATACATTGTTTTCCTCCCTCTGGGATGCCAAGTTGGAGAATACAGTATAGTCAGGCCATTGGACTTTTGCTGTGTTAAACTTAATCTGAGAACCTGAATTTGCAGGATCCTTACTGTCTTGCCAGTAGGGCTGATTAATTCACAAATGCTTATTACTTATAATATAGGAAAATAAGAGATAATCAGCTTGCAAAAATTCCTTCTCACAGTGCTGTATCTTTGAATTCCGAATTCTCAAAGAGTAATTTTTGAATGTGTCTCCTGGCATTTTGTTATTTGCAAATTATGGCTGTATTACTTTAAGAAAATTCAATATCTGAAGATCACTATTTACCAAATACACGGAGGAGAGAAAATTGTTACTATTTGTACTATAAAAATATTCTCTTTTACAAAATGATGCACTGCATGATTCCTATAAATAGGGAGCTTCCCTAGTGCATTTAAGAATGTGAATTGAATAACAGGAATGTGATATATACAGAACTTTCTAGTCACACATTTACTGTGGAACAGAAACAGATTTTTTATTTCAATGTAAGACTGTTCCTGATCAATTTGTGTTCAGGATGAATTTAAGCCATTTAATAAAATCTCACTCCATCTTTGGGAATCTGTTGTTTTTTTAAATCAGAAATCTTACTGTAGCTTTCCACAATCAGCATGATCCAATTTAGCTTCCAGTTCATCTCGGGCTTACTGAATCTTTCTGAATCATATCAGTCAGGATGCTAAATGAGAATATAGAACATCTATGATCTTCTATTGCATCGGTTGCCATGGAAGCTGCTCTTTGGCCTGATTTGGTCAATTTTTTTCAAGCAAGTAATTTGATAATTCTTTCCAAAGGAAAAAATGTCATAATGTTCTTGTTACCCGATTGAAAGGACCAAATTGTTTCTTTTAATTCATAATGGTCCCCTCCTAATAACCATGATATTTGGGTCACTTTATTACATTCAGCAGATACTAAGACTTGAGTTTATGTATGAAGTGTGTCATTAAAAGTCTTTTAATCTTTAATTTCTTTTTGTTATGCTTATCAAAAAGATTATCTAAAAATTCCTAATCTTTATAGGATAAACACAGTGACATTTTCCTTGAGAAACAGTGTCTAATTGCATCACAATTAATGAGACAGGTAATATTACCCACTGCCAACCAACACCGTCATCAAAAACATCCACTAAATGCTGCATTTGAACATTAAGTTTATTGCATTCTAGAAGATTCCAGAAGATTCTTTACTCAGAATTTTTTGACCACCTTGTCCTGATAATCTGCTTCCTGAAATGAAATAGGACAGGAATAAAAATGTGCCTTGCTGTGAAATGTTATGTGCAAGGAGGGACTTTTTTGGTTTCCTTAAACCAGTCTCAAACTCAAGGCAGCACTTTAATTTTATGATAATAGACATAAGATCGAGTGTACATTTTCATACTTAACTTTAATGCTGCATGAAAAATAGGGGCATGAAGAAATTAATTAGGACATTTACTTTTAGCCACGAGAAGGAAAACAAGTTATTATCTAGCATTTGCCAGCTGTCCTTTAGGTGGCAGTATGTAGCAAGGAGAAGCTGGCTCTGATAGTTGCTGTGTAGGTTAATGACAAAAAGTAAAAAGAAAAAAAAAAATCAGTTTCTTGTCAGAAATGTCTTCTTGCATTTCCTGCATTTGGTTTCTTTTTCTAATGCCAATCTCTGGTTTGAGTCTCTAAACATGCAGGCCCTATATCACTGAAATCATTACCATGCATTTTCTTTGGTTCAGAGACAATATCTGTTCTTTAATATCTACTTCCAAGTACCCGCAATAGTGTTATGAGCTCTGTGGGTGTTAAGGAATATTTTTTGACTGACTGACTGACTGTCAATACTATGTTGGAAGTAAACATCTCAACTGTTCTATCACTTTATGTTTTTCAAAATTGGAGCACAGAAGTTATCTAAAGAGTGTTGGCCAAGATATGAAGAACAAACATATAGACATGCTGTCTAAAAAATATTCAGAAATTGGTATTTGTTTTTGAATTCTAGAGAAAATCCCCGTGAGTTTCTTTCCCTGATGGATATGTTATTCCATCTGGTTTTGTTGGGGATTAGGCTTTGCCAGTTCTGTCCAAATGCTTTGTCATAAATTCAAATATGAAGCCATGTTTATCCCTTTTCATTATAACCATATATCCATGCTGAACCCACTTTCTCCTTATGTGAATATAATTTTTATAGCCAAAATACAAATATAGACTAAGTCCCTAATAATTTTTTTTCTGATCTTTTTTTCTCTTATCCAGAACAGGAACTATTGGATGTTTGGAAATAATGCATGTCTCTAATTACCAATGTCTTATAAAAGAGACAGTAAAGGAATTAGAGCAGCCCAAACATTGCAGCTCCAAATCTTGATCAGAGACTTCATTACTTTTTGCGTAATTATATTCTGTCCGTGTCTAATTCAATTAGAAGTCTGTCCAACAAAGCAGGTTACAGCATCTGGAGCTTTTGATCTTCTTTAAGCCTCTGAAGTAATCGGGCAAATGATCACTTCAAAAAGAGAACACAAACCCTCAAAACACATTTCCCAATTTCAAATGATACTTTTAACTCTTTGTGCTTCCGGCAGCTGTCACCCTAAGTCAATAGCTGGGGTCAGTGGCAAGCCGAAGGCTTAACTATTGCAGAACATTTGAGCAATTTTCTGATGCTGTTTGTCAACAGTGGCTTATTTCCTTTTGCCTACTTTTTAAAAGGGCACTGAGATTCAGCTCATTAATTCAGTTTATTAAAAATAAAAAGCAAAACTGTTGCAAAGGAACTATTTAAGATAACCTTTCCCAGCTATTTGACATCTACAGCCCTGCTAAGTTGCAAGGGGTTTTCTCGGTCTCCCTGGTCTTTTCAGTGTTTTCAGATTCATAGAAACAAGCTTTTTCCTTGACCCTAATTTGCTGCTTTCTGTCTTCAAGCTGTAAGGCCCTTCTACTGAGTCTCTTGTGCTTTATCAGATGTCACTTGTTTTGATGCTCTTTATGCTTTATGAATTTTGTGCCTTTGTCCTTTTCAGACTACTGCAGATGATTGTGGGTTTCAGTTCCCCGACACAACTGTCCTAGTCCTTTGTAAACTTCCTCTTGTGGGTAGAACACAGATCAGCTGCTGTTTAATAAAGCAGGCATCTCATTGCATTCTTTTTACATCCATCAAAATGTCTTTTCCTAGAACTGGCATTCTTCCACTATTATTTGGTTAACTTGCCACATACAAGTGATTTTTCATTTCTTGATTGGGGAAAGAAACTCTCAGGGGAAATGCTTTTCTTGTCGAATTATAGAATCCTAGCTTTTCTCCTGGATACAAAGAGCCTGCTCCTCTGCCACTTTGATACCTATCCAGCCTCTGCCACCTTGAAGCTACGGGCTTTTGTGAAAGTTATAGATATTTGGAGGAAAATGTCACATATTTAAGCTGGAGTTAAAAATCAACAACAAAAAGGTTACATAGTCTAAATTGATGGACTGCTATAATTAATTACGCCGATGACAATTCTGAATGTTTGTGTATATATTTTTCCTTATTTGCAAGAATCTCAGATTGTAGATTCCCATTTGTTTCCTTCTACTACTGTTAAGAAAAAGCAAGAGTTATTTTTCTCCTTTTGTGGATGGGCAAAATGAAGCAAGGCTAAATGAGCAGAAATACAGTGACAGAGGAGGGAATAAATGTCTCCCGATTCCAAACCTGCTGCATCTAGCACTTTGAAGCTGCTGGCTTCTATGAAAGTTAGTGATATTTGGAGGAAAATGTCACCATTAAAGCATACTATACTTCTACTGGACCAAAGGGATTCTGTATCTACCATCGGAATGCGATGCAGTAATGTGTTTTTGAAAAGTCTTAAAGATCTGTAACTGCTAAAAAAAAAAGAGTCAATTTTCTTTGATTACTCCAAGAGTCTGTTAACTGATTAGAAAGGGTTCTTAATATTATAGGAAGCCTGAGATTTCCTGTGAACTTCTCCAACTGTACAATCCATTTGGGGGTTCTTGTTAAAATCCTGTTAAATGCCTAAAATAAGAATATTTAGCATTTTCATACAAGACGTACTGAAAGGACCTTTTCTGAGGAGGTCAGCATTATGTTAAAAAAACGTATTTAACATTTTTTTTTCCTAATTTCAAAACATGTTCATAGAGTAAAAGTTCAGACTATGCAAAGATGCAAAACCAAATTGTGTATAGTTCTGTCACTTTTGTTTAATTGTTTTTTAAGTAATTGATTTTTAAGTACCCAATTGATTTTTAAGTAAACATACATATAAAATTTTACAAAAATGGGTTTATGGGCTTCTCAAGAGAACCCCCAAAAGTAGCCCCCAAAGTATTATCAAGACCAAAAAAAATGTTTAATGCTGACAGAAGTTAGGCAGAGCAGGTAGCTTCATATCTGTCAGCCCAATAGGCTTGCTAATAGGAAATTCCAGGATTATGCAGATTTCCCCATCGAGCCCCATGTTATTCTGAACTGGGACTTACCCATGAAGAATCCTACCTTCTTCATGGGTAAAACATAGCATGGAAGAAAGGAAAATTTGTCTTCTTGGCAGGAAAGCTCCATCTGAAGAAGAAGAGAGTGGAGCTAAACAGAACATGTCCAGTCGGTCTTTCCACATTTAACAGCCAGTTAAGTCATGGGGCCAAGAGAATATGCATTACACAAATCAGTTCCCCTTACCTGGAAATACACATCAAATATGGAGAAGTATTTCTCATCAACAGCATCTCATGATACTTGTTGGTTTATATTTTGTTCCTCCCCCACCCCCATTTAACTGGGAAACTTGACTTTTCTCTAGGTTCTGTGTGAATCCACTAGACTTAGATAGAAATGAAATGATTTTGGGGAAAGGATTGAAGTATTCCGTAACATCTAGGAAACTATGAAGGCACTCTTGCCTAGATTGTGTGTGTGTGTGTGTGTGTGTGTGTGTGTGTGTGTGTGCGTGTGTGTGTGATGGAATATTATTCAGCCATGAAAAGAAGGAAATCTTGCTATTCAAAACAAAATGAATGAACTTGGAAAGACATTAAGCTAAGTGTATACAAAGAACTCTTAAAACTCAACAATAAGAAAATAAACAACTCAATTAAGAAATTGGCCAAAGGGGTGCCTGGGTGGCTCAAAGCCTGTGCCTTTGGCTCAGGTCATGATCTCAGGGTCCTGGGATTGAGCCCTGTGTCTCGCTCTCTGCTCAGCAGGGAGCCTGCTTACCCGCCCCCGCCTGCCTCTTGTGATCTCTCTCTCTCTGTCAAATAAATGAATGAATGAATGAATGAATGAATGAATGAATGAATAAATAAAATCTTAAAAAAAAAAAGAAAGGAATTGGCCAAAGATGTTAACAGATCCCTTACCAAAGAAGATAGATAGATGGCAAATATGCATATGAAAAGATACTCCACATCTTATGTCTTCAGGGATATGTAAATTAAAACATTAATGAAATACCACTCATTTCACACCTATTAGAATGACTAAATCTGGATCACTGACAATACCAAATACTGGTAAGGATATGGAGCAATGAAAACCCATTCATTGCTAGTAGTGATACAAAATGGTACAGCTGCTTTGGAAGACAGTTTTGTGGTTTCTTACAAAACTAAGCATATTCTTGCCATACAATCCATTAATCATACTTCTTGGTATTTACCCAAAGGAGTTGAAAGCATTTGTACATACAGAAACTTGTACACATATGCTTTTTGTAGCTTTATTCATAATTTCCAAAATTTGGAAGCAACAGAGATGACTTTCAGTAAATGAATGGATAAATAAACTGTGGTACATCCAGAAAATGGAATATTATTCAGCACTAAAAAGAAATGAGCTACTAAGCCACAAAAAGACATAGAAGAACATGAAATGCATATTACTAAGTGAGAAAAATTAAAAAGGCTACATATACTGAGTGATTTCATATGTATGCTGTTCTGGAGAAGGCAAAACTGTGGAGACAGTAAAAAATAACAGGAGTTGTCAGGAGTTATGAAGGAGGGAAAAATAGGCAGAAAACAAAAGATTTTTAGGGAAGTGGAATTACTGAGTATGGTACTGTAATGGTAGGTATGTGTCATTATAAAATTTGTCCAAACCCTTAGCATGTACAACACCAAGAGTGAACTCTCATGTAAACAATGGAGGCTGGATGATTGTGTCAATTTAGGTTCATCAGTTGTGTTTGGGTTTTTTTGTTTGTTTGTTTTAGATTTATTTATTTGAGAGAGAGTGTGTGTGTGTGTGTGTGAGAGAGAGAGAGAGAAAGAGAGAGTAGGGGGAGGGGCAGAGGCAGAGGGAGAGAGAGAGAGAAATCCTGAGTACAGAGCTGGACTCAGGCTTGATCCCAGGACCCTGAGTTCATGACCTGAGCTGAAATCAAGAGGCAGACATTTAACCTACTAAGCCACCCAGGCGCCTGTGGGTTCACAGTTGTAACAAATGTACCACTCTGGTGGGGGAATATTTATAATGGGGCTTGTTATTCACATGCAGAGGCTGGGATATATGGCAGACCTCTGTACCTTCTGCTCAATTTTGTTATGAACCTAAAAACTACTCTAAAAAATAAAGCCTATATAATTCTGTGCTGAATTGGGTTATCTAAACTCTAAATATTCAAAGTAGAAATATATCAATATTGGCCTAAATAATCAGAAAGGACTTAATGGAGGCAGATGGGCATTTTTGATCCCTGAAGGATGGATACACTTTGCCTGGTTGCAGGTCAAAAGGGGAATACTTTTAACAAAGGTGTAGTAGTATCTGAAGCTCAGAGAACTTAATTATGTTGTTCTTAGAGATAGTGACACATCTCAGATGAGAACACCAGTTTCTTCTTTGGCTTTCTTCTTGAATACTATGCAGCCATCAAGAGAAACGAAACCTGGCCATTTGCAACAACATAGATGGAACTGGAGGGTATTATGCTAAGCGAAATAAGTCAGAGAAAGATGATCATCACATGATCTCTCTGATATGAAGAATTTGAGAGGCAAGGCGGGGGTTTATGGGGGGGGGTGGAGGAGAGAAATGAAACAGGAAGGGATGGGGAGGGAGACAAACCATAAGAGACTCCTAGACTCACGAAACTGAACTAAGGGTGGCTGGGAGGCGGTGGGCCAGTAGCGATAGGGTGGCTGGGTTGTGGATATTGGAGAGGGTATGTGCTATGGTAAGTGCTGTGAAATGTGTAAGCCTGACGACTCACAGACATGTACCCTGGGGCAAATAATACATTATATGTTAATAAAAAAATTTTAAAAAGTGGCTTTGGAAAGTATATGTTGAACCTTCAGAGCTGTACCAAGAAAATCCAGTTCAGTACCCTATTATAATATTTCTGCTTTTCTCCTTCTGTTCTTTGGACCATCTATGTTTTACTGATCTTTGGAACAAAATTTTGAAAATGGTAAGAACTGGAAAATTGAGTAGTACTAGCAATTAGAAGAATTAACTCTGTGAGAACTTAATTTCAAATCTCATGAAACAATTATGAATAACCCTAATTAACATTGGCTTGAACATACCTGTGGTGACCACTAAGTGATAACTCTGGCCTAATCTTTAGGGTTACATTTCACAGTAAACAGGAGGTATGATTACCAAGCAAGTGAACAATACATAGAGGATGCAGTGAAAATTGCTGACACCAAGAATATTAGCACCTAAAAAATTAGCATCTGAGAAATGCTGTTCACCAGGGACTAGCATGAATTCTATGCTAAAGAAGAAGGTCCATTGTACTTCCACATTTATGATAATTGTTCAGATGAATTGTTGAGTCAGCCATAGTCATTTATATCTCTAACTTGTGATTTCTTGGTACTTTTGGCAATAACATGCAACTGTGGAATTCTTCACTGTTCGGAACCTGTTTGTGCTTTGAGTAATGAAAAACTGTTGTATCTCTGGATCATGGGAGGGTTTTCTACTGGAGTATATTCTTAGAGTAGATTTCTGATTCATGAACAGATAGGGAAGTGAAGGATTTAGTTAGAATTACAGTTTTGAATTATGTCAGCAATTATTTTTTTCTCCCTCTTGGGAAAATCTAAAACCCAAAACAAAGCTAGAATTTAACAACTCCTATCACATAATCAGGTCATTCTTTTTTACATAGTTACTGATCCTAAACCATCAGGGTATGGATTATACTTTTCTAAGTGGGTTTTCACTTTTGAGGTCACTAATATTTAACTTTAAAAAATTCAATTATTATAATCCTGTCTTCTGCCTACACAGCTAACAATTTATAAAACCTTTAAAATTTTATTCATTTCTGCTTTTTTTTTTTTTTACCATCAACGGTATACATAATGTATTTTATCCAATATATATGTAAAAAATGTTTCCTTCTGTCTTTTAAAATATTTTGAGCCTGATTTTTTTTTTATTAAACACATATTTTACTTTCATCTTTTCTAACCCTCATGTCTTGGCTATTGTTCGTTTGCTAATGTGACTTTTCCTGTCCACATCATACCCATTGGATGGGTGCTTATGAAATATTTGACTCAACCTCATTGGATTTTTTTTTTGTCTTGCACTCTGAGTGTTCTATTGGCTACTTATCTTTAGATAATAAATCATATCTGTTTAATGTTTATATTATGATAGTATAATACATCTTATTAACTTCCTAATAGTTACTTTGGCATTAAATAGCCTACTTCTTTAGGGTTATTTATTTGTAATACATTATGGATATCATAATAGTGCATGACTTTACAAACCTGTAAAAATGTTTATACTTTTCCAGGGGCATCTGGGTGGATTAGTCGGTTAAATGTCTACATTTTGCTCAGGCTATGATTGTGGGGTCCTGGGATTGAGCCCTACATTGAGCTCCCTGCTCAGCAGGAAGGGCTCTCTCTCTCTTTCTCTCTCTGTAGCTCTCACTCTTTTCTCAAATAAATTAATAAAATCTTTCAAAAAAAGTTAACATTTTTCCAAAGTTTTACCATAAATTCTTTTAGGGCACTGTACAGTTAGTGAATGCTGTATATTTTCTAAGAAACAGTAACTTCCTTCTTGGAAAATTGAGGAATCGATTCTAAGAAAATCAAAGTTTGACTTACATAAATTAGTGGTGGTTTGCAAACGTCCCTGTACACGCAGGGAGGGGAGAAACTGAAGAAGTAGATTACTCCATAATAATAGGTTGCGGTTTTAATAAGTAAGAGAATTTACAAGCATTACACCTTGGATTGCTGCAAAACACATAGATCTTCACACCCACCTGTCAGAATCTTAAAAAGTTTATGTAGAATTTTTAACTGGGTTCAGTCACATACCTAGTGCTCGTATGTCTAACACATTTCTTTCTCAAGGCTCTGTCCTTGGAGCAGCTTCGGGGAGTGCGCAAGGCCAGCAGAAAACACATTCGAAGGACAGGAATGTGTGGGAAGCCTCCAGTTGCCTGGAGCTAGCTGGAGGGTCAACTGGTAGTCATGTCTTGATAACCTCCTCCAACAATTAGTCTTCATGAGAAAACTGAAAGTGATTT
>CM053606.1:118855551-118939330 GCA_028646535.1 Procyon lotor
CTTTAGTGCTTATTGAGAAATAAGGGGTTTAATCTTGATTTAAGAAAATTATTCCCATTGAATCTACTTCTGTAGTCCTTCCTAGTCCTGCCTTGTATGGCCACTCACCTCCGGGCTGTTTGTTGCTGGCTGTTTCTGGTTGTAGTTCCTGTAACAGGATGTTCCTTGATTTGCAGCAGAGCCAATAGAGTGGTAAAAATGAGGCTATGGAGTTACCTATACTGCTTCCTCCCTTTATTTTCACTTACCACTGTCAATAAGTGCACATTTATCAAGCTTGAATGAAGTATTGAGTGTAGTTTGTCAAACACTGGAGGTTTATTATAATGAGAAGGCAAATACTTTCATCTATAGCTTTCTATGACTGCTGTTCAGATGCAAAGAAAAACACATAATGAGTTTCCCTAAATATGGTCTATAGGTCCTATCTTTGTTCTCTAGACTTCCTGACCATTCTAGAATACCTCCTTCTTTAAAGATCCTATTTATTTGAGAGAGAGAGAGAGAGCACACATGTGCATGAGCAGGGTGGGGGGTGAAAAGTGGGAGGGAGAGGGAGAGAGAATCCAAGGCAGACTTCATGCTGAGCACAGAACCAACTCAGAGCTCAATCTCAGGACCCTGAGATCATGACCTGAGCTGAAACCAAGAGCCAGGTGCTCAACCGACTGAGCCACCCAGTTCCCTAGAATACCTTCTTCTTTAAATGTCCATGGCGTAAATCTCCATTATTTTAAAGGAAAACCTATGAGGCAAATGCTCCATAGGAGGAAATAATCCAAATATTCAGGTATTTATTCTATAATAACCTGAGTGATGCTTTCAGTAGGACAGCCTCCGTTTTAGATTTTGGCACTCTGAACCCAAGACAACTGGATTCTAGTAGATTGAATGTAATAACATGTCCTATGTTGATGTTTTTTTCTTCATGGTAAGAAATGTTTGCCAGCATAATACAAGTTTTGGTAAATCACGTTTTAAATATGCTAGAGATGTTTGATACTTGAAGGAATAATATGATGAATTATTTTGTAAGACAAATAATTTGTAATTAAGCTTATTATAGCATCTTGGTTTACACATATCATCTTAAAGTTGGCACATATATGTATACAGTTGGCTGGCTTGAAATCTGTCAAACACTAGGTATATTGTGCTACTACCAAATTGTATAAGATATTAATGCAAATTCAATTTTTTTCTAACTTTGTGGAACAGTGATCATTCTATGTAGATGTGGGAGTATGTGTGTTTATGTGTGCATGCATGTGCATGCACATGTGTGCGTGCCTGTCTGTTGGTCTGTGGGGGGGAACATAGACACTACTTGACTAGATATTAACTTTCATCAATTGTTCTTTACACTGAGTTGTTAGGCTACGGTCATCTGTAAGGTAGCCCATGAAAGAAATAGAGGACCACCACGTATCTCAGATTAAGTAGCCATCTTCTTTCTCTGTACACAAACCTTACCTAAGTGTGAGGTCTTGGCTTTGGGGACTGAGGGCTAGGGAGTGTGTGAATGGGTGGGAGGGCATCAATGGCTGAGAGAGAGGTAACTTTTAGTTTTTTTTTATTTTTTATTTTTCTAAAGATTTTATTTATTAGAGAGAGAGAGAGAGAGAGAGAGATCACAAGTAGACAGAGAGAGAGGGAAGCAGGCTCCTCGCTGAGCAGAGAGCCGGATGTGGGGCTCGATCCCAGGACCCTGAGATCAGGACCTGAGCCGAAGGCAGAGGCTTTAACCCACTGAGCCACCCAGGCGCCCCGAGAGAGGTAACTTTTAAAGGAAGAAAAATATTAGCTCCGTAACTGAGATGCACGAGGGGCCAGTCAAGAAGCAGCAAACTCTCCAGGTATTTCCAGCAGAGATTTTTTTTTTCTCACGGTAGCACATACTCCAGTAGAGATTTTTATACTAAAAAAAAAAAAAAGTCACACAGGTGAATATCTGAAAAGCCAAACAAGAAATGGTGTCAGTTATGATATGACAACAGGAGGACGTCAATAGCATCCATGCCTGGGGAACAGCCGGAGGCAAGGTTGTTACCAGAGCTCCCAAACCAAGCTATTTATTTGGGAACTAAGTCTGTGGTGAATGCTCTTTTGCGGGAGCCAGTTCCAGGAGGAGAGGAACTGTTCTGTGTGAGCTGGAGCAATGGGGAGACGTAGTGACAGATGCCACTCTAGGCTGTGGGCAGGACAACCGTGGTGGAAACAACGTGGTTTGTCTCTTCCTCTCATCCTCTAATCTCTTACTTTCTCCTTCTGTTAATCAAACCCAGGTGGAAATCATTTGGCAGAGCGTCTAGGTCATTTATAGGATTAGTTACCTCAGTATGCAAAGCAGAGCAATAGTAAAGCAGAGAACGGTGCCGAGAGTGAGTGGAATGATCAGGACGTGGTGCTGGCATTTTAATTTCTTCTTGGAAATTAAACATCGTAGAGATGTGGATGCCTTGTTTGGTTAGGAAAAAAAAGAGAGAGAAAGAAAGAAGAAGTAGGTGGTAAGAGAACATGGGGATGTGGGGACGGCCCAACTTCTCCAGAGTGCATCTAGAGAATGGATGGGCTTCAGTCCAAGTCACTGAAATAGAGTGAGTCCTAGTGGAGCTGTGGGAGAAAAATTCTGGAGCAGGAATAAGAAGGAGATTATGGGATCATTTCAGCCTCTCCCTAGCTGTCTGTTCTTGAATAAATCATTATCATCTGAGCCTCAGTTCCCTTTCTGCTGCCCACCCTCCCTTCCTTTCTATCTTCTTTGAGCAGTAAGTTTGATGATTGGACAGGATCCTCCTGAGGTTCTTTTTTATGTTCAACATGTCATGCATGTTGGTGAGCAGAGTTCTCTCGGTAATAAAATAGGCTTTTTCCAAGATTTTTTCCATATGCCCCTGCATTGTGGTCTGACATTCACAAAATTATTCGAGTGAATAGGAGTTCTGCCTATTGGGTTTTTACTCTTATTATTCTTTTTAGGACCTAGGGTCCCTGAGGTGAATACTGACTTTTAGTATTTTTTAATGGTGAAATTCCTTGAAAGCATCTCTTCCTGTTAAAAGCTTGGCTTTTCTCTCTTCCTTCCCTTGGACTCCTCTTGTTTCCTCCCTTCCTCTTTTCTTTTTCCTTAATAATATGCATTTAGGGTCTAAATGTATAAGTTATGAAAAAATTAAGTAAAATGTCCTCTAAAATGTTTCGTGGAAGAGTTACATAATTATCAGAAAGTGAACATGCAGAAAATGAAATTACTAATAAAATTTATAGACAATTTGCTCTGAATATTTGGTTTGAAAATGTAATGATTAGGTTAAAAGGTAGCAGTTGTGGCTGTACTTGCTCTTCAAAAACCCAGCCGCTAATTATTAATCACATTTTATGAAATTTTACCCTAAGGCTTCATTCTAACCTATTGATTTTTATCATCAATGAAATGTAAGTGGCATCAGACACTGGTACCATATTCCACCAGAGCCGATCAGGTACATTTTTAGTGCACGTGGGCACTAGATACCCTAGGGAGAATGGAGTGGGGCACCCCGCTGGAAAGATAGAAGAGAAATAAAGCACTAAATGGGAGTCCTGGGAACTGAAGGGAGATCTTTGCCTATTTCAAAATATACTTTAAAGGCTAAATCGTGCAGCCAGGGAAAAGGAGGTTTAGTCTGTGCGAGGGAGATTGAAGGCAGCTATCTTTGCTCTCTCTTCTCTCTTTCAACTAACTCTCCACATGTTTTGCCTCTAGACCCAGCAAACTCAAATGCCTAGATAAGCTACTGAGTAGAAATAAAAATGATAATTCTCTTTTATTTCTTTTTCTATGCAGTCATAATAGGTGGATTTTCATTAAACATGGGAAGATAAAAAATGGGAAATGCACTTTCCCTGAACTCTCTCAATGTTCTATAAAATGTTCAATTAACTGTACTTGCCACTGTCCATATTTCTTTCCATACTCTCTAGATTACATGAAGTCTCTCTAGTGTTTCAGTTACATTGAAAAAAGAGAGTCAGTTTATTATTTTCCATTGAACTCAGAATAGCTGGGTGAATAAATACTGCTACTAATCATTTCATTTGCTTCGTGACCTATTGTTTAAACTTTTGAGGAACCATAACACAGTAGGAACTAAAACTATCTTAAAAGAAAAGTCTGCTAGTAGATAATAGTAATAAAACTTAATTTTCCCCATGCCCTTGTGCACCATATCCAGCCACTGTCTTTACTGTGAGCTATCAAACCATGTAACAGCCATGCAAGTAATTCTATTCCATGTATCACATAGAGAATTAATAACAATAAAAATTACAAGGGAGAATAAAGAGCTGGTTAAGAATCTGAGGCATCATACATAGAGAATTTAGGGGTGAATCCCAGCTCTGCAATAGAATAGCCATGTGATCTGTGCCAAATTATTTATTCTCTAAAAGCATTACTTTCCTTGTTTGTAAAATGGGGGTAATAATATTTAGTCACAGTCTCAGTAAAGATTGAGACACTGATTGAAGAACATGAGTTTTTCAACTCATGAATTCTGAGTGCAGGGCAATAGCTCAGTAGCTATGTAATGCTATTATCAGTTGGAAATGAAAGAAACTTTTGGTCATTGTTTTAATTGACTATCTTGCCATGAGAATGCAGAGGTCAAAACACTGATTTCTCCTTTTATTTCAGAAAATATGGGTCTACCTCTGTCAGTTTCTATTAATAGGGAAGTGTGTGTGTGTTTGTGTGTGTGTGTATGTGAAAAGATTGAGAGAGAATGTACTCATACAGTGGTGTGATGTTCCTACTTGGGTGTATTTAAATTAATTGCTTTAAAACATTATTTAGTGGCAGTGTACGGGAAAAAGCACTTAACTCAGAATAAGAAAGCTTAGGTTTATATCTTAGCATTGTCAAATATTGGTTGTATTAAAAACTTTATTCAGGTAGGTACCCAAACAATGTTAGATTTAAAAACAAATGAGTCATTAGTCCCTAAATATTGGGGTTAAATATAATTTCAGTAGGGTACAGTATTTGCTTTTCTTAAAGATCTTGAAAGAGTGATGAGAACTTGAAAGCAAACTTAGCTGGAGTAGGGGTTCCTGTTGTGGAACAGATTGAAGCTGCTAGAAATGTCACATCTTACAAACTGTTTTTTGGTTTTTGGTTTTGGGTTTTGTTTTTTTTTTTGTTGTTGTTGTTGTTGTTTTGCTGACCTGGTGCCACAAACAGAGACTTCATTATTGCTGAATGATGTATGTACTTCAGTGATTCTCAAACTTTTTTGTCTCAAGATATTTTCATACTTTTTAAAAAAATTTTATTTATTTGAGAGAAAAAAAGAGAGAGAGTGTGTGCAAGCAGGGGTAAGAAGGGCAAAGGGGAAGCTGACTCCCTGCTATAGAGGGAGCCCCTTGCAGCTAGATCTCCCCACCAGGAGAACATGACCTGAGCTAAAACCAAGAGTCAGACACGTGAGCAACTGAGCCACCCAGGTGCCTCGGGATATTTTCATACTTGTAAAAATGCCTGGGGACTCCAGAGAGCCCTTACTTATGTGAGTTAAATTTACTGATATTGCTGTATTGAAATTGAAAACAAATTTAAAATATAAGAGCCTTATATGTTAATATAAATCATATTTCCACGTAGAGGAACTACATTTTCCAAAATAAAATAAAAAAAAAAAATCCTGAGAAGAATGGCATTCCCCCTCTCCTATCCCATTTTTGCAAATCTGATCAGTGTCTGACTTCATAGAGACAACTAGATTCTCTAATCTGTTTCTGTATTCATCTGTTGAGATAGCACCCATCATGTAGCTTCTGGAAAACTCCACTATACAGTTGTAAAAGTAAGAGTGAAAAATCAATGTCTGTCTTAGATTTGTTATAAAATAAGCCTTGACCTCATAGGTCGCTTTAAAAGATCTCAGGGACTCGCATGGGTTCCTAGCCCACCCTTTGAGTACCACTGTTATTGATTAATCATTGTTTCTTTTAGCTGTCTTCTTTAAAATTCAAAGACTCTTGGAAAGGGTACTACATTTACTCAACACCGCAGGGTGAATTGATTAAACTCTTGAGTCCTGAGTGGGAGAGAGGAAAAGAATGAAAATAATGTAGACTTGAAGGGGATGTGGCCTTGAAAAAAGTGGAAAATTAGAGGCAATGAATCCTGGTATCAGTTATATTTTGGAGTTTATAAATTAGCTCCGTCATTTAATAATGGCTTAAATTTGTAATAGTTACTTAATTTTTCTTTTTTATCTTTTTTAAAAAAGATTTAGTTATTTTAGAGAGAGAGAGAGAGAGTGTGTGTGCATGTAAGCTGGGAAGAGGTGCAGAGAGAGAGGAAAAGCCAGGGCTCCATCTAATGAGCCTGAGATCATGATCTGGGGCAAAATTAAGAATAGACACTTAATTGACTGAATCATCCAGATGCCCCCAAAGTTACTTAATTTTTCTAAGTCTCAGGTTATACATCTGTAATACAGATAATATTTAATGCATAGTGTTGTGATAATTAAATCAAGTAATATTTGTAAAACACTATAGCTTAATAAAATAAGTAGCCCATTATTAAGCCATTATTTTTGTTATTTTATAGGATTGACAGGCTCATAAACACATGTAAACTCTTTATTTAGAGTTACACTGTGTGCAGCAATAAATATCTTATTCTAAGGACTCTATTTTATTCTGTTTTAAAATCCTAGTAGAAATAAAGCAAGAATGAGGGCATTGTGGAAGATAAAATGGAGGTAGATTAGACTGGGGTTGAAATTCCAGGATATACATCATGAGACAAGCTTTCAACTAGGACTCTGTTAGTAGCAATGTGGAAGGGGCTTCGGATGGTGTTATGTGCTAGAATGTGTCCCTTCCCAAATTCACGTGTTGAAGTCCTACACCCCAGGATCTCAGAATGTGGCTGTCTCTAAGGATAGGGTATTTAAAGAGGTAATTAAGATGAAAAAGATCATTGGATGCAATAGTCAAATCATGGAAAAAGCCGAGATGTCCATCAGTAGTTGACTGAATAATGAATAAAGAATAAAGAATGAATAAAGAAGTTGTTGTATATTTGTATAATGAACTATTGGCCATAAAAAAAGAATGAAATTTTGCCATTTGCAACCATGTGGATGGAGCTAGAGAGTAGCAAGCTACGCAAAATAAGTCAGTCAGAGAAAGACAGATACCATATGATTTCACTCATGTGGAATTTAAGAAATAAAACAAATGAGTAAAGGGGGAAAAATAGAGAAGCAAACTAAGAAACAGACTCTTAACTATAGAGAACGAACTGATGGTTAGCAGAAGGGAGGTGGGGGAGGGGGCGGGGAATGGGTGATGGGGGTTAAGGAGGACACTTGTGATGAACACTGGGTATTGTATGTAAATGTTGAATCACTAAAGTGTACACCTGAAACTAACATTACAGAATAAGTTAACTAACTGGAATTTAAATTTGAAAAGAGTTAAAAAAAAAAAAAAAGGAGATCATTGGGATAAGCACTAATCCAATATGACCAGTGTTGGTTTTTTTTTTTTTTCCAAAATTTATTTATTTTTTAAAAAGAGAAAGGAAGCATGAGCACGAGCAGAAGGGGCAGAGGGAGAGGGAATCTCGAGCAGACTACGCACCGAGTGTGGGGCCTGATAGAAGGACTTGATCTCACAACCATGAGACCGTGATCTGAGCCAAAACCAAGAGTTGGATGCTCAACCAGCTTTGCAACCCACGCACCCCATGACCAGCATTTGTATAAGAAGAGGAGATTAGGATGGTGACACCCAGAGAGGGAAGACGTGAAGAATTTGAAAGATGGCGTCTACGAGAGAGTGTATTTTTAAGCCCCTTCCAGGGAGAAACCTAGAGCTGGGTTTTTGGCTGCTCTGAAACCCTAGGTGGATAGCCACTGGGAATGCTTGCCTGCTTTTTTTATTTACTGTAGTCTTGCGGGACACATAATGCTGAACCCGCTTGGCTATCAGGGCTTTGTGATTTGGGGCTTGTCCCTAAGGCGGCAGCTTTAAAAGTTGGAGCTTTAACTGGGTGTGGTGCATAAACAATGAATCTTGGAACACTGAAAAAAAAAAAAAAAAAAGAAAAAAAAGTTGGGGCTTTAGATGTGTGAACAAGCTCCTTCCTACGGGTATGCTGGCAATTTGGTATTATTGTTGGAGTGAGCTGGAGGGAGAGGACAGAAATACCAATCAGCTCCCCTAGTACCGCAGTCAGCCATGGTGCTTGCTAATTGGAAGTCAGACCTTCAGGCAGCAGCTTATGAAGTGTGCAGTCTTCCAGGGAGAAACCAGGAGATGTGGATTTTTTGCCTCTTTTCTCTTGTGCTGAGCCCTGCGGGGACAGCTGGGGTGAGTGCTTGTTGGCTGTCAGCCTGTGGGACTTGTGACTGTAAGTTTCATTGGTTTTCAGAGTACGAGAGGGTCGGGGAGGCGGTGAGGGGGTGGTGAAGGGGAGTTAGTCCTTAGGTTGGGTAGTTGATGTTGGGATACTAGATGTGCAGTCCAAACCCTTCTCTCTTCAGGGAGAATCTGGGAGTTGGGTTGCCATCCCAGTTCTATGTGGCTGTGAGGGGGAAGG
Organism: Procyon lotor; assembly: GCA_028646535.1. Lineage (NCBI taxonomy): Eukaryota > Metazoa > Chordata > Mammalia > Carnivora > Procyonidae > Procyon > Procyon lotor. The sequence continues at coordinate 118,864,151 of CM053606.1, forward strand.
TTTCTGGGAAGAGATTGTGTCAGCCTTTCTGACTTTTTTCAATATGCATGTTTTCTTTTTTGCCCCATGTGACTCCTGTCTCTCAGCTGGCTTTCGGATTTCTCTCAGAGGGAATTGCTTCATGTATAGCTTTGTACATTTGGTGTGCAAATGGGAAGAAGGAAATTCAGGATCCTCCTATGTCACCATCTTGGTCAAGACTCTAGTCAATGTTCTTTTGAGTGACCTCTGACTCAATTTTCTGGTTGACTGAGTGGGTGGGATAATAATACTGCCAAACGTATAACTAATAGGGCCTCTCTTTGAGTGTGTAGTTGCTGGCATAAGGTATGGATTAAATCCATTCTTTTCATAAGAATATTTCCTTTACTAGTTCTTTATAACACTTGCTCATTCTCACAAGCATCAGAATTTTTTCTTGGTCACTTATTTTACAAATGACCTTTAATTTGCCTTTAAACATTTTTAAATTAACAACCAAAAGGTCTTCTTACAGGATAACCTTTGCCCTTATTAACTTCTTTCTTGTAAACTCCTTTTTGCAACTGTTGCAAGCTGATTTGGAATAAATTTAAGCTTCCTTAATTGCATAAGGTTTTATTAAAGTTATAGAACTATGGATAATCAAGTCATGAACAATAAACTATGTGAGGGTCTAGTGGGAAAAAAAAATCAATGCATGCAAACCTGATTGTTGTTTTTCTTACAGATACTAAATTAGCGACCGCGAAGACTATATAGTATGTACTAAATTTGGAGCTTCTCTTAGCTGGTCTACATTAGCAGAGAGACCATAAACAAAATTAATTTAGGTGATGACTTCAGTGTAGCAACATTTTTCCTTCCTTTTCTGACTTTCTGAACACTGATAATAGATTCTCAAGTATTTTTTTTTAAAGGACACTTATTTATATCATTAGTTTCTTTTCTTTGTCAAGTCACATTAAGTAGAAAATACTTAATTCAGCATAGATGAAATAGCAAATACTACATTTTTAAAAAAAGCCTTAAGGTTTTTTTGGAAACATTTATTTTATACTACCTACTCCTTGATTTATTAGTTTATTCCTAGAAACTTATCTTTGAGCTATTTTAGAAATGAAGGTGGTAGAATATCTTTATTTCTACAGGAATCACTGGAAAATATGTAGAAGAACATTTATTCATATCAGAGCATAAATCCTTTTAATAAGTTCAATTTCCCTTCCCTTTTTATTTCCACTCTCTGGGTCAAATATGTAAGCTATGATTTGTATAAAAGATAATGAAGAAATTTAAGTGAAAAGATAGGGAATATAACCCTAGGAACATACAATATTAGAAGTGGCAATGATATAACTGCAACTTCACATAAACTCATAGTTTACTTGGATATGAAAATCATATGCATTTTATATCTGAAATATATCTCAGTCTCAGCGGTTAACCTCTCTCACTCAGCTCTCCCTTCCTCCTTCATTTTAGCCTATAGGTTTGTTTCCTTGAACGATTTCAGGTGAACCATTCATGCTGCAGTCTCTGTGGCTGGAGCCCCCTGCAGTGATGCTGTTCTCAGCATCACTGTTCTTTACGACCTCACATAGCAGTCCCATGAATCTAAGATATGGTCACTTCTTACTTAATTTCTCCATAACTGGCCTCTATGAATTTCCTTTACTCGATTTTCTACTTGGAACTCAGGTAAAAGAAACCAACATTTGAGTTAGAAAGTGGTACTTGCTTGATGTTAGGTGCTTTCAAACAGTAAAATACTCCTTGGGAAATATGTCCATAGGGTGTATTCAGTCTTCCTTGTTAATTGCACTACCAGTCCATTTCACTCATCTGTTTTTCTGAAGTACTTGAAATTCTTCTAAAGAGATCTTTTAGTATCTAAGAAAAAAAAAATCCTTGGGAACTTACTATTCACTGTTTATTGGATTGGGAATCAAGAATTTTTGTAGATCTTTGTTTTCTCAAGTGTAAAATGCAGGTTGTGGAACAAATCAGAGCTTTTCCAACTCAGGAAGTATGGGATAGTTGTCAAAAATATAATTTCAGGTCTTCATTCTAAGTCTCTGAAATATGAATATCAGTGACTTGGACCTGAGACTGTGGATTTCTTAGGTAGTGCTCATTTGGAAACCACTGAAACAGACATGATGATACTTGTACATACACCAACTGCTCATGATTTTTTTCATTTACTATGGAGTTTTTATAATATCTTCCCCTTTCTTTTATTGTCCTTTTCCTCTCTCCTCCCTTTCATCATTTGGCATTTAGCTTGCTATTCATTCTGTTTGCTGATTTATTTTGAGCCATGAATGCAGTGTTACTGTATGATAGCATATGTCATACCTAGAGCTGCTTTACCGTATGTCTGCCTCCCACATTCAAAATGCAATTGCTCTTTTGAGTTAATAGTTATTAATTTTGGAGCTTAAGTTATTGGCCATATCTACTTTGATCTTCATGGACTATGGATGGATTTTCCTTAACAAGGATCAAATGGATCCTTTCCTGAACAGATATAGAAAATACTAAAATGATAATAAGAATGAAACTACTGTTGCTTGGCTAACTCTGACAATAGGAGATATTTTGATAGAATATTAGAAGTCAAAACTGCTTCTGAATTTTGCATGTTTTTTATTTTTATTTATTTTTCTTAAAGATTTTATTTATTTGTCTGACAGAGAGATCACAAGTAGGCAGAGAGGGCAGAGAGAGAGGGGGAAGCGGGCTCCCTTACTGAGCAGAGAGCCTAATGTGGGGCTTGATCCCAGGACCCTGAGATCCTGACCTGAGCCGAAAGCAGAGCCTTTAACCCACTGAACCACTCAGGCACCCCTAAATTTTGCATGTTTTTTAAAGGGGATTACAGGATGAGAAAAGAAGGCTCTGTTGCTAAAAAATAATTTGGGTCATTGATTAAGTCAAAAATTATTTTGGGGGGATTTATTCTATATCAGGTTTGGATGATGCAGAGGTAAGCAAAAGAGGATAGATCGTTGCTTATTGGGATTTGATTCATGCTGGTGGGGAGACAGAGATGATCAATAATTAACAAAGAAATAATATACTAATAAAATAGTGGTAAGTGTTACAAAGAGAGATTTAGTAGGAAGATATGATAGAAAGTGTCTATAAATCTCTCTGAAAAAGTAACATTTAAGAAAAGAATTGGTTGACTAGAAGGCAGGTATGCAAAAGATTGGGGGGAAAAAACGTTTGGAGAGAAGGGAGCAGTTTAGTGCAAAGGCCCTAAGTCTGAGGATGAGCTTGGTCATTTGAGAAGTCAAAAAAAGGTCAGTGTCAGGAAATTAGTAATATAATAGGTGAGAGTGCACAGAAATGATAAAAGCAGGGGCTAAATCTCATAGAGCTTTTACAAGTATTACTTGTAAACCAAAATAGCACGTTTGTAGGTAAAGAGTGGCAATATTTAATTTCTATTTTTTGACTGCTGTGCAAAGAACATACTGGAACGAGTGTTAAATAAAATTAGAAAGCCCAATTAGGGGTCTGTTGCTTTGGCCAAGCAAGATGTGGTTATGTCTTGGAGTAGAGAGATAGTGGAAAAAGAAATGTGATTTTAAGGTAGACTAGACAGGACTTGCTGTTAGATTGATAATGGTATTCAGGGAAAGAGAAGCATAAAAAAATGTATGTTTTGCACAACTTGGGGAATGGTCATGCTGTTTACTTAGATGTAGGTGCCTGTGACAACCTGCCACATACCCCTTCTTCCTTTATAACTCTCTCAGTCATTTTGATTTGGGATCTGATCATCAGTCTTATGTAGAGAGGAGTTGATAATGAAACATTTAAGCTCTGCTCTTTACCACCTTTGACCAGTGGAAAGTTTGCATAGATTTGTGATTGAAGCATTAGATGAGATTATGAATGAATATAGCAGAGAATCTGTACCTAATAAGAGCACAGTTCTTCAAATGCATTTGAATTCAAACCTCCCCAGCTATCTTCTGGCCCCTATGACAGTACTTCATTCTTATGACTTAGATGCCACTATTCAAGGTTGTCACTTATGCTCATTTTAGTAGAGTTTATCTGAAATGATGGAGGAAAAATATGAGGATTTTTGTAACATCTATTTGAAGATAAGCCTATCTTGAACTGTAATTACCATTTGAATTTACTTCTTAGGAGCAAGCGTTTTCTAGTTTATCAACTCACAACAACATGATCATATTGGAAAAATCATTTTCTTTTTTTTTTTTTTTTAATTTCTTTTTATTTTTTTATTTTTTACTTTTTTCCCCAAATACTTTTATTTTTTCAGTGTTACAAGATTAATTGTTCCTGCACTGCACCCAGTGCTCCATGCAATACGTGCCCTCCTCAATATTCACCACCAGGCTCACCCAACCCCCCACCTCCTCCTCTCCAAAACCCTCAATTTGTTGCTCAGAGTCCACAGTCTTTCATGAATCATTTTCTCTTCTGACTTGCCAGGTTATGTGTCTTCTTTTTTCTCCTTCAGCTCTATTGAGACATAATTGGCATAACATTATGTAAGTTTAAGGTATGCAATGCAATGATTTGAAACACATATATAATATGAAATATTTACCACAATAAGGTTAGTTTAATACATCCTCTACATCACATAATTACCATTTTGTTGTTATTGTTTCGGTGAAAACATTAAAGCTTTACTCTCCTAGCAACTTTTTTTTTTTTAAGATTTTATTTATTTATTTGACAGAGAGCAGGAGAGCACAGGCAGGGGGATTGGCAGAGCGAGAGGGAGAAGCAGCTCCTGGCTCAGTGGGGAGCCTGATGTGGGGCTCCATCCCAGGACCCTGTGATCATGACTGGAGCCAAAGGCAGTTACTTAACTAATTGAGCCTCCCAGGGTTACCATCCTAGCAACTTTCAAGTATATCATATATCATATGATATCTATCTATCTATATATATCATACTATATAGATAGATATATATCATACTATATATCATATAGTATTGTTAATTCTAGTTACCATGCTGTACGTTACTTACCATGCTGTACATTGGATCCCTAGACCCTATTCATCTTATAAGTGAATGTTTGTACCATGTGACCAACATTTCCCTATTTATATTCCCACCTCTCAGTCCCTGGCAACCACCATTCTACTATTTTGATGAATTTGATGTTTTTAGATTCCACATATAAGGGAAATCATGCAGTATTTTTCTTTCTCTGTTTGATCTGGTTCACTTAGCATAATACCCTCAAGGTCCGTCCTTGAGGATGGCAAGATTTCCTTCTTTTTTTATAGCTAAATAATATTTCCATGTGTGTGTGTGTGTGTGTGTGTGTGTATGCACATATATACATACCACGTTTTAAAATCCATTCATCCATCAAAGGATAGTCATTCATCTTGGTTATGTCATTTGTAAATTCTGTCTTTTTAATTTACTAAAGAAAAATCATCACTCCCAGAGGCAAAAAATAGTATGATAAACTCAGTAAAATGAGACAACTGGTCATTTGGGGAAACTGGTGAAAACTCAGCTATGACTCACAATCAGGGTTAGCATGTATATTTACATACACATATTTGAATCATATATGAATACAAAGCAATAAATGAGAATAAGAGATATATTAAAAATCTGGATGCTACTAGAAATACAATTTCATGGTTTTTCTTTTCTTTTTTTTAAATTTAAATTCAATTAGTTAACATATAGTATATTATTAGTTTCAGAGGTAGAGTTCAGTGATTCATCGGTCTTCTATAATACCCAATGCTCATTACATCACAAGCCCTCCTTAGTACCCATCACCCAGTTACCACATCCCCCCACTCCCCTCCCCTCCAGCAATCTTCAGTTTGTTTCCTATGATTAAGAGTCTCTTATGGCTTGTCTCCCTAATTTCATCTTGTTTTATTTTTCTCCTCCTTCCTCTATGATCCTCTGTTTGGTTTCTTAAATTCACATATGAGTGAGATCATATGATAATTGTCTTTCTCCGATTGACTTATTCGCTTAGCATAATACCCTCTAGTTCCATCCACATCATTGCAAATGGCACGATATCATTTTTTTGATGACTGAGTAGTATTCTATTGTATATACATATACCACATCTTTTTTTTTTTTTTAAAGATTTTATTTATTTGACAGAGAGAAACACAGTGAGAGAGGGAACACAAGCAGAGGAAATGGTAGTGGGAGAAGCAGGCTTTCTGCTGAGCAGAGAGCCCGATGCGGGGCTCGATCCCAGAACCCTGGGATCATGACCTGGGCCGAAGGCAGACGCTTAACAACTGAGCCACCCAGGCACCCCTATATCACATCTTTTTTATCCATCATCTGTCAATGGACATCTGGACTCTTTCCATAGTTTGGTTATTGTGAACATTGCTGCTATAAACATTGGATGTAGGTGCCCCTTTGGATCACTACATTTGTGTAGGGTAGCTCTATTTTCAACTTTTTGAGGAACCTCCATACTGTTTTCCAGAATGGCTGCACTAGCTTGCATTCTCACCAACAATGTAAGAGGGTTCCCCTTTATCTGCATCCTCACCAACGTGTGTTATTTCCTGACTTGTTAATTTTAGCCATTCTGACTGGTGAGAGGTAGTATCTCATTGAGGTTTTGATTTGTATTCCCTGATGCCAAGTGATATGGAGAATTTTTTCATGTGTTTGTTGGCCATTTGGATGTCTTCTTTGCATAAATGTCTGTTCATGTCTTCTGCCCATTTCTTGATTGGATTATTTGTTCTTTGGGTGTTGAGTTTGATAAATTCTTTATAGACTTTGGATACTAGTCCTTTATCTGATACAACATTTGCAAATGTCTTCTCCCATTCTGTTGGTTGTCTTTTGGTTTTATTGACTGTTTTCTTTGCTGTGTAAAATCTTTTTATCTTGATGAAGTCCCAATAGTTCATTTTTGCCTTTGTTTCTCTTGCCCTTGGTGAGGTGTCTATCAAGAAGTTGCTGTGGCCACAATTTCATATTTTTACTTGGCAGTATAGAGTAAGCATTTTCCCACCTTTGTGTGTCTGTGATTTTTTTAAAAGATTTATTTATTTATTTCAGAGAAACAGAGACAGAGAGAGAATGTGGCAGGGAGGGGAAGAGGGAGAGGAAGAAAGAGTTCCAAGTGGACTCTGTGCTGAGTGCCGAGCCCGACAAGGGGCCCAATTTTATGAGATTATGACCAGAGCTGAAACCAAGAGTCAGATACCTAACCGACTGTGCCACTCAGGTGCCCCATGCTGTGATTTTTTAATATAAATGTAGTATTGTATAATTTAGATGAGTCATGTGTTATTTAATACATTCTCTAACTGCTGGTGGAACTTTGAGTTCACCACCAGCATCACAATTTTATGCTATTTAACAAACTAAGATTGAGCATTTCAGAAACTTGTAGGCTCACGTGTTTGTGGATTTACTTTGCTTTGGGCTGCTAGTGGACAGTTATGATCAGCTATATCCCAGTGGATATGCTGTATATCTTGAGTATATGTTCTTTGAGGTCTGGAATTTTGATATGCTCAATCATAGCTTTGGGCTCATACTTTTTTTCATGGATGGTGGACAAATTGAATTATTTTTTAAAGGGCAGTAAATGGTATGATTTAAGAAGTCTGTACAACTTACCTTTAGCTCCTTTTCCATATTTAAATATATTTTAGAGGAAAAAAAAATCACAGTGCCTAAGACTTTGAAAGGTAGAATTAAAGTGCATTAAGGCTTTTTTGAATCTTGTTATCTGTCATTTTAAATCCTCTTGAAGTCAGGTATAAAGAATAATAGATATATATTCAGTCAGGATACTGAAGATTTTTACTGGCTTTTGGATTAGAAGATTTTCAACTATCAGTGTTTAAGCCTCAACTTGCTGTCAGTTAGTCTTGACAAGGCCAAAATAAGATTCTAATAGTTGTGATTGTGGAGAGGGTGCTTTTTCATTAGGTGAGGCAAAGTGTCAATTAAAAGGGTATTGAGATAAAGAAATTGAAACTAGATTAAGTTTATACTTTTTCATGGATGATAAGAAAATCCATTTTCGAGTTACATTTCATTGAGGATATACTATCAGGGGCAAAGCCGGAATACCCTGCACACTTAAAAGACTGCCTTTAGTTCTTGAAAGATTTATTAACTGCCTAATCATTTCAAAAGAATTTCTGAGATATAAAACAGTCATACTTTAAATAAAATGAAATGCCAAGGCCACATAATGGCCGTAACTTTTAAAGAAGCTACAATTAGCAGTCTTATTTTCCCCTCACTCTTTCCTGGTAGTTCCCTATCTTGTTAGTACTGAGCAGTCTTTCATGGAGGTTTCTAATTGTATAGGGAAGTCTGAAAACTATTTGATATATATCCACAAAAAGAAATACTGTGTATATTTCCAGCCTGACTATCCTTTTTCAGAGTCAGTGCCCGGTAGGACTAAACTTAAGATTTTTGTACAACATTGGAAATTGAGCATGCCTCTGCTAAAGGCATGAAATCTCAAACTAGAATTGCTAACCTGACTAATCTATATAAATAAAATTAAGTTTCTCTCTGATGGTTACTGCATATAGCAAAAATGTTTGGATAGATTTTTCTGAAATTTAGAACCCCTTCTAAACTTAAGATTTTTGTACAACATTGGAAATTGAGCATGCCTCTGCTAAAGGCATGAAATCTCAAACTAGAATTGCTAACCTGACTAATCTATATAAATAAAATTAAGTTTCTCTCTGATGGTTACTGCATATAGCAAAAATGTTTGGATAGATTTTTCTGAAATTTAGAACCCCTTCTTAGGACTTAATATGTAGGCTATGTATTAAATAAGATATTCGCTTGGGAAGACCCAGGAGACCCCTCAAAGAAATGCCTCCAGTGGAACTGCAAATAGCGATTTGCAGAGAGCTGTTTCTCACATTCCAACTTCATCTAGTTTGCTTCTAGGTAAGTAGCAGCAGACATTTCTCTATATATCCAATGAGAGTTAATGAGTCTTCCTGTTTGTTGGGGGAAAAACATAGTATTGAAATTTGGATGCTTTCTTCTGCTCTCTACAGTTCCACATGAAAAAAAAAAAAAAAAAAAAGGAACCAAAAAAACCCACTGCCATTACAATGAGTGTTCTCCTGTAAGTAATGCATCACTTCTCTCTGACTGCTCTCAAAATGTTTATTCTGTGTCACTTTTCAGAAGCTTAATTATGATGGGTCCTCCTAAGGATTTCTTTGGGTTTATCCTTTTTAAGTTTCACTTAGTTCCTTGAATCTGTAGATTTGTGTCTTTTGCCAAATTAGGGATGCTTTCAGCCATTGTTTCTATGAATACTCTTTTCAGCTCCACTCTCTCTTTACCTTCTAGGACCTCTGATAATATGAGAGTTGGATCTTTCTGTTATATTTCCACAGGTCTCCAAGTCTATGTTCATTTTTTTTTCCAGTCTATATTTTTTCATGCTGAGTAAATTCCACTGATCTTTCCTTAAGTTCACTGATTCAATCCTCTGTCATCTCCATGACTATTGGGACCAACTACTATATTTATTTTTCTATTATATTTTTTAGTTCTATGATTTCCATTTAGTTAATCTTTATTATTTCCACTTTTTTCCTGAATTGTATTTTTTCCCATTTGTTTCAAGACAATTTATCATTGATTGTTGAAGCATTTTTACAATGACTGCCTTAAAAATCCTTCTCATATAATTTCATTGCCTGATCTGTCTTGTTGTTAACAGTTGATGGCTTTTCTCATGCAAGTTGTGATTTCTTGATTTTTGGCATAAGGAGTGATTTTTTTTTTATCCTGGAGATTACATCTATTATGACAGGAGACTCTGGATATTTTTAAATCTTTTATTTAATAAGCAGCTACCCTGTTGTTTAGTACCTAGGCACTGACTTATTGTTTTGGGTTGTAGTTCTAATAGCAGTTTAATTTTCAGAGTATTTGCAATGTTATTTTGGTCTCTTTGGTTTATTAGGAACTCATGTGGTTGTTATTGGTTCCTGCTGGTGTTAATTAAGGAGGGGGTGGGGCAAAAGGGGTTTCCTGAGGATTAGAAGCAGGTGTCTCTGGGTGAAGGTGGGGGAACCTCAGCACATAGGGACTTTGAGACTTCCTGGGCCAGGTGGGATTGTGGCAGGATCCCTCTTGCCAGTGTTGCTTAGCTGCTCTGTGTCTCTTAGTAAGAGTTTCAGGTCATGCCTGGAAGGAAAGCACTTCCTCTAGCATCTTATTCTTAGTGGGGTTCCCTGTCCATCCTCCTTACAACTGGCTGTATTATGAGAGGGACTCCCTCACTTTGGGGGGAAAGAAAGAGCTGCCCTTGGCTTTTTCCTATTGCTAAGTTGGGAAGAGAGTGCATGTAAATTTCCCTCCTCTTGTATTATTTTTCTAGTTCTGGGATTGCAGACCAGTTTGCCTTCCTCTTTTCACTTTCCAGAGTTTTTCTTTGATTTCCTTTTATTTATTTCCAGAATTTATAGTTAAACTTATAGAAAAGGAGTAGGGAGAAGTGATCCTACACAACTTGTCTGGTTCTCAAGTTGCCACTTACCATGGCGTATTGGAAAAAGAAAGTAATTTGAGTCAGTTTCAGCTTGGAATCCTTGTTGGGCCACTAATGTACATGACCTATATGATCTTAGAAAGTTTATTTATCTTCTCTAAGTCTCATTTTCTTCATCTGTAAAATGGAGAAAACTTGTTTATTCATTCACTCTTTATTCATTCAACAAACTGTCTGTCATTGCAATCTTACTCTAAGCTAGTTACTGTTGCAGGCATGAGATTCAGTGGGATGTCCTTAGAGGGTTTAAAAACAGATAAGTGACACAATTTATGTATGTTTTATAATGATTACCCTAGCTGTTTTGTAGGGAATGGGATGTGGGAGAGCAACAATAGAAGCTGAGACACCAACCAGTTAAAAAGTGATTTCAGTAAATCAAGTAAGAAATAACAAAACTTGAACTCGAGAGGCAACTGTGGAAAAAAGAAGTCGTAGGTTGAAGATACACTTTGCAATTTGAGCAGGCAAGATTTTCTGAAGGGTTGTCTCTGTTAGGAAAAATGAAGAATCTATTTCAGATTTAGACTGGATGATGAGAGCCATTTTAGACATAAGAAGATTGGGAGAGGAGATTGCATTAGAAATGGGATCAGAAATTATATATATTTGTTTTAGATAAGTTATGTTTTGAGGTATCTGTAAAACATTTATGGACGTGTACTGTAAGTAGTAAATATCCAGTTCTGGAGCTCATGGGATTCAGGGCTGGTGCCACAGTGTAAATCTGGGTATCACCAACATTTAGATGATGTTTAAAGCAGTAGGATTCATCTAAGGGGAAATTACAAAAAGAAGAGAAGGATTTGAGTTACTTCATAATTTTAAAATCAGGAGTAGGAAGTACATCCAGCAAAAAGAGACCAAGAAGGCAGGAGAAAGTGGGAGTAAAAATTAGGTAATTCAGTGTCAAAGAAGTTAAATGAAGAAAATATTTCAGAAGGGAGAAGTGTTCTGTGTTGTCAAATGCTTTAGTAAGATAAGGACATAGAATTGACTAATGGACTTGGTAATTTGGAGATATTAAGTGGACTTCGCAAGAGTCATTTCAGTGGAGTAGTCAGGGTTATTGTGAAAATCATTTATATATGAAGTTAGGAATTCTACTAATTTCAAATTACTTTCCCTTAGTTTCTTCATGTGTAAAATAGTGATAATGGTGTTATGCCCACATCATTCCTTTTACTCTCATATTACTAGATTTTTGAAAGGATCAAATTACAATGCATAAGAAAAAAATGACCTATGCAGTGTTACACACAGAAATAAAATAATGTTTATTTTTCTTTTATTTTTTTAAAGATTTATTTATTTTAGAGAGAGAGAGAGGGAGTGTGTATGGAGGGGAGGGGCAGAGGGAGAGAGAGAATCTCAAGCAGACTCTGTAGTGAGCACAGAGCCCAGTGGGGGCTTGATCTCACAACCATGAGATCATGACCTGAGCTGAAACCAAGAGTTGGGCACTTAACCGACAAGCCACCCAGATGCCTCTATTTTTCTTTTGTATCTTTGAAGGCAGACATGTTTTAAGCAAATACACACTCATACATTCAATGAATGGATACTTATTCTTTTAATAAATATGTTTGAGCTAATAAGAATTGCCTTTGCATTGTAGATTCTTAAACAATTGGACTTGTCTTTAAATATTGTTGGAGATATGCAAAAATATGCATTATTTTAAAGAATTTTTTTTAAGATTTTATTTATTTGCAGAGAGAGAGAGATCACAAGTAGGCAGAGAGATAGGCGGGGGGGGGGGGGGGGGAAACAGGCTCCCCGCTGAGCAGAGAGCCCGATGCGGGACCCGATTCCAGGACCGTAGATCGCGACCTGAGCCGAAGGCAGAGGCCTCACCCCACTGAGCCATCCAGGTGCCCCACATTATTTTAAAGCCAGATATTAAGTCACACTTTTCCAAGGTGGCAGTAGAAATATTTTAAAGGTGTTTCCAAAGTTCATTTTCAGAGATTGCCTTATTTTTATAATAACCACTACTACTAACATTGCCATAATAATATTAACCCCAACTAAAGTCACACCAATAATAGCTACTATTTTTATGGCACATTATGTATCAGGCCCTTTACATATATTATCTCATTTAATTTTTATATTAATTATTTATTAATAATATCTCATTTAATTTTTATAATCACCCTGTGATATGAATGTTATTATCTCTACTTTACAAATAAAAAAAAATTAAGTCTCAGAGAGGCTAAGCAATTTTTCTAAGAACTACAGGTAGTCTGAGTCAATTTTTAAAGTAAAATATTTTTCAATCCATTGTTCTTACTCTTAATGAAATTCTGACTTTCATTTTTGGGTGTGTTGAGAAGTTTGGTTTGGTAAGATGAGAGTTTTAGAGCCACCTACACAGACACATTTTCTAGACTTGTGACTGAAACCATGTTTTGTTTATTGTAAGGAAAGAAAACTGCATAGGGAAATGATAGAAGATATGTCAGAACATAGAGAAAGGACTTGACATGTGGCAAAACCACATGTGAAGTATGGAACTCTCCCCAAGACTGAATGTTAGATGGAAAGAGGGACAGAGAAGATACCCAGGCTGTAGGTACATAAAACATAATATATCCTGGTGTCAGTTTACTAGAGCAAGAGAGAATTCTAGGAGTCACAGTTAGGGGATGCTCAAGTTTAAAGACTGGGTATCCATCACTTGGAAAGGCTCAGAAAAGGGAAAACGAATATGCATTTGTTTTAAGGGGAGCTGGGATTTATTTTAATCAGGTAAGGTAAGATATCCAGACATGGAAGTGACTGTCATAAAGGAAGAAGTTCTTTGTATTCAGAGACCCTTAGAAAGAGGGGGCATGGCACACAAGGCAGAGTCATACAGAGGAGTACTAGTGGGTTCTTGATTGTGCTCCTCATATTTTTCCTCTTTCTTACAAAAGTAGACTATAAGCAACTCAAGATAAGAGCTGTTACTAGACCCCTCACAACATCTAGCAAGTTTTGGACTTATGGTTACCCAGTAGATATTAAGGGATTATAAATTTGTGGCTTGAAAGAATCTTAGAAAGCTTCTAATTTAGCCATTTAGTCTTGCTGATGAAGAAACAATCCCGAGGAGTATGAGGTACCCATTCAAAGTCAAAGGTGAGGTAGTGGTGATGCCTTGACTCAGGCTAGTGCCTGCTTCTCCTCACCAGGCCTCTTGAGGAATAGATTGAGTATTCAGTGCTTGCTTTAGCTTTCTTATGAGCTTACTGGGCTTTTAAAGAAAAGCTAAATTCATTTAAATGTTTTATAAATTCTAATTGCCCATAATTATATAAAATGTCTCAGATGATATAATTTTTAAGTAGGGCTTTATTCTGTCATTTGTCATTGATATAGATGACAGGGATAGAATATGTGTTAAAAATGTCAAGTGTACTAGGATGATGACATTTTATGTAAGTACGTAATTAAATCATATTTTGGAAGAACTGATAATCGCTATTTCCAAAGAAGTGAATTATATTTGAGAACACTTTGAGAGGTCTCCAGTTGGCATTTCATAACTCAAAACCAGCTTTGTATATTACCCCAGAGTTAACAAAGAAGAAGACAAGATGATACTCTCTATGGCAACATAGCAAAGACTATGTAAAATGTACAGATGTCTAAATGCTTCCCCAAGGCACAGTGGAGGTTGCACGTTTTATTTCTTATAGCATGTCCTGGGGCCAAAAACAAACTGCTCACCTTCATTACAAACATTGACAGAGGTATGATCCAATATGGGATTAACTGCAAAAATGTTTGCTTACAAGGAAATACTATCACTGTAGGGCCGCAGGTGATACTATTCAAAAATGATATTTTGCAGCATTGCAAAATATCAAATTATCAAACATTGATAATGTTTGGCAACCCCTGTGTTTCTACCCTAACTGTATATAATTCTCAGATTGCCAAATTCTCCACTCAATCTCTTGTTGAAAGAGGAGAGAAGGGCTGAAAATTTTTGAAAACTTGAATATATCACAATTCAACGTTACCATTATCTGAGCCTAATTCTAAAGGGCAGAGAATGTGAATAATGAAAATAAATGTGTTCTTTATTAGTAACAACTTTGTGTCAGAACTCGCTTTTATGCTGTAAACATATATGGACAAAGTGAGGGAGGAGACTTCATGGATAGCAACTATACAGAGGCGATAGGGGTGAAGTAGTACCCTAAATGGGCCAAAAGTTTCATAGATCAAGTTCAGACAGAGATTTTTCAAATCTAGTCTTTTTCTAGTGGATATTGAAATTCAGGGGGAATGTGATAGGTGGGACAGGAGAGTGGTACAGCTTTGTGAAATGATGGAGCTCTAAGGAAAACTTCCCTAAGATAATGTTGGGAGACAAGTGGAATGTGCTAGTAAATTGGCTTCAGAAGCTACAGAGACGTGGGGCTATTGGACCATCCAAGCTACAGAATTCTGAAGGTTAAAGAAGATAGAGAAACCCTGGGTATCTAGGAAGCATGGCAAGTAGGCATCAAGTCAGTGACCTGTCTTCCCCGTGGGAGATATACAAATGGTTTTAGAAATGTAGAGGACTAGTGTCAAGGAGGCACAAAGACTTTTCTAAAACTTGCCATTCAACGAGGTAACAACTTTGATAAGTTGTCTTACTCATACCTCTTTGGTTTTGGCTTAGAGGCAAATGTACTAAATGAAAGCACAGGTTCAAAGGAGGCTTTCAGTCCATACTTCAAGCTCCTGGGTTTCATTCAACTTTTGGAAGTTTAAAAAATCCTTAATTATCACTGCTGCTGCAATTCTGTGTGGAGAACTCAAGGACACTTTTGGCTCTCACAGTCACATTGTAATGCTTTGTTCTAAGTGCGATTCACTCTGGTACTGTGGTTACAGGATGGATAGGGAGATAAAAGATATGCAAACATAGAGGGAAACATGTTTTTACTTACGGATAACAGCAGTCTGAATTTAACATTGGAAATTTACTGCAAAGACCATCGCTCTGTTCTATTGTGGATGACAGCCTGGGGAAGCAAAGTTTGGGTTCTCAAACATAGAATGTCATCTATTGTTTTAATATTTATTGCATGCAGAGAGAACTACAGAGAGTTCAGTAAATATATGGCAGGATATAGATGCTCATCTCTCTCTCTCTCTCTCTCTCTCTCTCTCTCTCTCTCTGTTGCATTAGAAGTCAACTATTTTTTCATCTTAGTACCTAGTTGGATTTGAAGATTAAGCCAAAAGGGAATTTATTTTCCTTCATTCAGACTGAATTTTAAGGACTACTAAGTGCTATTTGTTAAAGGATATGAGAAGAGAGACAAGATTTTGCTCAGTTGTTAAGCGTCTGCCTTCAGCTTAGGTCATGATCCCAGGATCCTGGGATGAGCCCTGAATCGGGACCCCTGCTCAGCAGGAAGCCTACTTCTCCCTCTCCCATTCCGACTGCTTGTGTTTCCTCTCTCTCTCTCTCTGTCAAATAAACAACAACAACAAAAAAGAAATGAAAAAGGAGAAGTGGATTTTCAGAGCAGACAAAACACAGGACAAAACTTGCCATTTGTGGGTCAAAGGCTTTGATAAGTTGTCTTCTGTTTTTGGCAGAAGAAAATATTTCCATAGCTATGGAAATATGGAAAATGATATAAAATATATTTATATATGTCTGTGTGTATATATATGGTTTGAGGACAAACAGTATATAAAGGAGAGGGTTTTTGGTCTGATCGCTGATCCCCATGAAAGTTTCCCAAGAAGGAAGCCTGGTATCTGGGAAGAGCTAGTAAAAGGACCTGCAAATAATCAACGCAGAGTCATTTGTTGGATTTTGTGGCTTCATACAGGAACTGAGCCATTGCAGGCTGATCTGGCCACACTTGAGCCTGCACCTTCCATGGGCTTCCAGCAGCTCTACCGGTCTTAGCAATTTCTCCCGTCAGTGTCTCACGAGGACCTCATGTCTTTATAATTCAGTGTCTGATGCCATTTTTGCCTGGCAGGAGAGATGTTTGACCTTGACCTTGCCCTATGATTGCTTTATTCCTGTTTATTTTACTGTTGCCAACTTCCCAGCCTCTGAATTTGTGTACTACAAAGGACATTTGTAAGTAAAAAATTGGGGGTTGAAAACTCTGCTCCTAGCCACATCCCTCTGCTTAAGACACTTGAGCTAAATTACCTGGTGATGTTCTCAGGTGTGGTAAACATAGTCATATTACAATTGTATTACTTTGTTTAATACTAATATATGGAGTAAATTTAGCCATTTTTAAAGCAGATTTTATAGATTTTCCTTTGAGAGATTACTCAGCTTGCAGGAATGTGAGGAAGCTATGTGAGGAAGCCCACTTGGTGAGCTCCAAACCCAAGTTCTCTATCATTTTTCTTTTCTTTTTGTCACTGTCATCCTGTTTCTATAATCAAAGTATCGTTAGTATGCATTTTTGCTTTCTGAAAAAAAGATTTTATTTATTTATTAGAGAAAGAGTGCACGAGCATGGGGAGGGGTGGCAGAGGGAAAGGGAGAAGCAGGCTCCCCATGCAGGGCTCAATCCCAGGGATCGTGACCTGAGCTGAAGGCAGATGCTTAACCAGCTGAGCCACCCAAGCACCCCTACATTTTTACTTTTAAAAAAAGGCCTTCCTCTATTGCATTATGTCTTTCCTCAGTTGGCTAATATTAGGAATAACCCCACTTTATCAACTGACCCTGGTTCTTACATCCATGAATCAGCCTTCTTGCCAGAACAGAATATAAATATTTTAAATATTTAATAAATATGCTTCCGTGCAAGAGTTATGTAATGCATTCCTAGGAGTATAGTTTATTCATGACAGGCAAGACTATTTAAGGTTGAATGTCTTGCTGTAAATAGCTGAAAGAGGAGATGGGAAAGGTAAGACAGACAAAACACATACGTATTTAGAGATTCAGAAATCTGTCAATGTTCTTAAATGGCTAACTTAGCTCCCTCCTGTATTGACGATTTATATCTCACCATCCTGTCAATTAAAAAACCTAATCCTACCTGAACAAATTGGAAACGGTTTCATGTTATTTATTTATAGTCTGCTTTAGATCTTTTGAAGTCTATTTTGATGTACATTTCATAAAAATTACAGCATTATTAATATGTTTTGATATTTTGTTATTAAAATTTTCCATAACCATCAATATGTGGCTAAGAATAAGATTCTTTCATCCATGTCTCATGTCTCTCTTTCAATTCTATATGATTTGGGCAATATTGAGAACAAGAGAACTATCGTATCACCTATCAATACTGAAATACTCACTTGAAAATATATATTTTAACTCCGTAGCAATAAACCAATAAAATACAGGTTCAAAATGGTAATTTCTTCAAAAGTTTCTTAGCATTGCACTTTGAGGATAATATGATGGTTTTGTTTACTATTGTCTATATGGTATGAACTTGAATGTTAGATGTTGGATTGAAATTGAGCTTGATCAGGGACGCCTGAGTGGCTCAAATCAGTTAAGCATCTGTCTTCGGCTCAGGTCATGATCCCAGGGTCCTGGAATCAAGTCCCACATTGGGCTCCTTGCTCAGCAGGGAGCCTGCTTCTTCCTCTACTTCTGCCTGCTGCTCCCCTGCTTGTACTCTCTCTCTGACAATTAAAATCTTAAAAAAAAATTTTTAAAATAAAAAAATTTAAAAAGAAATTGAGCTTGATAAAACAGCATGTGTGTGAATGTAAGGGAGTTTGCCTTACAAATGGCACATTGGTAATCATGTTGCCATCTAAAGCAGTAGAAGGCATCTCTAGATCTTGGCACATAGCTGAATTATTTCCTTGTAAGTGATGGTGCTGGTGGTCAAATGAGCAGTCTTACAATTTGTCAATAACTTAGTCTTGCTTTTAATATGCCATATAGAATTCATGTGTGTATGTAACATCTAGGAAAGTTACTTTTTTATTTAATATTTTTCTGTTAATTTCCTATTGTCAGTAGAGGAAGAAAAAAACCCATTTTTTGCTTGCCAATGAAAAATCTAGGGTTTTATTTCTCAGTGTAAAACTGTCAGTGTGTCCGAAGTGGGAGAGTTGTGCTGAAAAAATCCATTTTTAATCAGGAAGGTGCAGACTGGCCCCTCCTTGAAACAACAAAGTAAGAGTAAAAAAGAATTGAATTTTTTCAATTGATTCAATTCAAATGAGGAACACATTTACATAAGATTTTATCCACAAGTCACACTAAATCATGATCAACTCTACTATTTAAATGGGACAATAGTTGGTTGCAAACTGGGAAATTACTCAGGGAAGGATAAATAGAATGGAGATTCCTCCCACCTGACCCTCTATCAGTTTTCATGTTTATTCTTACTTCTTTATACTTGCACAGTCTAACACATTTATTCTTCCCACAGGAGTTACTCTGATATGCATTAGACATTAATATGCACATTTGAATGAGGAGTAGGGTTTCAAGTTACAATAAAAACTACTTGTAAAGAATTTTCTCCCGAATTCAAATCTTTAAAACAGCCACAACAGATTAAATTATTTTTTAAGGAAGGTAAGTTGTGCTATATTACTTCTTTTTAAATGTTCAAAATTTACTTTATTAGTTATTTTATGGTATGTCCTTAATGAATACATTCCTATCAGACCAAGGGGAATGAAACCCATCACTGAGAAGGCTCTCTAATGAGCCATATAGAACTGAAATAACTACATATGCATTCCACAAATGGACCATTAATTGGAAAAAGAACCAAAGTGTGAAGATATAATCCTATAGGATGGAATTTAAATGGTAATATATTTTAAGGTTTTAGAACTTTCGATTCACTTGTATGGAGGAAAAGGTGAATGTGAAATGAAGTTTTCTTTTCCTTTTATCTAAGGTGAAGCATTTCCATGAAACCATGAGGCTAACCTAACTCCGAGAAAGAAATAATTTTGCGAATTTTGTTAATTTAATGAGAACAGTCGTCTCAAACCTGATTTACTTTTCCTTTTTCTGGTTATCAGCAGCATGTTCTGTCACACTTGCGGCTCTACTCCTGCATTGCCAGTGCTACCGGGTTGCTTAGGAGGTAACGACTGACCATGGGAGGAACAAGGACATTTTGGTACTGCTGTGCCTTCTGGGACAAACCCGATGAGAGCCAGGACGTTCTGCGGATGAACAGGTAATTTATCCCCAGCAGGCCCAAGAGGCTGGGCAAAGCTGGGAGGGGCATTAAATCAGGACACACTGGGACCAGCCACCAGTAGCCTCCACTGGCTCTGGAAAGCCCACTGGCCTGGGCTGGGTGAGCAACCGCCTCTCCTCAGCCAGTCTGCCCTATCGTGAGTCCACGCTGCCATCCCTGTTGCTTTTGCACCCACTGGGGCTTTTGTCCTTAGTCCCCGGTGGGTTTGCCTTGCTCAGGGCGGCCCTCAACAAATGGATGACCTGCTTAGCTGGGGCCACCACTGGTCCCCTTTCGTGATGCATTTCAGACAAACATGACCTCTCTCTGCCTTGTGAAAACAAAAATGATACAAAACAAAAATAAAAACACTAGATGCATCTGTGAAGGAAAAGGGGAGCTATTTATATTTACGGTGGGATCACAGGCATAAACCTGCTCGGTACTGGACACAGTGGGATATATGGTTATATTAGGGTTCTCCAGGGCTCTTTATTTTATAGATGCATATTGTATAGTATGTAGTATGTACAAGGAGATTTATT
The DNA here is from genome assembly GCA_028646535.1 of Procyon lotor. Classification (NCBI taxonomy): domain Eukaryota; kingdom Metazoa; phylum Chordata; class Mammalia; order Carnivora; family Procyonidae; genus Procyon; species Procyon lotor. The sequence continues at coordinate 118,884,406 of CM053606.1, forward strand.
ATAAGAAATTAGCTGGCAAATCCAAAATCTGTAGGGCCCAGTCTCAGTTCCTGTCCAAAGTCTGGAAGCTGCCATCAAACCAGGATAGCTGAGGTCCCAACTGAAGGTCATCAGGCAGAATTCTCTCTTACTCTGGGAGGGCCAGGCTTTTTAAGGTTCTATTTAAATAACTTATTGGGGGGCCACCTGTGTGGCTCAGTGGATTAAAGCCTCTGCCTTCAGCTCAGGTCATGATCTCAGGGTCCTGGGATCCAGCCCCGTATCGGGCTCTCTGCTCAGCGGGAAGCCTGCTTCCCCCCCTCTCTCTGCCTGCCTCCCTGTCTGCTTGTGATCTCTCTCTCTGTCAAATAAATAAATAAAATCTTAAAATAAAATAAAATAAGTAACTGATTGGATGAGTTAAATTGCTTTAGTAGTCTACCAATCTAAATGTTAATCTCCTCTAAAACCACTCTCACAGAAACATCCAGAAAAATATAAGACCAAATATCTGGGTACTCCATGGTTCAGTCAAGCTGACACATAAAATTAATTGGAATTAATAAGTTGGGCACCCAACTTATTTCAAAGTGGCAGATAATTGGTTGTCTCGTGTTGAGCCTCTGTTCACAGTGATTCACACAATAGTCTCTTTTACCTTTACTCCAATGAATCCAGTCTCTCCTTATTATATACTTGCTCTTGGTTTGTGTCAGAACTTCTCTGGATCCAGCCCTGTTATGTTTATTTATCTCTCTTCTAGGTATTTAATTTTTTTCATAGGTGGATAGATTTATTTACTTATCTATCTTTATTTACTTATTTTTGCGTATGTGAGCGAGAGCACATGCACAAGCACACAAGGGGGGTTAAGGTAAAGGGAGAAGCAGACTCCCCATTGAGCGGAGAGCCCTAGGCAGGGCTCGATTCCAGGACCCAGGGATCATGACCTGAAGTTGAAGGTACCCAGGCACCCATCTAGATATTTGATTTTATCATGTCATTTTTAAAACAGTGATTTATAAACTATACTCTGTGGAGGGATATGGTGTGGGGGTAGGTAAATGGAAGACTGAAAGCAACAGGTGAGTTGCTGGTAGCCTTTGCTTTAATGATGGTAGCTCTGTTTTTTATTCTTTTATTTGTTTTTTCTTCCCAGTAAGCTTTTATCTAAGGACAGATTAGTTGGCTCAAATGTATTTGAAAATCACTACATATTTTCCTTAATGAGTCTATGATTTTGCCTCAGATGATCCATGAAACTGCTGAAATTGTTTGTAATAATTTGTTTCTTTGTAAAATTGTATTTTTCTGAGGAGCGCCACACAAATTTTTCATTTACTTAAAAGGTCTATACCTCATAAGAAATTAATCACCGTTGGTTAAATATGATTCATGACATCTTGTATTTCTTTTTTTTTAAGATTTTATTTATTTATTTGACACAGAGAGAGAGAGATCACAAGTAGGCAGAGAGGCAGGCAGAGAGAGAGGGGGAAGCAGACTCCCTGCTGAGCAGAGAGCCCAATGCAGGGCTCGATCCCAGGACCCTGAGATCATGACCTGAGCCGAAGGCAGAGGCTCAACCCACTGAGCCACCCAGGCACCCAACATCTTGTATTTTCAAAAGCAGATTTGATTTAAAAATTACCTACAAGAACTTTGAGGATATTGATATTTAATAAATCATGTCCTATGTTTCTATTGGATCACTAATAATGTGATACTGAAATGAAGCAAGGATTTATTTGCAACCGAAAACAAAAGAGGAAAAAAAAAGTCTTTCCAATCCACATTTAGCTGTAGACATTATTGCCTTCTTGGTGGAGTGGCATATTTGATACATGGAGACTTAAATACCTTCCTTCTCAATAATCTTCTCTGAAACTTAGCTAAATAGAAAAATCACTGAGTCAGATCAAGTTTAAACAGAAAAATTTTCAGTCTTCTATTGTTGCATAGCAAACATTCCCAGCACTTAGTGCCATAAAATAATAGCATTTATTATTATTTATTTATTTTTTTAATGATTTCTTTGGTTGACTGGGTGGTTCATTACTCCACATAGTACTGGCTGCTTTAAGCTTGGAGGTTGGCCAAGCTACCCTGGCTCTCCATGTGGTATCTTATCCTTCAGAGAATGTATTTCCATATTTCCATATGTTCCAAGAAGATAAATCCTAGTGTACAAATGCTTGTCAACCCTCTGTTCACATCATGCATGTTGATGCATGGCCAAAGTCTCATGTCCAAGCCCAGAATCAATATGGGAGAGAACTATACAAGACTTGAAAACTGGAGCATGATTCATTGAGAGCCAACTTTGTAATGTCTGACACAGTAATGAACTTGAAAAAGTTGTTTGTACCCAGCAGGCCAGTAGCTCACGGTCAGAAATTAAATTTATTTTTAGAAATTAAAAAATTATGTCATTTTGAATACCCCAAATTTAGGAGATGCATCCATACATATGATAAAAAAAATTCATACCTTAAAAAACTTTACTATTGGAATAGGAAGAATGAAAGTGAAATAATTAAGTATCCTATTCAAAATAATTTTTTAAGTCCATAAAATAAAAATTAAGGAGAACATAGGCATGAATGATAAGGCAAAGGAAGAATTTAAAAACTTGAAAAACCACCACAAAAGTGATAGATTAATACCAAAAATTGCTTCCTTGAAAAGTCTAATGAAATAAACAAAGCTCTCATAATTAAAAATTAAGTAAAACAGAGAAAACACAGATACAAAGAATGACATTTGCATTAATAGTTAATTCAAAGCTTACTAATATCCTTACCCTATTCTGAAATCCATTACCAAATATTGTAAAGAAATAAAGATTTGAAGTTAAAATATGTGAAAGGGTAGTGCAAACTTACCATTATTTATAGATAAATGTAATTTGTTATCCAGATAACTTGAAATAACTCAAAAGTATTAAGATTAACAAGCAGTTGAATATTTATGAAATGCATATAAAAATAAAGAGCTATATTAATAGTACTTATTTCTTGCACATGGCATGGGTGATTATTTCTTTTTTTAGTGATTTTCTGTATTTTTCAAAATTTTTTAGTCACTGTTATATTTTTATAATCAGAAGAAAGCTGTTCAAAATTATTAAGTATTATAGACAAAAGGTGATAAAAACAGGAACTATCCTTTTGCTTGCAAACTTTTATATGAGCACATATTTACTACATACTTGTGATTGTGCACACACACGTGCCTCCTAGGGTGCAGATGTCTTTGTTTTGTAGCATCAGTCCTTTTAGCATCAACTGTGAAGTAATAGGCTTCCAGAGCTACCGCATCTGTGGCACATGTGAAATATTTGGACAATTCTTAGCATGTATCCCCAACCGTATGAGGCTTGGGAAACATTTGGAACTACTTGGTAAAGGGAGATTTAGTCTGCTACGAGCACACCTGTTATCTGAGGGATTTCCTTCAGACCCAGATCTGACCATTCTCAAGTATTCAGAATTCTGTTGGCTTAAAAGATATTAATTTTTCACACTGTCCCATCCGTTACTCCCTGAGGAGTTCTCTGCAGCGATTGATAAAAGATTTACTATTTCATGTAAGTCAAGAAGGCGTTGCTATGTCTGTCTAATACTTATTCTTCCTCCCACCCTGTTCTCTTGTTCCCTTTTTCCTTTGTCCTTCCCACTCTCTCTCTTTATATTTAGTGATTTTCTTCTTTTTTCTCTCCCTCCCCCTCCTCCCCTCCTCCCCCCAGCATGCCAGACATTACCACTTGGTGTTGGCTAATGGACTAAAGCAAACCTCTTAACATGCATTCAACGAGCTCAGAGATACTTGAGGGAATACTTGTACATAAAATAAAATTTTCCATTTAAGTGTTTTGTGTTTTCAGAAATTTTCTGAAATAATACTTTGCAAGGATTAAATTGAATAATTCTCACAGGGATTTAGTTAGAAAGATAGTGAAAAGTTCAAATATTTGGAAAGAATACTTCGACAGAAGCCAGGCAACTTACCTTACTTGATGACAAACCTATTACTGTGGAGCAAAATCTCTGGGTAGAATGATCAATTTGCAAACAATATCCTAAGAAATTGGAATCTCTTTTCATTAATATCCTTGCTGTAGACTAAATGGTTCTGTTCCCCTAAAATTGAAACCTAATCCCCAGTGTGATGGTATTAGGAGGTGGTAGGGTAGGTGATAAGGTCAGGAGAATGCAGTCTTTATGAATGTATTAGTTCCCTTATATAAGAGATTCCAGAAAGATTTCTCACCTCCTCCCCCATGTGAAGGTGCAGTGAAAAGACAACCATCTATGAGAAAATGGACCCTCACTAGACACCAAATCTACCTTTGCCTTCATCTTGGATTTCCTAGTCTCTTGAGCTGTAAGAAATAAATTTCTGTTGTTTATAAGCCACCTGTCTATAGTGTTTTGTTATAGCAGCTCAAACAGAACCAAGATATATCCCCTGAAGGTGTTTTCTGGCATACCCCGACCCAAAAAAAACATTCTTCTTTCCATTCATACTTAGATATGTATAGGAGCATTGCTTAGCCCCAATTCCCAACACCTGCAAATTGTTTTTTCATTTTTACTGTGTTTTCAAATGTCATCCTTCACAGGACATCCAGTTTTCCTAGGGTGGTTAGAAAGGGAGTCTTGAACTTTGTCTTCTTCTTCTTCTCTGCTCCCATCATTAATATCTTTTACCTTCCTTTGATTCTTAAGATTCTGTGTGTGAATATTTCAATTTGAGAGTTGGGATGAAAAAGGTGAAACAGGATTTTAATTTGTGAATGGGAATTTTCCCCTAGAGATTAAAAAAAATAGTCAAGGCCATCCTACTGTTCAAAGTTCGGATAGTACTTTCATACACTCATGAATTAAAGATAACATAGTATTGGTAGACAGAATTCAGATAGAAGAATGTTCTGATTTATTAAACTTGTCTATCTAAGTAAGATAAAGTAGTTGAGCTAATAGACAATGTGAGTCTCTTCTTCCTGAGTCTCAGAAGAAATAATTCTGCTATCAGAGTCCTGGGAGAGAGAGAACTATAAAAACACGTTCCGCTCTGATGGGCAGACATGGGGAGAGGGACTATATAACTTTTGTACATTGACTGAGGCTAATTCAAATAGTCTTAATTGTTCCTCTGCCTCCAGTCAAGGTGATGCCCTGAGACTCAACACAACTCCACTGGATCTCCCCTGCCCAGAATTGAAAGTGTTAGGAGCTGAACTATGTTTCAGGAGAAACAATGATCTTTGATTTAGCTATGTACTATATCCATCCCAGCATGCCTTGGAGCTGGGGGCAGGAAAGTAGAGAAGAGGACAGGTGCTGGTATCACTTCTATTACATTTGGTCAGTGCTTTCTATAAATTAGCTTTTGCTGCTAAATGGTGCTTTAATTAATTGTGCAGATGCACCAGGGAGAGTTGACTTAGGATATAGAACAATGTTAATAGATTAAATTTTTATATGATTCCTTTTTTGACCTTCTAAGCCTTCCTTCACTCTACTTCACCTTAGCACCCATGAAATACAGGAAAAGATTTCAGGTTCTGAAATTCAAAAAGAGGGTGTTTGCATGTATATGTTGCCTTGCAAGCCAGGCTGTTGTTTGGTGAATTGGTTAAAGCTTATATCCATTTAGGCATGAGAGAAATAGTGTTTGGAAAGCTAGATCACTGAGTTTTATTTTTATTTTTACTTTTTTAAAGATTTTATTTATTTGTTTGACAGAGAGAGATAGAGAGGGAACACAAGCAAGGGGAGTGGGAGAGAGAGAAGCAGGCTTCCCGCTGAGCAGGGAGCCCAATGTGGGGCTCAATCCCAGGACCCTGGGATCATGACCTGAGCTGAAGGTAGACGCTTAATGACTGAGCCACCCAGGCACCCTGATCACTAAGTCTTAGAAAGGGGAAATTTTGGTAGATAGAAGAAGGAGAAAAGGGAATCTCTCTTTCCCAGTCTTGAATGCTTGTGGCAAGGAGACAGAGACAAAGTAGCTTGTGCAATGGTCAAATACAGGGGCCTCTATTCTATTCTTCAGCCTAGGGTGGTAGTATACCAGATAAATAAGGATATCACCAAGTACAGAGGGACAAGTCTTCTCCATGCCCTTGTTTGCAACTCTGGGAGGAAGCTAGATTTGACCCATGTCACATCACTGGAAATATGCTTAGGGGAGACCCAAAAGCACTGGTCTAGCAACATGACTCTTTGGTCATGGCCATGGGATATATTGTCTTTGCCAGGAAGGAGTAGGATCAAAGTTAGACCTTAGAACTATCTTTAGGACCAGCAGGATATAAGATGAGACCTTTTGGACCTAAACTCTGAACAGAAACAGGGTCCAGGCAATGAAGAATGGACCAAAAGTTTACCAGGGACCAACTTTTGTATTGGAAGACTAGAGGAGCCCAACGGTTGGTGGGGAATCTGTATTCCAGAACTATAGATTGTCCTGATCTGCCTTTTAGTCCAGAGCATGTGAACAATACAACTGTCTTGTCATATGGAGAGAAGCAGCTAGAGGAAAGTTATTTGCAAGACTGACTTTTTGTTTTTAAAGATTTATTTATTTATTTTGACAGAGAGAGCACAAGCAGGTGGAGAGGTAGAGCAGGTTCCCCATAGAGCAAGGAGCTCCATGAGGGATTCGATCCCAGAACCCTGAGATCGTGACCTGAGCTGAGGGCGGATGCTTAACTGGCTGAGCCCCCCACGTGCCCCAACCCTGACTATTTTTATCTAAGAGACTGAATATATCCTGAAGGGCTCTTTTTTGATATTAGACTAAACTTTAGGTTAGATTGGGTATATACTTACCTAAACAATGTGGGTCACAGGAGGAAGAATAGATTAGTTATAGACAGAATAGCAAATTATGCCTATAAAAAAGTTAACACACAAACTTTTAATTCTTTAGGTTATAGTATGAATAAAATTTGACAACTGTTTTTTAGATGTAGATTATTGAAGTTAGCCCACAGATGTCATTCTGCAAGATTATCTACGTTCCCTTTCAATTTTTAAAAAAATTAAATTCTGATTAAAGTTGAGACAGTTCAGTTGCTTGAACTGTCTTCTCATTTGATCCTGTCTTGTTCCTCCGTCTTTTCTTCACACCTCAACCTCTCTCCCTCAACTCCCCCCTGCAGCTTCTCCTTCTAATGTTTTCAGCACCGAAGTATGGGAAACCAGACAGCTTGGCTTGATAAAATTTCACTTAAGAAATATCATCTACTATGAATCTATCATGTTCATATCTTTTATAATTGTTAAAACTTCCATGCAGGTGTTCACATCTGCATTTCTAATCTGGAATTTATCTTTAAAAAAATATTTTTAAAGACAAGTGATGATAAATGCCATTGCCTACTCCTGTCTGGGGTTTTAAAGACTCTCCGACTTAACAATTTGTAGCCCTAAGAAAGGTTTGTTGTAAAAAAAAAAAGAAAAGAAAAGAAAGGTTTGTTGTACAGAAAATCTGCATCCAGATTTTGCCTCTCTCTCTCTCTTTTTTTTTAATAGGTTTTATTTCTTTTTTTTTCAAGGATTTTATTTATTTATTTGACAGAGAGAGAGAGATCACAAGTAGGCAGAGAGGCAGACAGAGAGAGAGGGGGAAGCAGGCTCCCTGCTGAGCAGAGAGCCCGATGCGGGGCTTGATCCCAGGACCCTGAGATCATGACCTGAGCTGAAAACAGAGGCTTAACCCACTGAGCCACCCAGGCGCCCCGATTTTGCCTCTCTTTATTTGGTGCCTAACTCTGTGCAGTTCTCTGCTTTTCTTGTCTCTCTAGGTAATAATTTTTGTTCTGAGATCCACTGAACTCATATGTATATGCTGTTGAATAGGCATTTTTTTCTGGAGAAGATCCATATTTTCATAAGATTTTCAAAGAGAAATGAGACTGAATAAATTTGAGAATTCTTGTTCTATCTTTATATGTCAACCTTATTCTGTCTCATCACCTCCTCATTTTCCCCTTTCTCTTCTTCTGTCTTTCTCTTTCCATAATATGGGTAGAAAATATATGAACATAGAAAAACTTTACTTTCCTTTTTTTTTAACTTTGCTTTCTGATGGTAGCATGAAGAAGAATGAAAAATTTTATTTATCTTTTAAAAATAAAGTTCTTACACTGTTGGTGGGATTGCAAGCTGGTGCAGCCACTTTGGAAAACAGTGTGGAGATTCCTCAAGAAATTAAAAATAGAGCTACCCTATGACCCTGCCATCGCACTACTGGGTATTTACCCCAAGGAAGCAGATGCATTACAAAGAAGGGCCACAAGTACCTCAATGTTCATAGCAGCAATGGCCACAATTGCCAAACTGTGGAAAGAACCAAGATGTCCTTCAACATATGAATAGATAAAGAAGATATGGTACATATGTACAATGGAATATTATGCCTCCATTAGAAAGGATGAATATCCAACTTTTGTATCAACATGAATGGGACTAGAAGAGATTATGCGGAGTGAAATAAGTCAAACAGAGAGAACCAATTACCTTATGGTCCCACTTACGTGCTGAGCGTAAAGAAAAACATGGAGGGCATTATGAGAAGGAAGGGAGGGGTGAATGGGGGGAAACCAGAGGAGGAGATGAACCATGAGAGACTGTGGACTATGAGCAACAAACTGAGGGTTTTGGAGGGGAGGGGTTGGGGGTTGGGTGAGCCTGGTGGTGGGTATTGAGGAGGGCACATACTGCATGGAGCAGTGGGTGTAGTGCAAAACAATAAATCTTGTAACACTGAAAAAAATAAATAAATAAAATAAAAAAAATAGTTTTGTTATGTGTTCCTTTCCTTATTATTTAACTCTAGATTATTAACTATTTTAATTTTTTTTTTTAATTTTGTGGCTTGAACTCATGCGAGGCTTGAACTCATGACCCTGAGATTAGGACCTTAGCCGAGATCAAGAGTTGAACGCTTAACCAGCTGAGCCACCCAGGCACCCCTAGATCATTAACTATTTTAAAATAAACCAAGAAAATAAAAATAAACCCCCCAAAATAGTAATAAACATCTTCTGTATTCCTTTTGATTTTGAAAAGAAATATAAAAAAATGATTACTTGGTATTTTGAGGAATTGTTTTTCAAATGAAAACAATATTTTGTGGATATTAAAATAAGTTATTTTTGAAACATTTAGATTATACTTAGAATAGAAAATGTATGTATCCTGAAATCCTACCATCCAGAATGAATCACAAGTGAATCTTACAGGAAAAAAATTCTCTAAGGTGTCTTTTATATTAATACACAATTAAAAAAAATGGGGTCATAATATAATTGGTATCTTGTATTCTATTTGTTTTTCCCCCTGAATAATATGTTGTGATCATTTTTCCATAAAACACATCTAAACTATCCTTTTTAATACATATGTAAACTGAATTTATATTCACATATCACAGTTTTATCCATATTCTATTAAAGTATACTTTAGGTTTTTCCTAATTGTTCATTATTGTAAATAATATTTTCATGTGTGGTTTTTTTATATATATCCTTATATTTTATTTAATTTTTAAAATTAGGATGTATTTCAGACTTATAAAAATACATAAAGGAAAATGTAGTGGACACACATATACTCACCACCAAGCTGAAGACTTAAGACAGTACCATGGAATTAGGTCCCCTATTTGTACCAACATTTTTATATGGTTTCATAGTTGACTACTTTAGGTAAATTCCTAGAGACTAAATTTTTGGATCAAAAGTGAAATCATTGCTTTAGATACATTTTATTTATTTGTACTTATTTGTTCAGTAGGTATCCAATAAGTGTTGCATGCTGGGGAGTATGCTTAGGCCAGGGATAGAGAGATAAAGGACAGTTCTCGGGGTGCCTGGGTGGCTCAGTGGGTTAAAGCCTTTGCCTTCAGCCTGGGTCATGGTCTCAGGGTCCTGGGATTGAGCCCCACATCGGGCTCTCTGCTCAGCAGGGAGCCTGCTTCCTCCTCTCTCTCTGCCTGCCTCTCTGCCCACTCGAGATCTCTCTCTCTGTGTCAAATAAATAAATAAAATCTTAAAAAAAAAAAAAGACAGTTCTCATCTTTAAGGAGAAAATAATCTTGAGTCAAATAATAACAAGTAAAAGACAGCATGAAAAATGATGAAATAGAAATAAGGATAGGATACAACAGAAGTATAGAGAAGTTGAATCTAACTGGATGGTCATAATCGGTCTGGAAGAGGATTTGATTATGAATTTGTTAAGAAATGAAAGTGAGCATGGAAAATTTTTTAAGTGGGAGAGCATCATTTGCAAAGGCCAGGAATTAAAGAGTGGGCCCCATTGGGAAATTGTCCCTAGTCTGGTATGGTTAGAATACGGAGTTCTAGGAAAAGACAGTGAGGGAAGAGGGCATAAAAGAAGGCAGAATTCGAGTGTTAGAAACAGAGAGAAGAGTTGTTAGTACTACTTGTAGCTTGAGTTGAAAATTATTTTTTAATCAAGTAGTAATTAACCCGTTCGAGGAGAGAAAGGGAAAAGTTACAGAGAGAGAGACTGAGGATACTAGAAAACCACTAAATTATGTGATGGATTTTAATATGTTTGCCATTCTGTTTCTCATCACTTCTTAAATTTTAACTATTTCCTTTTTAAAGTCAGCATAATAAATATCCATTCCCCTGGCTCACATTTAGGATGTGGTTTGCAAAGAGAAGTCCGTGGTTCTCCCTTTCATATCCCATTCTTGCTGGCTCTGTCCGTGAGGAGGTAAGGCATGGTGCTATGCGTCTTTCTGACTGGACGTTCTCTGTGTTCATATTATTTATACGGAGACCAGATTGTGCTGATGTGAGGGTTGGGACTAGTGAAATTATTAGTCGTCTTTTCCCTAAAGATAGAGCATCCGTGATCATTCCAAAGGAGTAAATTGGCATGCAATAGCAATTTGTTCATGTTAGAGACAATTCGCTTTCCAGTTTTGTCTAAAGGAATCAGGTTTCCTATGGCACGTTCTGTATAAATGCATTGCATTGCAAGATAATGCTATTGACTACCAGGGAAGACAGAAAAATTGAGACTGTGTGCCAAATAATCTCCCACAATAGTAGACTTGTGCTCTCTTCATTTGACCTTTGATTGCCTAGAAGTTATGGGCTGTGGTACACTGGAAGTATGTAATGCCCTGGGTCTTCCGAGTCTTGGCATCTGCTTGGGGCTTAATGACTCACATCACTCTTGGCAACAGTGCTTTGGACTTACAGCAGCAGGGCTGGTTCATGTGGTTAATGGAAGCAGTTTTCTACCTCTGTGGTAGTAAATGGTCTCAAATGAACTTTGTTCGAAGCACTTTTCCCTAGAAAACCATTCACGCTTTTTTTCACCTTGTATGGAACTCATTCTCCACTGCAAAAAAATGGTCATTGCTGGTTAGAGAGAGAAAATTATAGAACTATCATACACGACTAACATAGCCTGTAATATGAAAATTGAAAAAAAAAAGAGGTTTTAAAAAAATTACTTTCTATCCTTGCTGTGTAGTTTTATTGTTTCCTCTATTTTTATGCTTGGTACTCACTTTTTGAGATTTATATTACTCAAGTAATTAACTTTGGCAATTATTAAACTGCCTAATAGACTAAACAGCTAAGTGTTATTTTTATGTTTTAACTTTTAGGAATTTAGCATTCTAATGAGGGATTTCAGTTCTAATTTATTCTGAAGATAAATAAAGCTACTCAACTTTTAAATTTTAAAGAATACTTAAGAAATGAAGTATCACAATAAGCATGAAACTTTACTTTTATGTTTTTTGAAATTAATTCCTTTGTTAAATACAAGTGTGTGTACATACATATGTGTGTATTTGTCCTTAACACAGGCTATGGTGGTGACATGCTTGAAATGTTACAGAAAGAATCAGGAGTTAGGAGGAAACATTTGAATCTATGGGAGATTTTACTTTGTGGAAAACCTTAGATGAAACTAAGCAGAGCATGAACTCATTGAAAATGATAAATTTAGAACTCAAGTTTCTCTAAAAGGATCATTTTAAAGATCTATGAACATTGCCGGAATATTGTTCAGGCATGTGTTAAGAGCTGATTCTGATTACCTTCTTTATGTGGAAAATATTTAGATTTCTGTACACTCAAACCCTCTCTTTTAAGATCTATTAAAAATTAACATCAATTAGAAAATTTATTCTAATTATCGAGTGCCTCTCATAATCAAAGTGCCATAATAGATATTCTAAGTAATACTTATTCTTTCATTTCGCAAATATATATCGAGTATTTTCTGTTGTTAGTCACTGGAAACTTTCTGTTTCTAAGTCTCTTCTGTTTATTAGGAAGGAAAGCCAATCTGCCTGTCGTAAACTGGGATGACTGATGGGAGAATAAAATAAAACTAAAGCCAGGGGGAGCCTGTGTGGCACAGTCGGCTGAGCATCCAATTCTTTTTTTTTTTTTTTTTTTATAAGCTTCTGTTTTTAACTAGCAAGGACATCATTGAATCCACTCTATGTTCCTCCCTTCATTAAATAACAATGACGTACTAAGGATGTTTTAAATTAGGGTGATCTAATTCATGTACCACAGCTAAACAGAACTTGAAATTTACAAAAATAGATGTTGCCAGATGACAAAATTATCGGATATTAGATAACATTTTTTTTTGAAACTTGGAAATTCCAAATGAAAGCTTGATTGGAATGGTGTATGCTATGCAGTTGATAATGTGGAACCCTCAGGATTCCTCCTATACCCTCACTATGTGGAAATTTTATCAATCTTTGAAATATACTAATTTTATCAATCAAAATACAGTATTTCATCAATCATTGAAATATAGTATTTTCCTTTCTTTTTTCTTCTTTTCCTTCCTTTTTATTTTTATTTGTCTATCAAAATATAGTATTTTATTAAAAAATAATTCTAACAGAGGATTGTTATTTCATTCACTAACATACACAAAACTAGAAAAACTCATTATCCACACAGAGAAAAATATAAATGTACTGTTTTACATTTATTGCTGTGGTCTGAATCTGTGAGTTCACCGAAAATTCACATGTTGACAATCCTAAATGGCCAATGTGACAATCTCAAAGCCCAAATACACTCTTTTTTTTTTTTTTTTAAAGATTTTATTTATTGGACAGAGAAACACAGCGAGAGAGGGAACACAAGCAGAGGGAATGGAAGCGGGAGAAGCAGGCTTCCTGCCGAGCAAGGAGCCCAATGTGGGGCTTGATCCCAGGACCCTGGGATCATGACCTGAGCAGAAGGCAGATGCTTAACCACTGCGCCACCCAGGCGCCCCCCAAATACACTCTTAAGAGGTAGAGCCTTTGAAAGGTGCTGAGGTCAGGTGGGTGGAGCACTCATGAATGGGATTAGTGGTCTTAAAATCGAGATCCCACTGAAGACCCTCATCTTGTAGGGACACAGCAGGAATCAGAAGTCTGCAGCCCAGAAGGGGGCCCTCACCCGACTATACTGGCACCCCAATCTCAGTCTTCCAGCTGCCGGAACTGTAAGAAATAAATTTCTGCTCCTGAAGTTGCCCAGTCTGTAGTACTTTGCTCTAGTGGCCAGGATGGATTAAGGCTGGGCATCCAATTCTTGGTTTGCACTTATGATCTCACAGATGGTGATCTTCTGGGTCTTGCGATCAAGACTGCCTTTAGTTCCAGACTTGGCGGGGGCTTTGTTTGGGGGTCCTCTCCCTCTGTGCACCCCCCCCCACTAGTGTGTGTTCGAGCTCTCTTTCTGTCTCTCAAATAAATAAATAAACCTTTAATTAGACAACAACAAAAACAAAAACAGCCCTGAAGCCAGGGAGACTGCTTTGGAGGTTATTCAATGGCCACAGAATAGATGACAAAGGAACTAGGTATTAGCAATGGGAATAAAAATAAAGAATGGACTGAGGAACATGTTTTTAAAGTTGAGTGTATGTGAGATAAGCAAAAGAAAGAGAAATGAAAGAAGATTCAAGAATTAGTGTTATTAAGTGAACAGTGACACTGCTAGAAATAATAAAGCCAGCAGGACAGGGGGTCAGTAGAGAAAGAACACGTCTTTGGTTCTGAAAAAATATACAGATAATGGTAGAGAACTTCAGCTGATGGTATTGATTGCCATTTGGGGCTATACAGAAGAAAGAGCAGAACGATGCAATGGCCAGGGGATCATCTGGTTGGATGGAAGAAGATACAGGGCAGGAAAAAGGGGGCTTTCTTCCCATTTTCATGTTGCTGAGATTGATATAAATAAGTGAATTTTGAATTAAATATTCCATATTCAAGAACTACTATATCATAACTCTCGTTACATTGTGGTAAATATCAAGGAACTAAGTGAGGTTTTTAAGCTTTGATACTTTATACACATATAAATGTACATATACAAATAATTACATGGATTGGGCGTGAGTGATGAAACTTTCATCTTACTTTTCTATGATTTATGTTGGTACCTACTTATGTCCTGGGGCAAGTGTGATACATTCGCATGTGTGAGGTGAAAGTTTATCCTACATAGGAGGCAAAGTTTGTGCCCATCGTAGAGTTTAAATTGAGCACATCCCCTTTCTTAGCTCCTTGAGCTTACCTAGTAAAAGTGGACCTATAAGAAAAAACGCAACTCTATAAAGCTTGCTCTTTCTTTCTTTCTTTCTTTCTTTCTTTCTTTCTTTCTTTCTTTCTTTCTTTCTTTCTTTCTTTCGAGTGGAACAAATGGAATTGTCTAAATAGGGACTAAGTTCTTAGAGAGACTGGGAAGACTTGGAGGGAAAGGGGTAGGGATATGAAATTATATTAATTTCTTCAGAGGTGAGGAGGTGCTTACTCAAAACATCAGGCTTAGTGCCATCTCAGCTGTGTTCCGTTTGGTCACAGTCTCGTCCAGACTCACTGCATAGAGCCCCATCCTCATTCTCGTAGTGATCTTACTGGGATCATTATAACCCATTGGTCCCCAGCCATTGCAAAGGCCAAACTGCCCTAATCTCCTCTTTAATGAGATCTAATGGTAATGATAAACTGCAGGGAAACTATTGGAAGGCGAAATGGAAAAGGGGGCAAATGAAGAAGAGGGATATTCCATTGTGAGGGAGGGTGAGATTTGGAAATAAAAACCTAGAAAGAAAGAGCAATATCCAGAAGTCCTTGCGACAAACACTCAAAAAAGTCTATTACTGGTTAAAAGGCTCCTTAAATGCCAACCTGGCTCTTAGGGAAAATACCCTTACCTTAACAGGTGATTAGTGTATGGATTAGTGTATTGCCAGAAGGGGAATTCAGGAACAGCAACCAAGCTAGAAAGACAGACATAAGAAATGGAAGCATACAAACTAAAATGATACTTTGGAACAAGAAAGAAATGCAATTATCAGAACTGAGATCCTGGGGCGCCTGGGTGGCTCAGTCGTGAAGCGTCTGCCTTCGGCCCAGGTCATGATCCCAGAGTCCTGGGATCGAGCCCCGCATCGGGCTGTCTGCTCGGCAGGAAGCCTGCTTCTCCCGCTACCATTCCCTCTGCTTGTGTTCCCTCTCTCACTGTTTCTCTCTGTCAAATAAAAAAAAAAAAAAAAAAAAAAAAAAATCTTTAAAAAAAAAAAAAAAAAAGAACTGAGATCCTGCATTAAGGTTATTTTAGAATAAGGATCATGATGCTGACTCCCAGAGAATGAAGCTAGAGCTAGTTAATGACTTTCTCAGCAGAGGTTTTGGTTTCTGATATGGGAATGAGAAGGGATGTGGAAGCTGAGGACCGGTCTGTATCTATAAAATTCCCTTTTACCTTTTTGCAAATTTTGAAGAAACCGACAATTACAGACCCATTATCTCTGTCATGCAGAAAATTCTACAGAAAATATTGGAAGTATGAGAATAAGTTAATAAAGCTTGAATGGAGGGAAATTCTAGTCAAGGTTTAGGAGGTTTCAGATCAATTTCCGCTAGCAGCCATATATATGGGAATACTGTGACCCCAGAACTCCCATTTCAAAATTCCTTCTTTGTGAGGACAACAGCCTTCAATCATAACGAAGACAATTTAGTCATGGAGATTTGTAGCCGAGTTTTTATTTTCATTATCTCTCTCTTCCCCTCATTAAGTCCAGCATGTTATAGAATGATGGCGTGAGACTAGAAATCTTGTCACCAGCAAATAGCACCACCACCATCCACATAGAGGTTTGTGCTGTCCAGATAGTTGTGCCCCCCATGGCTGGTGAGAATTGGAGGAGTCAACTCTTGGGTCATATCCTAGGAATTTCATTTAATCCCTGCCTAAAATCTGACAACTCCTGCTCCTCGGTAGCCACACTACCAGTTACAGACTGGAGAGAAACTAGCATGGGAATTCTTAGAAATGATTTCAAAAATTTTCTTGATGATCTCTTTCCTTTTAGAAGAAGCTTCAGAGTAATTTTCAGAAAGGTTCTTGGTGGCTGTGAACTTCACCCACTGTCAGAATAGGCTACTTTCACCACATATTCTTTTTGATTTTTAGAGAATCTTTGGAGCCTGGCTACCAAGGGTTATTCTTGGTCAAGCACAGGTTAAGTGTTGTATGGCTTAAAATCAAGGAAAACTTGTGGAAACCAAAGTTGACTAGAACTATGAAGATTCTTTGCATGACCTTGACATTAGGATGAGAGCAGTTTGATGGAGCTGATCTGAGGCATTTGGTAAAGAATGTGGATCCTATGAACAGAAAAAGAAACCGAGGAAAAGTGGCCTTTCTTCTTCTAGTATTATATGTCTCTAAGCCAGGAAAAAAAAATCTACTGACAAAACTTACTCTTTTATATTATGTGTCTTTATATTGGTGTACCTACTAAGTCAAATGGTACAACTTTGAAAGCAAAGGAAGAGAATCAGTAACCAAACAATAATTTTTAAGGAGGCTTTATGCCCAACATGGAGTCCAGCATGAGGCTTGAACTCACAACCCTGAGATAAATACCTGAGCTGAGATCAAGAGTCAGACACCTAACCAACTGAGCCATGCAGTTGCCCCAAACAGAATAATCATTAAATTTTATTTTTAACTTTGCATGCAGAAAATATTATTCTTCCAGTGTACAATTCTTTGAGTTTTGACCAAATCAGAGTCAAGATACATAACATTTCGCTCTAAAAACTCCCTCATGCTGCCCTTTTGTAGTCAGACCCTGTGCTTATCCCTAACCCAGGCAACCACTGATCTGTTTTTAGCTTTCTATATAAATAGGCACATAGAGTGTGTAACCTTCTTGAATCTGCCTTCTTTCACTTAGCATAATGCATTTGAGATTAATCCATATTGTTGAGTGTATCAATAGCTTTTTCCTTTCTACTCTTGAGCAGTGTTCCACTGTATGGATGTACCATAGTTGGTTTATTCACTAGTTGGAGGACATTTGGTTAGTGTGATAGGCAGGATATGGGTTCCCCTGAGCTTCGCCCCCTGGTATTAAGCTCGTGAGTATATTACATGGCAAAAGGGAATATTTGTAGATGGAATTAGTGCTATAGGTTGCAGATGGAATTAAGATGGCTAATTAGCTGACTTTAAAAAAGGAAGACTTTTCTTGTGAGTCCAGTGTAATCACAGGTTCTTAAGTGTAAATGAGGAAGGCAGAAGAGTCAATCAAACAGATATGATGTGAGAAGAATTTGGCTTGTTGTTGGCTTTGAAGATAGAGGAAGGGAGATGTGAGCTAACTCTAAAAAGTAATAATAGCCCTCAGCTAATAACCAACAAAAACCCCAGAAATCTCAGTCCTACAATTGCAATGAATTGGATTCTTCCAACAATTTAAATGAACAAGGAAACAGATTTTTGCCTAGAATCCTCAGAAAGGAACTTATCTTTAGCAACACCTTGATTTTAGCCTTGTGAGATTCTGAAATTCTAAGCAGAAACTAAGTGGAATCTGTTGGACATCTGACCCATGGAAATTGTGAGATAACTTGGGAAAACATTCAGGATCTAGATAAAGACAGCCACTCACCTACCTGGCTCTGGAGAGGAGAACCGGCTAACATCTGCTGCCTCACCGCCCTTGAGGGTCACAGGTTGACTTCCATTCCTGAGATTTTGGTGTTTCTTTATCACCACAACCTGCAGAGAACACAAGGGAGTCGGGGAGAGAGAGGACATAGCTATAATTCATCAGTTACCTTAACATATATGAAACCACAAAGTCTATGGCTTCATTATGTTCATTGTATGGGAGGTAAAAGCTCAAAGAAAGGCCCTGTCAAATTTCTCTCTCTTGCTATTGAAAGATTCGGTTTTCAATAAAGAGCCTTCTGTCGATTAAGGCAAAAAGACACTACCAATACTTTACTGAAAAATCTATTCTAATTCTGGAATTCCAGCTTTTGGGTCATGGATCCCAAGGATCCCACTGTTTTACTTTAAGCAATCCTGGAATCCCTAAGTGTTCTAAGCATTGCACAAAGACCAGACAAATAAGATCTCATGTATGTATGTGCTTCAACTTTTAAAGTATGTGTGTGTGTTTAGTTAATAAAATTCATTGAAACATGCAAAAAAAAAAAAAAGAAATTGTGAGATAATAAATTTGTGTTGCTTAATTAGCTACTTTTGTGGTAGTTTGTTATGACAATATCAGAAAAGTAATATAAGTAGTTTTTAGTTTGGGACAATTAAGAAAAAAGCTTTTATAAAACTTAAATATGGACGTTTTGTTTAAACCTGAGTGTTCATTTATCTTGGGAAAATACCCAGGAGTGTCACAATCAATTCTCATTGTTTGTGGTAGTAATGTTCTATAAAGTCACCTTGAACATTGAATTAGTGAGCAATGAGACATTGCTCCTAGGGAAAATGCAGAGTTACGTTCCTGTGAGCCTCTGGCCACAATGACAGTTTTGTCAACTGATCAATACATAACCTTGTTATATGTGTGTTTTCTGTTGAAAAACACCTTATTTAATATATATTGTTGATTCATTAACCTTGAACTCACAGCCAACAGCATTATAACTCATGGCTGAATGAAAATGATCTAACATACGTATTTTCTCCATCAGGTACATCATAGCTTTCTTGTGTTTTAAAATACTAAACACACTTAAGCTTACACACTTAGATACCACTTTAAACAGCAGAATCACCAACAAAAAGCACAAAAATGCAAAAACCCACCAACAAACAAACAAAAATGCACAACTAAATAAACTAAGAAAAAGGACATTTACTTATAATATGAGAGTGAAAACAAGAATCCAGAGTACTGCCTTGCTCATTCTCAGCCAGGCACACGAATGTTGTCTTAGACTAGTTTTTCATTGTTCTGCACATGCCATTGAATGGCTGCAAATGCCCCACAAGTATTGATTTGGTGGTGGGGGGGAACCCTCGGTGGCGCAGTCGGTTACATATCTGCCTTCAGCTCATCTCTTGATACATTTGTAAAATATAAATTAGCCATATATGTGTTGATCTACTTCTGGACTTTATTCTATTCCATTGACCTGTATGTCACTATTTTCTCTAATACTACACTCTTTAGTCAGTGTAGCTTTATATTAAGCCTTGGAATTAGATATTGAGATATTTATTATTTTTCTTCAAAATTGTTTTGACAATTCTAATTATTTTATATTTACATGTAAATTTTAGAATTAGGGGCACCTGGATGGCTCAGTTGGTTAAGCATCTGACTCTTGGTTTCAGCTCAGGTCATGAGCTCAGAGTCCTCAGTTTGAGCCCCAAGTCTGCTTGAGATTCTCTCTCTCCCTCTCCCTCACTCTCCCTCTGTCGCTTCCATTGCTCATGCTAAATAAATAAATATCTAAAAAAAATTTAGAATTAGTTTGTTGACCAAAAAATCATGCTGGGGTTTTTTACTGGGATTACATTGAGTTTATTATCTATTTAGAATATTTTGATGTCTTTATAACATAAAGTTTTAAGCCATGAACACACTTATATTTTAAAAAAATTTTTTGTGTACACTTGACATCCAATGTTACATTAATTTCAGGTATACTTACCATATACATCAATGTGGATGGAACTAGAGGGTATTATGCTAAGGGTAATAATCATCATGTGGTTTCACTCATACGTGGAATATAAGAAACAATGCAGAGGATCATAGGCAAGGAAGGGAAAACTGGGAAGTCATCAGAGAGGGAGAAAAATCATGAGAGACCCTTAACTAGGAAACAAACTAAGAGATGTTGTGGGGGGTTGCGGGGTAGTGGGGGATGGGGTAACTGAGTGATGGACATCAAGGAAGGCGCATGATGTGATGAGCACTGGGTATTATATGCAACTGATACATTGTTAACACTACATCTGAAACTAATGTTGTACTCTATGTTGTCTAATTGAATTTAAATTTAAAAAATTCTAGGTGTATAGCATAGTGATTCAACTTCTCCGTGCATTATGCTGTGCTTACCATGAGTGTGGCTACTATCTGTCACCTTACAGCACTATTACAGTATCATTGACTATAACCATGCTGTGCTTTTTATTCCCAGGACCTACTTATTCCATTACTGGAAGTCTGTATCTCCCACTCTCCTTCACCCATTTACCCTCAGCCCCTTCCTTCTGGCAACCATCAGTTTATTTTCTATACTTGTAGGTCTGATTCTGCCTTTTGTTTGTTTGTTTATTCATTTGTCTTGTTTTTTAGATCTCACACATGAATGAAATCATATGGTATTTGTCTTTTTCAGTCTGACTTACCTGACTTAACATAATACTCTCTAGGTTGGTTAATCCATGTTTTCGAAAATTTCATGATTTCATCCTATCTTATAGCTTTATAATATTCCATTTTGTGTGTGTGTACACAACACATTTTCCTTATGCATTTGTGCACTGATAGACACTAGTTACCTTCACATCTTGGCTATTATAAATAATGCTGCAATAAACATGGGGTGCATATATCTTTTTGAATTAGTGCTTTCATTTTCTTTGGGTAAATACTCAGTAGTGGAATTATTGGATCATATGCTATTTCTGTTTTTAATTTTTTGAGGAACCTCCATATTTTTTCCATAGTGGCTGTACCAATTTACATTCCCACCAATAGTACATGAGCATTTTTTTCGACATCCTTGCCAACAGTTGTTATTTCTTGTCTTTTTTATTTTAGGCATTCTGAATATGTGGGGTAATATCTCATTGTGATTTTGATTTGCATTTTCCACATTATTTATCATGTTCAGCATCTTTTCATGCATTTCTAGCAATCTGTATGTCTTCTTCTTTTTTTTTTTTCCATCTGTATGTCTTCTGTGGAAAAATGTTTGGATCCTCTGCCCATTTTTTTTTTAAAGATTTTATTTGTTTATTTGACAGAAAGGAATGAGATCACAAGTAGGCAGAGGGGCAGGCAGAGAGTGAGGGGGAAGCAGGCTCCCTGCTGAACAGAAAGCCAGATGTTGGGCTTGATCCCAGGACCCTGAGATCATGACCTGAGTCTGAGGCTGAGGCTTTAACTCACTGAGCCACCCAGGCACCCCCCTCTGTCCATTTTTTAAATCAGGTTGTTTGTTTTTTTTGGTGTTAAGTTGTATACAAGTTCTTTATATATTTTAGATATTAACCTCTTATCAGATATATCATTTGCAAATATATTCTTCTATTCATTAGCTTGTACTTTTCTTGATGGCTTCCTTTATTGTGCAACAGCTTTTTATTTTGGTGAAGTCTCAATAGTTAATTTGTGCTTTTGTCTCCCTTGACTTAGGAGACATTTCTAGAAAAATGTTGCTATGGCCAATGTCAGAGCAATAACTGCCTATGTTCTCTTCTAGGATTTTTATGATTTCAGGTTTCACATTTAGGTCTTTAATCTATTTTGAATTTGTTCCCGTGTGTGGTGTTGGAAAGTGGTCTACTTTCATTCTTTTGCATGTAGCTGTCCAGTTTTCCCAGCACCGTTTATTGAAGAGACTGTTTTTCTCTATTGTATATTCTTGCCTCCTTTGTTGTAGTTTAATTGACCATATAAGAGTGGTCTCTTCTGTGTTCCAGTGATTTATGAGTCCATTTTTTGTGCCAGTACCATACTGTTTTGGTTACTAGTACAGCTTTGGATATCTTGAAATTTGGAATTGTGATACCTCCAGCTTTGTTCTTTCTCTTAATTAATTTAGGTTCACTTTGATTTCTTTTATCAGTGTTTTGTGTTTTCAGCATGTATATCCTGCACATGTTTTACTAAATGTATAAGTACATATTTCATTGTTTAGGGCTATTATAAATAATATTGCTTTTTAAACTTCAATTTCTAATTGTTAATTGCTAGCATATTGAAAAATAATTGAATTTTATATATTGACCCTATAATTAGTGATTTGGTAACTCTCTGATAATTCCAGGAGTTCTCCACCTATACCTTGTTTCAGATTCTATAAGGACTTTCTAAGTAGATAATGATGTAGTTTATAAACAGTGATAGTTTTATTTCTTCCATTCTAATCTATATGCCTATTTCTTTTCCTTCCTTATTGATGTGATGTTGAATAGGAGCAAGGGGACACTCTTGCTTTTCCCCAAGTTGGGGGAAAACATTCAGTCTTTTACCATTAATTATTATATTTGCTGTAAGTATTTTAGAAAATTGCTATTTATTAGTGGTTTGTTTGTTTGTTTGTTTTTTTTACTATAAATGGATGTAGAATTTTGTAAAATGCTTTTTCTGCATCTTTTGAAAAGACCTTAAGGTTTTTCTTTTTTAGCCTGTCTATATGATGGATTTATATTGATTGATTTTTGAATGTTGAACCAGCCTTGCATTTCCAGGATATAACCACTTGGTTCTAACATAATTTTTCTGTATTTCTGTATTTAAATTGTTGTATTTTATTGAAATTTTTGTGTCTATGTTCGTGAGGAATATTGGTTTATAGTTTTATTGTAATGTCTTTGCTTTTTTTTAGTATTGATGTAATGCTGGCCTCACAAAATGAGATGGAAAGTGATCTATTTTTATATTCTTTGGAAGATATTGTATATAATCAGTACTACTTCTTCCTTAAATGTTTAGGAGACCTGACCATTAAAACCATGTAGGCCTGGATTTATCTTTGTTAAAATGTCAGAATAATGTTTAAAACATATAATTGAGTACCTATAATATATCTGAAATATTCATTACTTTCTCATACATTTTCTCAATTTCTATAATATATTACCTGTACAAGTTTTGACTTAAGTTAGCATGAAATACTTGATTCAAACTAGACACAACTCTGTTAGTATTCTTGATATTTTACTGAGGATGCTGAAAACTTCTGGTAGAAAAGTTAGATTTATGGTTAAAGGTGAGGAAAACTTGTGATCTTACATTAAATCATAGGACACTTTTTTGAGCCTGAGTTTTCTTGTCTAAATAAATGAATATAATGCATTATAAAATGTTACATCAGAAAAAGTGTCATGAATTTATAACTAATTTATAAAAGACCTAATTGGTCAGGTTTTAATGAAATATAAACATTTTTCATCAAGTTAAAGAAATATCAAAGGTTTAAGTTATATAACTCTGAGAAGCACCTAGTTGTTCATCAAAAATAGTGTTTGCTTTCTGGGTACATAGTAAGATTTTATTTCTCAGCCTCCCTTGGAGGTATTTATGGTTTTGTGACTGAACTTGAGCCAGTGTAATGTGAGAGGAAGTATTACATGCTATTTCCGTTCCTGGTTCCCAAGGACCCCTTATATGCAGTTCTTGTTTTATTCCCCTTCAGGCTAGCGGGCATGGAGACAATCAGTGGTGACCTTGAAGATTACAGAGCTGCTGTGAGCCTGGTTTTCTGAATTATTACGTGGATGAGAGTGCCCTACCAATACATTTGCCTTTCCAGTAATGGTGTATGGAAAACAAAGTAATCTAAATTGTTTGAGTCATTTGAGAATACATTTGTTAACAATAGCTAGTTCGTATAATTTGACAGGATGAGAGTCCTCTTTTAATAGTACTGTAATTTTCTTATTAGGAAAAATCAGTGTTCACATTTGAGCAATCCCGAATGGAATGGATGGATCCTGCTTCAGAGAGGACACAATTTATAAATAAAAACCTATGAATCCAATGTAAAAAAGAAAAATAATTTTTAAGAGTTGTTAATTAGATGAAAAATTCAAGGGGAGGGTATTTGTGATTGTGTTTGGTTGTTTGTTTAAAGATAAGCTTGGTAATCCAAGTAATGGTCCGGAATAGGACGTTCCAAACAGTAATGAAATTTAGTTTCTGTCGCTAAACACTTTACTCACATCTGTAACTGTGTCAGACACAGTGTGTAAGCAACATTGATAGGGGAATTGCTAAGTGACTACCTGAGAGGCTAAAGGATTTATATACACTTAAAAGCAATAGGAGCTATCAGGTACTTATATGGCTCACTAATAATTTCCATAATTCTACTTTAATGCTGAACAGTATTTGCACATATTTAAACAGAGTTCAACAGTACTTAAGAAATAACCAACAATTAAAATGCAAAGAGATAATAGATTCATGTGCTTTCTGTGTGATAGAAGATTGTTTAGATTTCAAGGTTTATTTTGTTCTGCCAACAGTGTTATTAATCATCGTTCGTTCTTCATTTCCTTTCACTGCTGGGATTTGACAAGGATTTTATTTCACCTTGAAAAACTGCACATAGTGGAGAGTTTCTTCACTTTATTCCTGCAGTCTTAACATACCCTACTGAGTAAAGGTAAATTGCTTTTTATTCTGTATTCTGTTATATTTTTGAAAAATGGTTTTCAAATCACAGATTTGATTCCTCTCTTGATACTGAAAGATCATAAACAAATACGTTTTTATGTTATTTTTCTTTAGTAAGCTTTATGATTTTATCCTCAGCAACTGGACTAATTCAATAAGCAGCAGACCATAAGGCAGTAAATGGATACACTATTAATTTTTATTGCTAAAGTTTCTTTTATGTACTATTTGATCTAAAGATGTTATTCACATTTTTATGGTGATACTGGCAGACTTTGAAAATCTAACTCTATAATTCTTATTGATAAAGCCTGGATATTTTTAACTCAGTGGCCCAAGGAATGGCAACAGTTCATATCTCACCAACCAGTTCATTAAATGAAAATCTTGAATGAGAAAGGGAAAGCAAAACAAGTAGATCATAGTTTAGTTGCCTGATCAATAGAACACAATTGGGAAGGTTTAACTCCAGCACTAATATCAGATCACTACAAGAACTTCGTGAATGATTTATTCTCTTCTTTATTCACCCTCAAAATTAGAGTTTAGGCCTGAATTACCTCAAGAATATCTTCTTAAAATTGCTTTGATTCTGTGATTGCACAGAATTAAAGCTGAAGCAGTTGACCATTAAAAGAGAATGGTGAAATTAAAAAAAAACCCTATAAGGTAAATAAGGATGTGCCCCATCTCTAGATGGACTGGCATTCTGCTGGGTCTCATCTACAAGACTATTTTACTGCTGATTCTGAAGTTGTGCTAATTGATAAGTACAGCAGAATCTCCCACCCTAGGCTCATGCTGATTAAATCAATACTCTCAGTATATAGTCCTTCCTCTCCAAAAATCATGTGTGTCCTATGGAGAAATGGAAGTGATAGGTACCATGTAAAACCCTGGGGGTGGTAATGACAGTACAAACCTTTAAAAGGCCTGTATTACATCAATTTGACCAATATTTATTAAGGACGTTACAGAACTACAAATAAACACGGTCCGTGTCCACCAGGACCTTACTCAGAGAAATAAGATCCAGTCATAAAAGATGCATACAACTTTACTAATAGTCACACAAAAGCTGTTTTAAATCTGTTCCGTGCTACCTGCTGAGTGACTGGTGTGGCTTTTGAAAGGTGAAGTAACTCTTTTATGGTGCTATGATCTGGTCTGGGAAGTTTCATGAGCCTTCATTTTATTCTTCAAAGGTTGTTTTGTGTTACAAGGTATTAGAACAGAAAGATTGTTCTCTTTCTATCCATGAGGCAGACAATAAATACCAAAGGCACTCAAAGAAGAAGACAAGATTCAAGGCTGGAGTGGTCCAAAAATTCTTTATAGAGGACGTAAGATGAGGCGAGTAGCTTCTTAAATCTGTGGCAAGCATAATACTTAATGAAGTGTTAGCAACTTTCCTTTCATATGAGGAATGAGATAAGTATAGCCATCATAATTGTTTCTATTTAACATTAGGCGAGGGATCCTTGTAAACATATTAAGATTAAAAGCAATAAAGTCAGTCAGAGAAAGATAATTATCACATGATCTCTCTGATATGAAGAATTTGAGAGGCAAGGCGGGAGTTTGCGGGGGGGTGGGGGAGAGAAATGAAACAGGAAGGGATGGGGAGGGAGACAAACCATAAGAGACTCCTAGACTCAAGAAACAAACTAAGGGTGGCTGGGAGGTGGGGGGGTAGGGATAGGGTGGCTGGGGTGTGGACATTGGGGAGGGTATGTGCTGTTAAGTGCTGTGAGATGTGTAAGCCTGACGATTCACAGACATGTACCCTGGGGCAAATAATACATTATATGTTAATAAAATTAAAAAAAAAAAAGAAAGAAGTGAGAATTTGAAAACAACATACAAAACAGCCAGGATGCTGGACACAAATGTATAATAGACATTTTTCTAAATAGCTTTCATGAGATAGAGTTTACATATCATACAAATCAACCTTATTTAAAGTATACAATTAATTTTTATGTTAATTTGAGTATACTCACAGTTGTACGACTGTCATCGTAATCTAATTTTAGAACCTTTTCATTGATCAAAAAAGGAATGCTGTACCCTTATCCCACACACCCTAGGTTTGGAAAACAGTATATTTCTATCTCTACAGTTTGCCTATAATGGATGTTTCATATAAATGGAATAATACAATATGTGGTCTAATTGTGACTGACTTCTTTCACTGAGATTTATGTCTTGAGCTTCATCCATGTTGTAGTACATAATAGATCAACACTTCATTACTTTTAACATTTTATTGCCAAAACATATTCTATTATATACATAAGCCAAATTTTATTATCTTTTAATAAGTAGGAGGGTTGTTTCCACATTTTAGCTATTGTGATTAATGCTGCTATAAGTATTCATGTACAAGTTCTTGTGTAAAGGTTATGTTTTTATTTCTCTTAGGTGGAATGGTTGGTCATATGGTAACACCATGTTTAGCCATTTGAGGAACGCCAAACTGTTTTCCATACCCACCAGCAAGATGTGAAATTTATAATTTCTCTATATCCTCACCTAAAACTTTTATCTTTTTATCCTAGTCAATCTAGTGGCTATGAAGTGATGCCTCCTGGTTTTGATTTGCATATCTCTAATGGCTAAAGCGATGGCACATATTTTCATGCACTTATTAGCTATCACTGGTATGTGATCTGTGGAGAAATGTTTATTCTAATCCTTTGCCTATTTTTTAATTGGCTTATTTATCTTTTTGTTGTTGGCTTGTAAGGGTTCTTCATGTACACTTCATGTAAGGTGTCCAAACTTTCTCTCTCTCTCTCTCTCTCTCTCTCTCTCCTTTTTCACGTGGGTATCTAGTTGTTTCAGCACCATTTGATCATTTGTTTAAAAGATGATTCTTTCCCCATTGGATTGTCTTGGTACCCTTGTCAAAAATTAGTTGGTCCTAAGTGTGACAGTTTATTTCTGGACCTAAAATCTTTTCATTTTTTTTTCAAAGTTTTTATTAGATTTGACAGAGAGAGAGCATGCACACAAATAGGGGAAGCAACAGAGGAAGAGAGAGATGCAGGCTTTCTGCTGAGCAGGGAGCCAGTGGTGCTTGATCCCAGAACTCTGGGATCATGACCTGACCTGAACCAACTGAGCCACCTGGACACCCACCTAAAATCTTTTCCATTGATCTATAGTTCTACCTTATGACAATAGCACAGTGTTTTGATAACTACAGCTTTATAGTAAATTGTGAAATCTGGAAGTGTGAGTTCTCCAACTGCATTATTTGTTCTGGGTTATTTTAGCTCTTCTGGGTTCCTCGAATTCCCAAATGAACTTTAAGACCAATTTGTTAATTTCTGCAAAAATGCCACTAACTGGCATTTTGTTAGCAATTGCGTTGAATCTGAAGATAAAATTTGAGAGCATTGCTATTTAACAATAGTAAGTCTTCTTATCCTTAAACATGAATGTTTAGGGAGGATGGCTAGAACTTGGACGTGAAGACTGGGGTGTCCATACTCATATGTGTGAACACTACAAAGGGCATGCTGGATCTGGAGTGGGGAGAACTGGTTAGTGGTCTGCTTTGGTGCTCTAAACAGGACTCTGCAAATATTAAGGAAGTCCTGGTCTTTGCATTATCTCTCTCATCCTTTATTTATTCCTGAAATAGAGAATGTTCCTTTATAACTAAGAACCTGTTTACATGCTGTTCTCTTTGTCTTGCATGGCTTCTTTTACCCTCAGTTTCTTAATTCTCTGTTCACTACCCTTTCAGGCAAACTCCTGATCTTTCATTTCTTAACTTAATGTTGCTTCCTCAGGGACACTTTTCTTGATAGCATGTGCTATGGTAGCCTCACTAACAGGCCTGAGGAAAACCCCAGTATGTTTTCCTTCATAGCACATACTCACAGTACTTAAACTTATATAGTGTGTAATGTGTGTAGCAACTTCCAGGTATAAGTTCCATGGAAGTTGGCACATTGTTTTATTTATAGCTGTTTCCTCATCACCTGGTACAGTGCTTGTCACATAATAAACATTTAATAGATGGGTGAATAAATGAACAAATAAAGAGACAAGTGAATAAGTGGCAATATCTCCACGAGATCAGAATTTTTCCTAATTTTTTCTTTCTAGTCTTTGGAAGCCCTATATTCTGGGAAGCTATTTTAGGCTCGGTGTGCAATGCAGGATGCTATTCCAGAGTCTGGAATTTGAGGAGCAGACCAATTACTGCTCTTTTTGAAGATGCAGTTCTCTGGTAGGTGGAATAGTGGCTCCCCAAAGATGTCCGTGCCCTAATCCTCAGAATCTGTGAATGTGTTATCTTGTGCAGATGTGATTCAGGTTATTGACCTTGAGATAGGGAGATTATTTTAGACTACTC
Organism: Procyon lotor; assembly: GCA_028646535.1. Classification (NCBI taxonomy): domain Eukaryota; kingdom Metazoa; phylum Chordata; class Mammalia; order Carnivora; family Procyonidae; genus Procyon; species Procyon lotor. The sequence continues at coordinate 118,913,476 of CM053606.1, forward strand.
AGGTGAGCCCCATCTTATCACACATGCCTTTAGAGTCAGAGAAATTTCCTGGCTGTGCCGAGAGAGAGATGACCATGTGTGAAGGATTTGATGCCCCGTTACTGGTCCAGAGACGTGGTGGTTATGTGCAAGGACTAAGGAGAGGTTTCTAGGACCAAGTGTGCCCCCAGTTGTTGACAGCTAGGACAAGTCTTCAGTCCTACAATCATATGGAGCTGAATTCTGCCAACACTAGAATGAGCAGGAAATGGAATCTCCCCTAGAAGCTACGAAAGGAAAGCAGTCATGTGAACACTTTGATTTTAGCCCTGTGAGATCTGTGTCACTCTTCCTACTTAAAGAACTGTAAGATAATAAATTCATGTCCTTTTAAGCCACTAAGTCTGTGGGTACTGGGACATAAATAATGAATACAAATTCCTATCCAGTTCTGAGCTGTAATGGAGTCTTCAAAAATTGAAGACTTTTCTTTTAATCTGGGGATAAGGTTCTTTTTTTCCCCCCAAATACTTTTATTTTTTCAGTGTTACAAGATTCATTGTTCATGTTCTTTACTGTCCTTAGATTGGGAAACACTCACTCAATGATTTCTTTCATCTTATTCATTTGTATATATTTTTTGCAGTCTCATACTACCAACAGAAGAGTTCACAGAAAGTTCTACGACATTCTTAAAGAATTCTCCTCATGACATACTGAAATAATTTTCAAAAAATGTTTAATTTGGGGTGCTTGGGTGGCTCAGTTGGTTAAACATCTGCTCCTGGCTCAGCTCATGATCTCAGGGTCCTGGGATCAAGCCCCACATTGGGCTCCCTGCTCAGTGAGGAGCCTACTTCTCCTTCTCCCTCGGCCCCTCCTCCTACTTGTGCACTTACACACTCTCTCTCTCTGTCTCTCAAATAAATAAATAAAATCTTTAAAAAACTGTTTAAGATGTGGTGTACAATATATTTCCTGGTTGTCAGTTGTTTTTCCTTTAGCTTTACATATATTCTGCATATTTGAACAATTAATTTGCATCTTTTAACGAAAAAATACAAATTTTGTGATAGTCACATAAATTAGAGCAGGATCTTAAATAATAATGATAAACTTGATATGCATACAACTGTGATGTACTATTTTGAGAAAACATCTCAGACCCTGAAAATGACTGTATACTCTTAACCCTTGAAAGGACGAAACTGATGCCAAAAGATATAAAATATAAGTGACTTGTGTGGGTTTATCTGGTTTGCTATGGTAGACTCAGAATTAGAATTCCAATATTACGTTTTCCAGTTGAAGTCAGAACCCACTAAACATACCATTCTTTAAAAAAGAGGGTAGAGAGGGTGCTTGGGTGGCTTAGTTGGTTCAGCGTCAAATCTCAGGTTAAGCATCTTGATCTCAGCTCAGGTGTTGATCTCATGGTCATGGTTTCAAGCCCCACATTGAGCTCCATGCTGGGTATGAAGCCTACTTAAAAAAATTTTTTTTAATAAAAAAAGAGCAGAGATTTCAATGACATAGATGGAGCTAGAATGCATTATGCTAAGCAAGTCAGTTAAAGACAAAGAGCATATGGTATTTCACAAATAGCCATATGAATTTCTTAGATTCATGTGGAAGTTAAGAAACAGAACAGATGAGGGGTGCCTGGGTGGCTCAGTAGGTTAAAGCCTTTGCCTTTGGCTCAGATCTTTTCCTCAGGGTCCTGGAATGGAGCCCCACATCGGGCTCTCTGATGCAGGGAGCCTGCTTCCCCCTCTCTCTCTCTGCCTGCCTCTCTACCTACTTGTGATCTCTCTCTCTCTCTGTCAAATAAATAAATAAAATCTTAATAAAAGAACCAATTCATAAAAAAAAAGAAAGAAAACAGATGAGCATGGGGAATGGGAAAAAAGGGTGACAAATCATAAGAGACTTAACTATAGAGAACAAACTGAGAGTTGCTGGAGGGGAGGTGGATGGGGGAGGGGATAAATGGTGGATGGATATTAAGGAGGGCACTTGTGATGATGAGCACTGGGTGTTACATATAAGTGGTGAATCACTAAATTCTCCTGAAACTAATATTACACCCTATGTTAACTAACTAGAATTTAAATAGAAATTTGAAATATTAAAAAAAAGAGAAAGCAGGAGATATATACATATCCTCATTTATAAATATTATATATAATTATATATGTATCTACATACACAAAATTTAGATTTAACTATATCCCATAAACTCAGTAGTTTCAGGGAAATGTATTAAACTCTTAGGTTTATAGAGTCTAGTTTAAATCTAAATTATAACGTACAAGGTATTATATAGTAGTATGTTTATTTGTGGTTCAGAGTTTACTATCTTTACTAAGGGCATATAATTTTGACATGCTGAGATTGATAAATGTTAATCATTGTTAGGGTAAGTAGTAGATAAAATGTGTATTCATTATACTATTTTCTCACATTTGTGTATGTTTGAAAACTTCCATAATTAAAAAAAGAATGTGCTGAAGTTCACAAGGTTAAACTGTCAGAGACAAAGCAAATTCTGTGGAGTTTGAAATTTTGAAATTATCAAAAGGATATTAAACTTTGTTTGATGTTATCATGTCACGTTCTTTGACACCCTTTTTAAAAAATTTTTTGTGGGTGTGTGCTGTGCATGTCATTCAAAGGCATAATGTCAAGAGATATTTTCTATAAAAACAGTAAAACTCTGAGCATTTAAATCAACTGATGGAGAAGGAATGTGGAATGCATTAAAACAAGGAAAAGCTATGCTGAAAATCAATTCATTATATAAAATTTATGCAGGTCTAGATATTTGCAGATGTAGATAGGTATGGTTATTTAAATTCTGTTCTCTGTTTTAAATAACTTTCCCCTTTGAGTTTCTTTTTTTAGAAAACCATGACAACCTTGAGGAAATTAAAAATTTTATTTTCGCATTTAAAAATATTTTTACTACTTATTAAGATGATATATTTAAGGATAATTGAAATACATATTTGCAAATTTAAGAGAAATTAATGGAATGATAGAAGAGTACATTGCAATTTAATGGTATTACCATTAATGGTGTTTTTTTCTTCAAGCAGATGTATCTGGGGTAGCAGATTGTGGTGCAGGGCTGACTTTTATATATTGCTAACAATTGAATGGAGAGAACCAACTCAAACTTGTCCTGTCTTTTGGTGCTTCTTCAATATTGTGTTCTAGTGCTTATTGCACTGTTAGTGTCAAGAAGAATTTCTCATCTCATCCTCTCATCTGTCAGCTTAGTCCTTTAAAATGAAACCCCAGTGGCAATCCTATTTTAACGAGAGTTAGAGATAAGCATTTTATTTTCACTCACAATAACAGAATAATGACTCGGTATTTTCCCATATATCATGTGGTGTTTTGTTTTTGTTTTTTTAAATAATCTCCACACCTCACATGGAACCTGATGCAGGGCTTGAACTCATGACCGTGGGATCAAGACCTGAGCTGAAACCGAGTGAGACGCTTAACCAACCAACCCATTCCCACCATATATCCTTTCAATAATATGCCCTGAGAAAAATTCCAGACTTTATTTCTGCCACTAATGGGAAATAGTGATTATCTCTCTTCCAAGCCCAGATGTTCAATATCATTTTTCTATATACATCTGTCATGGGAGAGGTTTTGGCCTCTACTTTTTTTCATGGGATATAGTTTTCGCCCCTTGAGATATATTTTTAAAATCCAGCAACAATACTTAGAATCATGTCTTCTCTTGAAAGCATCTTTCACAATGTAGTAGATCTCAGGGTAAAATTCTTCTTGGTCTATGGAACAGAAGTTAGCTCTTAATGGCCTTCTGACTGGGCCTTCCCTCAGAATCCTGGAATTATAGCTATGTGGTTTATTTCTGCATCTATGTAAGATAAGACCTGGCCTTTAACTGGTATTTTTTCTTATTTTAGGCCAATTTCTCTAAAAATTTATGCTTTAAATACAACTAATAATCACCATATTTGCATATTATATTTCAAACTACTACCAGATCATTTAAAATATATATGGAATGTTTTATTGAAAAGTCCAGTATTTTATAATATTAACATTTTACTCTTTTAGAAAGAGGCTAGCTAGCAATGTGTCTTCCAGGTGCTTTCCTTCTGAAGACCATTGTTTGTCTGTTATGATGACCTTCTATGTCTCAGGTTATATGAGCACATTTACTCTTCTTTTCAAAACAGAAGCACCTCATTTTTCACTACTGAAAATTCCTCCTTGGCTCTTAGTTTAGCTATCCATTGACTGTTTCACTAAGTCTTTTATTTAGTGAGCCCTCAATTCTGACATCTTTGTTGCATTTTGTTTAAATCAGTCTTTCTTTTTTAATTTCAAACTCTTTTTTGTGTCTTGTTAGTTTCACTAGCAGCAGGATTTAGAGAACACCTTAGGTCCAGGATCTCTCCCTCCCAATGAAGCTACAGAACACAGGTAAAAGCAGAAGAGTCAGGAAAGCATGGGGATTTGGTGGCCAAATAGATCCATCTTTGAATCCTATTTTTACTTGATAAAGTTGTTGAAAGGAGTAAATTTATTAATGTATGCAAAGATTCTGGTACAATATTGGTGTTCAAGAAATCTTATTTTCCGTCTCTTTATTTCTGTCCACCATTCCTTCTGAACCATTTTATTATTCGTAATTTTGGTTTTAATTAGCAAGTAAAGTATTTGGCAGAGTATCTGTCATACAACATCATTCAACAAATATTAATCATTATTATTCAGCATTATTGAATGACGCCTGAGTGGCTCAGTTGATTAAGTGCCTTCGGTTCAGGTCATGATCTCAGGGTCATGGGATCAAGTCCCACACTGGGGTCCTCGTTCAGCAAGGAACCTTCTGCGTCTACCGCCTGCTTGTGCTCTTTCTCTCTCTCTGACAAATAAATCTTTTTAAAAATAGCAAATATATTTATTGCTTTTCTCTAAATATATGTTGAGAAAGTTCTTGTCTAGGAACTGGCTTATCATGATTCTCAAGAGGCTAAGTTCCTAGGGTGGAAAGAGGAGGGAAAAAAGGTAAGTGGGCCAGAGCATTAAATAACAAGGGAAAGTTGGAAAGGAAAAAAAATGAGGCTATATTTGCCTTATTTGGATAGTATTTAAGAAATGTATTATTTGGAGAGGAATGTGCACTCAACAATGAATTGTTATGATACTGATTTTTTTAGACTCACTGTTTGGCCTTTTGACTAATCCATTGTATTAATAGTGCATACTGGTGTTTGACCAATTTAACAGTAATTGAATGTAACATGATGCATGAAATCTGCTGTGTGATTACCATCAAGATACAATTTTATTTCATGAGTGATGAAGTTTTTTGAAATGAGAACTTCACATTTCACCTTGAGATAAAGTGTGTAGTCATGTTCACTACAGGTGGCTAAATATATTGTTCAAGTACATTTTGAAGAAAAGGAATAAATCATGGCCACTTGTGTGTTCATTAAGTTATATGAAGTTAACAGAAAATGCATCTCATTTGATATCAGTATATTCTTCAATACCTGCTCTAGGTAAATTAGTTATAATAATTTTTTATATCTTCATATAAACTTTTTTATATCTTCAATGCTGACTGTTCCCTTCTCTGTTTTTTTCTGTATGAACTGTTGTCACAGAGTGACTTTCAGATTTTATTCCAGTCTATATAAAATCCTCTCTTTAACCAGCAATGTTGTATTAAAAATAGGAATATTATATATATAATATATATATATATATAGTGCCTATATATATATATAGTGCCTTATTGACCCTTATGCATATTTTTAATATTCATTCAGCTTATTATATATGAATGCCATGTGAGTACTCTCACCTGGAGGGATCTCATTCTCTCCAAGAGGAATAATTACACATTCACAAATTGTTCCAAAGACTTGTGGGTCTGTGCTACCAACTTAGGTCTTTCTCCTGAATTCCATGTCTGCATTCTAAACTGCCCACTGTTCCTTGCTACAGACATTTAAACAATAATTATGAAGAGCTGAACTCATTAATTTTCCTCCACACAAATCTTAATGAAAGACATCACTAACCATATAGTTGCTTATTTTCTGAAAAAACAAAAACTGGCTATCATCCATATGTTCTCAATAAACAGACCTACATCCAGTCAAATACTGCATCTTCTCAATTCTACCTCCTTAACTGAATCCCGTTCCTTCTCTCCATCTCTGTAGCCCTACCACCTTCTAGGCCATCAGCATCATCTACCCAGTTGACAGCGAGAGCATCCTATTTTGTTAGCCTGCTTCTTGCATAGATACAAATGCAGACACAGGGTTATTTATATCATGTTACTCCTGTGCCTACACATGTGAACGGCTCCCTTCTGCCCTAACATTAAAGTTTAAGCTCTTTAAGTTGGGTCACAGTTTCCTTTAGGATCTGGTTCCATTTACTCTAGCCTTATCTCTCGGTTCTTCCTCCAGGACATTCCCGGCTACAGTTCCACTGAATCACTTCCAGTGCCTAGAATAGCTCATTCACTATCCTGCTTCAGAGAATTTGCCCTGCCATAGTCTTTGCCTAAGATATGTCTTTCTCTACTCCATTTTTATTATTCTCCCTTTGTATTAGTTAGGGTTCTCTAGAGCAACAGAATCAATAGAATGTATATATGGTATAAATTCCAGTCCGAGTCCAAGTCCAAAAGCAGGAGAAAACCAATGTCCCAGCTCAAAGACAGGCAGAAAGAATGAATGAATTTTCCTTTACTCTGTTTGTCCCACCCAGGCCTCCAGGGGACACTCAGATTAGGAAGAGCAATAGGCTTTATTCAGTCTACCAATTCAAATGTTAATCTCATCCAGAGATAGCCTCACAGAGACACCCAGAATATTTTTTTCATTTATTTTTCTTTTTCTTAATTTTTTAAATTATGTTTTATTAGCCAGTTTGCAGTACCTCATTAGATTTTGATGTGTTCAATGATTCATTGTTGCATATAACACCCAGTGTAGTATTTGAGCACTTTGTGGCCCAGTCAAGTTGACAAACAAAATTAAATTATCGTACCCTTCTGGTCTCATTCTAGATACCCATTTTTCAAGAAAAATTCCATCTCCCTTCCCCCAAATCCCACAAGTCCTGATGAGATTTCATTTTTACTCTCTTATCTGCTTCCATAACACACTTCCATCATAGCACCTACCACACTATATCATCATTGCCTACTTACTTATGTCCCATACAAGACTCCTAATCCTGTTCATTCTTACCTCTGTAATTCCTACTTTAGGAGTTAGGAATTACACTTTGGTACTTTGGAGGTGCTTAATGAATATTTGTGGAATATATGAGCTATTCTATTAACCTTTAACTTGAGTTCTTAATAACATTAAAACAATATAATTATTTTAGCCCGATCACTTATATAAAACCAACATTTACTCCTGGCCAATTATGGCTGAATATATATATGTAACAACATTCAACATTCTGGTTTCATTAACTTTCCTCTGGGATTTATACACCAAACCCACTCAATGTGGTTTAGATATTTTATGCTGATTAAAACTGTGGCTACCTTGTTAGAATTCTCTTTGTTGCTCACCACCAGGGAAAAGGGCATTCAATTTAGCTGGTTGAAATTAAAAAGTGGTGTAGGAAAGGAGCAGAGGCTTTGGAATAAAACAAAGTCCAGATTAGACTAGTGCTGGTTGCCTTCATTCTGACTTAGTTATTGGTTTTTGTATACTGAGTATCTAGAAAATTATTGGGCACAAAATAGGTTCTAAAAATTGCTAGATGAGTCAACTCTGAGAAGTTGCAAAAGTTGTTTTAGTCACAGTGTTGTCAGGTGAACTAGGGAGACCCCGGGCTCTGGGGCCTCAACCCAGCCTCTCCCAGAGGTGTTGCCTAAGATTCTTGGTCTTGTCACAGAAAGACTTCAAGGACAGACATGCAACGAAGTGGATGAGCGACACAAGGGGGAAATTTTATTAAGGGAAAGTACACTCTCAAGATAAGTAAGCAGGAGAGCTCAAGAGAGGGCTGTAGAGCTGCGTGGCCTGGAGGTTGGGTTTTTAGCTCTTATTGACAGTTGTTAACTAGGGGGCAGAATATTACTTGGGGCAAGGATGCAGAATTTCGTACTTTTTCTTTTTTTATTCATCAGGGGTTCCTGTCACGGTACCTGCCATTTTGGGCCCATCTGGTTTGATCTGCTTCTTGTGGAGTGCTCCCTAGGACAGACTTCTGATTTACCGAGTAGCTGAACATGACCTCCTCTTTGCTGGCCTCCAGGTACCGTGTTAGAACCTAACTAACTGCCTATCCTAACGATAGGCTTCTCATTTAGTAAGTGGCAGTAACTGTATTTGCTTTAGAAAGATTTTAAAGACTGTGCCAAACATTATCCTAAGTGTTTTACGTACATGATTTCATTTCATTTTAATAAAGTATTGGTCTTCTCAATTGACAAAGAAAATCTCATTTCATAAAGATTCAATAACTTGCCCAAATTTACACAGCTGTGGAGTTGCAAACACTACACTGGCATCTGGGTTTATCCAGTACCAAAATTCAGTGGTCATAACTGTTTGATTGTAAGACAAAGTTTGGGTCCATTAAAAGTTCATTTCTTTCTCCTTCTTGTCCTACAGAATCAGCATTCTACTGCTCTGTGTCCCTTACATTTGCATATGCACAGAGAGTATAATGTTTAGGGGAACGTGGTAGGTACAATTTAAAGGCCTTTCTACCAGGCGTGCAAAGATGCTTGCTCTAACTGCTCTTGGCTCCTTCCCATTTATATTGACCTCCTCACCTTTCCACAGGTGGGCATTCATACTCTAGGCAGAGCTGGAACAAAGCCATGGCTGCTCCAAAGTCCTCTATGAACAGACTTTGGTCAGACTATCCTGGAGAATTTCTAATGGGAAGGTTGTTATCTTTCATTTATCTTTAAGATCTCAAAAGACCCTTCTGGCTACATCCAGGTAATGGGAGAAAGCAGATATGAAACTTACCTTACATCTCTAGACTTCTCCCTCCCCATTGTTGACCTGAATATATAAATTGTCTCCCTCTCCACTGCTTAGCTCAATATATAAATTATGTACCTAACTAACTTTTACTCCTTAATCCTAATATCAGATGATGTTTTTCCGACTGTATTTGGGAAACTTTCCCTTCCTTTCTCTTCTCACATTTACTTCCAGGATAATCATCCTCCCCTCCTGTCACTTGTGTCTTTTTCCTCATTATTATTATAGCCCTGTTCTATCTTTGAGAATATTCTTTTTTCTTTCTATAATAAAAATAACAATTAACGTTTTGATTCTGATTTTTCTTTTTATTGTCCTCTTTTCTTTTTCAATTTGATGCAAAACTCTTAGAACATCGGGTTATCTTAATTGTTCTCTCATCACCTTCCAAATTGTACAACTATAACTTTGGGAAAGAGCCCTACTAAGATATTTCACTGAGTTAAAAATTATCTACTGAATTACATTTACAACTTTATAAATTAACTGGATGATACAAATTGATTCCCTTGATTTTAAGCTGATATTTCATATATTTAGATAACCCTTTACAAATATGTTTATATTTGTAAATATAAGTTGTTATATATGTTAATAGAAATATATTTGTAAATATATTTATGTTATATTTACAAATATATTTAAGTAAATATTATATTTTATCTTGGAGCAATCAAAGTTTTTCTCTGCAGTTAGTAGAGGTCATCTATCAATATTGCAATATGAGCCCATTTACAAATTGGTCTACTTTTTCACTCAGGGCTTTATAAATTATTATTTATTTTTTTTTAAAGATTATTTATTTATTTATTTGACAGAGAGAGAGAAAGATCACAAGTAGGCAGAGAGGCAGGCAGAGAGAGGGGGAAGCAGGCTCCCCGCTGAGCAGAGAGCCCGACGTGGGGCTCCATCCCAGGACCCTGAGATCATGACCTGAGCCGAAGGCAGAGGCTTTAACCCACTGAGTCACCCAGGTGCCCCTTTATAAATTATTTTTATAATAAATATGTTTAATTATAATAGAAAGATATTAATGATAAATGTTAATAATTTAAAATTTAAAATATATGAGTACTCAATTTTGTTTTTAATTACTATACTTTCACAGATACATAGACACAATTTTTTTTTTGCTAACCCCAACTCGTATAAAATTTAGTAGTAGTTTGACCAATGTGATAAAAGTTATTCTATTTATAATTACTTAGACTTTTTCAGGAGAACTTTGAACATTTGATTCCTAGTGGAAATTAACATTTTAAAGATTACAATGTCAGAGAGTTCAGCAAAGCATTTATTTTTTAGCCTCAAGATGTGACAAAATTGTATTTATTTAAATGTCACTGTTTTGCAAAAACTTTTAGTCTCTTCTTTGTCTTTATCTTTCATGAATGCCTACATTATATATCTAGTAAGTGTATTTTTGGAAGTCTAACTATTTAACAAATGTAGTCATTAATTTTATTGTTATATATTTACATTAGAGATTAATATGTTTGCCTGAATGCTTGGCAGATTAACATCTCTTTGTTTAACTTTATGATTTTTGTTTTAAGCACTGAAAAAGTCTGTCATTGACAAAACTGGGCTAATGTCAGTGATTTTATTTTTCAGAGTTTTTTTGTGACATTGAAATTTTGAAAGAATGGGCATATATATAAATTGGAAGGCAATTGTAGAAACTTAGGCTTCAATTATAAAAGTTACACAGTGTACGTTTTATTCTTAAATCTAATAGATGAGAAGATTCAAGCCATTATTCTGTTTTTCCCATAATTTCTTGCTATTTTAAAAACTCTTTACCATGTTTATTTCAATTCTTTAATTCCTTTAATAAGAAAATCAACCTAATTAAATTGTTAACAGTTAAAATTAAATCTACTTCAATGTTTTGTACGTGGGAACTCTATAAATTTCTAAGTGTTTAATTAACTCAGTTGTGTAAGGGTTAACAATCAGAAATATATCCAGGTCATCTAAGTCATACAACTGTCAGATGGTTGCTAGGCAACAGATATCAGGTTTGGCTGATGCATGTTTCTAGGCAAAGCTTATAGTGTGAAAAGAAGAACAAATTACATGACACCTGCATATTTGTTGTTATGCTTTTTGAAAATAAAGTTGTATTTGGAGGGGGAAGAAAAAGGCTTGACATTTATTATGCGTGTCATCTTTCTTTTAAATGTCAGAACTGTATCTTTTGATAGTTAAGTGATAAGGGACAATAAATTAAAATGACAGCTGACATTTTATTTCTTATGTGGTTTTAGATATGGGTCTTTCACCTAATCCCATTCTTGTATGTTATCATCTTGTTAATTAATTTTCTAAATTCATTATGATTGAAAAGAAGCTGCAAATCAAAATTAATTGAAATATAATTAATTTAAAGTATACACATTTCAAGCCACTGAGGACAAAAATGCAAATGACTTATACTACATGATTCTAGCACAACACAAAAATATGTCAACAATGATGGAAGTGATGTTGAGAGAGAGACGGCATTTTAGAAATCTAGTGTAAAATCTAATTCATGAAAAAAAAAAAAAATCTAATTCATGGCAAATGACTTTTTAAAACTACTATTTAGTATTACATATTACTTGATTGATTTTTATTTTCTGATATCATAATGCTAAAACATTAAATATGATAATAAATATAAAGTGTCCAGCATAATGTCTACCTCCCAGTTATAAATTCCAATGATGTTAGTCTCTCTCTCTTTTACTTTCCTTCTTAATAATCACCAGTGTAAGGAGTAAGTGAATATTTTGGTTTTTGTTAAAGATGTTTCATCACAAACATACCCAAGAGGAAACAACCAAAATTATCTATTAGATGGCCAGGAAACAAAAATACATCGTTTCATCATTTGTTTTCAAACAAAAAAAATTTTTTTTAAAGATTTTATTTGACAGAGAGAAACACAGCGAGAAAGGGAACACAAGCAGAGGGAATGGTAGTGGGAGAAGCAGGCCTCCTGCTGGGCAGGGAGCCCAATGCGGGGCTTGATCCCAGGACCCTGGGATCATGACCTGAGCCGAAGGCAGCCGCTTAACGACTGAGCCACCCAGGCGTCCCCTCAAACAAAATTTTTTTTTTTTTAAAGATTTTTTTTTTTTTTTATTTTATTTATTTGACAGAGAGAAACACAGCGAGAGAGGGAACACAAGCAGAGAGGGAATGGTAGTGGGAGAAGCAGGCTTCCCGCTGAGCAGGGAGCCCGATGCGGGGCTCGATCCCAGGACCCCGGGATCATGACCTGGGCCGAAGGCAGACGTTTAACGACTGAGCCACCCAGGCGCCCCTTTTTTTTTTTTTTTTAAAGATTTTTTTTTTTTTTTTTTCCAAAATTTTTAAAGCATATATTTCAGAGAACTGATTTTTATTCCCCAAATGAGGAGTTGTGGCAAAAATCATATTAAAAAAAAATTTATCTTTGATTAGTTTAGTTTTTCACTGGAAAAATTTGAAAGATCTTATTTATTCATCTGACAGAGCAATAGAGCCAGAGAGTACAAGCAGGGGTGGGGAGTTTGGCAGCGGGAGAAGCAGACTCCCTGTTGAGCAGGGAACCAGATGAGAGCTTGATCCCAGGACCCTGGGATCATGACCTGAGCTGAAGGAGATGCTTAGCTGACTGAGCCACTCATGTGCCCCTCAGTGGGAAAATGTAACTCAAAATTTGACAAAACCAGTAGTGTGTGTGTGTGTGTGTGTGTGTGTGTGTGTGTGTGTGTGTTTTGTAATTGGATGCAGCCTTTCACAAGTTAGGAGATTTTCCAGTGAATTTTCAGTTGTTAGGATGAGATAAAAACATAGAAGATATATATTGAAATTCAGCATTTTTACAAAAGAGAATGTTGTCAAATTTCCATCTAGAATTATGATTCTGGTACCACTGTCTGATTTCTACTATTAGATAACAAAACTTGGAGAACTTAATTGAAATAAAGTACATATGGTAGATAAGCCAGGTGGAGTTGTATAGTGACAGTGATATAACAAATCGACTAAAAAATACCATAATTTTTCTCTAATTCAAGCCAAACATTCTGTTTATATAAACTTGAATTTTGTATTCAGTTTCCAGAGCAGACACCTGCATAGTTATTATAGACTTAAAAAACTGAGCCTGGGATTTAATTTGTCTCTAGGGAGAATCATCCAAGGAATATATCTTTATATTCTTCATGTATAAAGGATTTCAGACCCCACATGAATTTGCAGGTGATCAATAATAAGAAATAATAATAAAATAAAAATACTTTAAATTATGAAGCATTAAATTATTTATGTCTAACATAAAGAAAATCATAATGATAATTATTCTCTGTGCAGCAGCTTTTAAAATATGTAACCTTGTTCAAGAGCAAACTGTCTGCCTAATACTTTCTAAAATGAAGAATCTACTCAGGTAAATATTGTTACCGGGTTTTGGAAATGTTTCAACATGTTATGAAATAAGCACATTTAGTAATCAGGGTTGTTACAAATTGAGGACTAGATTACTCGAAAGGTGCTGTTGCTTTCAAAGTTACATCTCTTAAAACCATTACGCTCAATTTTCTTTTTCTTTTTGACATCCAGAAACAGAGACATGTCTAGATGAAAAGAGTTTCACTTAAAAGGCAAGGAAAAAATCTTTAAAGAATTGTATAGATACTTGATGCTTTCATATGAATTTCTGGGGATATTTTAGTAGTTGGGGTAACTCACCTTTGTTCATTTCTTCCAGCTCTCTTCCACATCGAGGGACATGTGAAATCAATGGCTTCAGATGTACAAAAGAGAATCAAGCTGTAACATCCCACCTCCTGTAAGGTGCTAACCAGTTATCTGCATTTTAATAATAAGACTTTTAATAGTAATAGAAATGCTTCTTGTCTTACAACTTCCATTGAGTTGTTAAATCCCTAACTGCTTCTTCCCATGCCATTGCTTTAATAGATCACCTGTACAGAATGTCACGGACGTTCTCAGAAATCTTATAGACTCTTTAGTCTTGGACTGAAGTGGTGTAAAATAGCAATTTTTTGTTAGGTCAATCAAATCATGAAAACCATTTCAATTATTTCATAAAACATATTTTGGTGAGGCCATAATAGGATCTTCCTTTTGAGACCTACTTCATTTTCCCTCAATCTATGGACATAATCGTCTAAAAACTGACAGCATACCTATATCAAATAGCAAACAATCCCATTTACATAGAAGATTTCCAAACTCGACTTGGAATGTTTGAATGTGACGTGGAACATTTGAATGTGAGTTACTGAGACAGACTGGTCCAAACAGGTGGCCTGCTCAGCTACGAATAGGACAATAGAAGAATAGATGAATAAGTTGAAAAAAAATTAAGAAACACTTCATGAAAGCATTAGTTTGGCTTGCAGCGTACTTGAAAATAACTCAATTACAATTACATCAGAAAACAAGTACGAAATTTGATCATATATGTTAGAAAAACCTTTCTTCGAGACCAAGCCAGGAGTCTCAGAATGCTTATCCTACTCAGAGAAGGAACTGCATCTGTGGATTGGAGAAGGAAAAGGAATAGAAAAGAAGAACGGCACAACGTTTTTCAAAAGCCTACCACTCGACAGAAACTATTCTAGATGTACATTATACTACTTAACATTATAACCCAGTAAGGCCGCAAGTGTCCTCTCCAACAGTTAAATGAGGAAAGACAAGAAACTTCAAGGAGCTGTGTAAGGATACTTTTATCTGGAGACTTTTTTCTTGCAAAACTTTATAAACTGGTATCCAAGAAAGAAGGGATTAGAACACAGCCATGTCTGGCTGCTAGGCCTATGCTGATAGTGGTTGGTGAACCTGAAATTAGCAGCAGTAGCAACACCTGTAGCAAAAGATCCATCATTATATTTCTCATTTTATATCTTCCTGATAGATGCCGAGAAAAGAAACCCTCACTAATATAGGTGATCTCAACTTTAGAAGATAATCAATTATTTAATGGAGGGTTTGCCACATTATTTGTGTTTGTTTATGTAATTTATCTGGACACACTATTTACTGAAGGTTAAGTCTTAGCTTACTTGATCGCCTAAATCTTACGTAAGACAAATGCTTACATCGCAGATACACAGATAACAGCCCGAGTGTGTTCGTTTTGCTAAATGAAACTCAATTTACTAAAACACAAATATTGATGTTATGAAAACGTATTAATGTTAGAACAGTAGTTGATAAATTTGTGCTTTCAAACTTATGTTTGAATTTCAAACTTATGTAAGAAAAATATACTTATATCGCCAACACACAAACACGCACACATTTATAAAATAGTACTTTACTTTAACTATATGGAATGCACTATAGGTCCCATCTCGTCCGTCCCATTCCAGTTCATACCCTGACGAAACATTCCACCACTTAAAAAAAAAAAGTGGTTATAGACACGCTGAATTGATTTCATAATACAGTATGGGCCATGATTTACAGTTTGAAATTACTGATTGGAAGACATCAGACAAAGCTTCTGGAGAATATAACTTAAAGCTGTAAACTTGGACCAAAAAAATAATTGGAAGGTAGCCAACAAAAAGTAGGAGATGGGAGGCAGTGTGTAATTGTGTTCTGGGCAGAGAAGATAGAAGGTATGGAAGCTCACTTAGATTTGGAAAGGAGTTTGGTGAGTTCAGGAAACTTGAGAGAAGGGACAGTGAAGCTGGAATATATTGGCAGAGTGGAAGAGTGATATGAGTGAATCCATATGCATATGGCTTGAAGCTATGTAGACCATATTAATAATGGATACTTTGAAGGATGGTATTCGAGGAGCAAGTGGTGTTGACTTGATCAGGTTGGCCTCATGAAGAGCTCACTCTGAAAGCAAGGTGGAGAAAAATCTGAAGACGGGCAAGAGTGGATATCTGAAGAACAGTTAGGAAGGAGGTGTTAGAACAGACTGGGTGAGAGAGAAATTTGCTTAGAATAGACCAGTGCAGAAGGATTGGAGGGAAGTAGATGAGACAAAGATGTATTTGGGGAATAAAAACAGGATTTGGTAATGGATTGGTTATGGAGAGGCAGGTGAAGGAGAATGATGATTAAAAACTATAGTTGTAATAATTACTAACATTTTAGAGTAGTTACTGTGTGTCGGACACTTTTCCTAGCAATTTATATGTTAAATTTGGCCTTCAAACATTTTTATGAATGTAACACACATTAAGAAGCCTATTTTATGTTACCACATACACAGGTTTTTATGAAACAGCACTTCCCAGATTGTTTGCTTAATAATGAGGTGAAGGCTAATGCTATAAACTAAAATAAAAATAATGCAGAAGTCTTTTGGAGAAGAAATGCAAAGGCGATGAGTTTGATGTTGAGTTTGATCATGAACTCTAGATGTTTCTATGTGAATCTGAGCTCAGAAGAATTATTTGGACTATAGATAAAACATTTGGGAGTGATCAATGCATAGATAAAAATTAGAACATACAAACTGAGTGAGAACATCTGGAAAGAGAAGATAGAATGAAAAGAAAATGAGATTTAGTTTGGAGCCTTGTGCAAATCAAATATTAATAATCAAATTGAGGAGGAAGAGCTGAGAAAGGGACCCAAAAAGAGTAGCCTAAGACAGAGGAGAAAATCAGGAGAGAGTGTGGTCACATGGCCACAGGATTGAGGGGATTTGCTTGCTTGTAAAAGGATGAGTATATAGGAATGGGTAATAAACTGTATCAAATACCTCTTAAAGTCAAGTAAGATAATAACTTATCTTTTAAGTCTTCCGGACTTAGATACATGGTTGCTGTGGTGACCTTACGAAAGGTGATCTCTATGGTAGAATGTGTAAGGGTTATAAATGTGTGACTTAAACAAATTATATTTAGTCTATGATTAGGTAAAATTCCCACACTAACATGGTTTTAAGGTAATATTCCCATTTTTGGATAGTTAAAGGCCTAGCCAAAATGACAGCTTGGCCTGCTAAATCTGAGGTTGGAACTTTGTCAACTGTGGAGACTACTCTTCCATCGCATAGAGATATGCAAATGAGAATACCTTGAAGAAAACAGTAGAGTAAGGAGGGTCTTCTAACAGCGCAAAGGAAGTTTTATGCTAGTTGGATAATGAGGATGAGCTGGCGGTGTGGAGAGTGGAGGGATGAGGAGAGAAGAGGCTGTCATTGTATAAGACGTGCATACACAGGGCCTCCCTCTCCTTTCTGTGATCATCAAGTTTCCTTGGTTGGTTATGATGGTTATGGCAGCTGCATGAGAGCAAAAGAGAAGTTGATACTTTTCTAGGTTGCCTTAGACCTAGTTTCTGAAGTTCCAGAACACAAAAAGGTTATTAATTGTGTGATGGGACAGATTTTCAGGTTAGAGTAGATACAAGAGAGACAGAAAAGTAAAGCACTGAAGAACATTAAAAAAAGAAAATTCCTTAAAGAGGATTGCCCATGAAGAGAAGAAGTTAGGTTTGAAATCAAGGAATTCCCTGGATGAAATCCAAAACTGGCCCCTGTATGTAGAGGGCAAGGAGAGACCAAAGAAAGAGGCAGGGCACTCCAAATTGGTAGATAGCAGTTTTAATAAGTAAGGGAACTTACGTAGGAGACTTTTCCTGAGTAACTGCAAGATGAGTAGATCTCTGCATCTGCCCACCAAGATCTTAAAAGTTTATGTAGAGACCTTAATGGGGTTCAGTCATGCATACAGTCCAGATGGTCTTAGTATCACACTGTTCTTTCAATGTCACATCCTTGATATGGCTCCTAGTGTGGGAACAGTGGGAAGAATGTAGAATATATATTCCAAGGACAGGGAAGGAGGTAGAGAGCCTCCAGTTTTCCTCCACATCCTCTGCATGATCTCCTCCTATAATACCTCATGCATCATAATGTGAGAGAAAGTGGAAAGGAAGGGAGCCATTTTAGGTAGGCTTATGGATATGGTGGTGCAAAGTTGGGTTGGCTATCTTTGAAGGCTTCCACAATCTCTGTGAAAAAATAGATAAATATAGCCAGTGAAATAATCTCTTGGGAGAAAAGAAATGGCAAGTTGTTAAGAGAGTTAACAAGAGAAATCTAGTAGTATTTCTAGCCTGGATTGAAGTCGCAGTGTAGTTTTCCATAGATTTAATCTCCGTGGGTTTATGAATTTTTCCCTTAGCTACACAGCTTGCACAGAGTAGATAGATGGTTGACTGGATGCATCCTGGATTATTGTGAGAGGTATAACTAAAGGACAACAGGGAAATTATATTCAGAGTATTAGCATAGGAGTGACTAACCTAATAGATCATAGACACTAATTGATAGATTAGAATTACACACAATGACTTCCAGTGGAAAAGTATCTATCTGAATTTTTTAGTTCTGAATTCATCTTGAGGTGGATCTCCCATTTCTACTGAGGGTAGAAAAACAAAGGTGACAATTAAAGATAACTAAAGATAACTCAAAAACAAACAAAGATATATTTCTGTTATATTGATGTCTTATATTTTAATGCAGTCTCTGGGAGCAACTATTCCATTAATTCCAGGTTCAAAATTATTTTCATGAATGTATCTCTTCATCTAAATGTGTCTTGCCTTCATTTCTTCTTTCTCAGGTGGCCTGTTGATAAAGGAGTTCAACACTGATTGGTTGAGGGAAAAGGACAATTAAGTCTACTTTTGTCCTTATTCTCCTTTTCTCTCTCTCCTTGGCTACTTCTCTCTATAGCTAGAAATGCTTACCTCAGTGTCTTATCTTAATAGGAACTACTGCCATGTCACATCATCTCCTTTATGCAGGAAAATATCATGAAAAGTGGAGCTGCTATAATAGGAATGAAGTAGAGGGGTTGATGAATTAATGATCCCACTGTGATAGGGAAAGAGATGTAGCAGAAGTGGTTCAGGAAACAAAATGAAAGGATAGGAAGATGTGCTCAGGGAGGATGATGTCTGAATTTGGTTTTCCAAAGTTGGGGAAGTTTTGTAGATGGCAATGTCCAGAATCTGCCCAAAGGAGTTGTTAGATGAGATAAAATGGTGATCTTGGAGACCACATGGTAGTAATGAAAGACTGGTATGTAGTTTGGGTCATCAACACTGACTTGGAATCATCTAAGACAAACATAAGAGTTGGAATAGAGATTGTGATCCAAAAATCTTTAGTTAATAAGGGCAAGTATTCCAGATGGCTGTTTTAAATGGATTTTAAATATCATTTTCAGTAGAGACTCTGATCACCCTAGAATGATAAAATTAAAGGAAGAAAATAGAGTCAGGATGCTTTTTACAGGTAGCATGAAAAGGAGAATTTATAACTAGAAAGTGATCAAAGGGAACAAGTTAGAACTTTCACGCCAAGACTTGCTAAAGAAGATATGATCTCTGATGTATTCTGGAAGTTTTGTCATTGTTCCCCAAATGTTACTGTGGCTTGGGATAAATGTTTTCTTCTAAATATATAATAGATAGGAAAACTCTAGATGAGTAATTGGATGAAAGTTACCAAGATGTCCTTCCCTCCTCTGTGACTTTGCCTCTCATCTGATAGTCACCAGATTTGGAGTCACCACTGTTATTGCCAAAAGCCATGTCTGCTCTTTGTTGGCATTTTACATAACAGAATAGGGAGGTGAGTTGAGAAAGCAGCCACTGTCATTACCTTGTGTTTTGATCAGAAAAACATACTGAAACATCCTTGGACAAAAGGACCTTGCTGAAAGTGGTTTCCAGATATCTTACCCTACTGATTTCGATGTGAAATGCAGGAAAGCAGTGGGTGTTGGGAGGGGACTGAAGAGAGAAAAGTAGATAATTTCTGGTAAATGTCAACTAGGAGAGGCTTTGAAATTTACTGTTCAATTGTGATGAACTAGTTAAGCACTTGATTTAATTAGTAGTTGCTTCAATTAGAGGAGAATTTGGTGGGTAATTTTTTAAAATTTCCTAAGCTTCATTTAGTAGCTAGGTAAATTTTATCATTTATAAAATGCATTTGCATGTAAGACTGGGTTCTTCAATTGCTTTTTCATAAAGAATTCTAGAATTGACACTTTGAATACAGTTCCATATTATGCAAAGCAGTCTTTTTAAAAAATAATATAAACCAAACTATTCTGATGAATTCACAGTTATTATGTGGTCTCTTTATTTACAATCTTTAGAATTTATGCTGTTTTCAGAAATTATACCTTATTACATGGCTTATTTTTTAATGCTAAAGGTGTTATCTAATTACAGTATAATTAAATGTAATTTATCAAATAGAAATAAAGACAAAATCGGTAATCAGAGACTCTTGCTCCATTCATAGATATTCGGTGAAGGTGTATCGTGTAATTAGTTTACCAATGTTTACTCTAGAACAAGTAGAATAAAATTGTCATCATTTTTCCTTTCATCATCTGACAGCACATTTGGAATTCATTTGCATAGCTTTACAATGGAAGTCATTACCCTCATCACAGATCTACTGTTGTATAACCAGCAATGAAAAAGTGAAGTTTATGAGGAGTTTAGAGATAAGAAGATGGATTTGTTATTGAAAGAAAGAGTTCAGTTTCTTTTCTTTTGAGGGGAGCAACTGATGTTAACATAGAACTCTTATGATCTCTTATGATCAAACCTATGATCAGGTTTGACCAGATGTCCAAGGACAGATTCTACCTGTTCCACCACATAAAATGAAGTAAGAAAGACTACTGATATATGACTTACAAAGGAGAGGGCCAGAAACTGGTGGTAGAAACTTAGTCCCTTGTCCATTGAAAGCTTTAAAGGGATTTAAGTTGGAGAGCTAGGTAGTGGGTGATGGATTCTTCAGAGTTGGTGTTCTCTGTCTGTGTCCTTCCCAATCCCCAAGGTAGAGAGTGAGAGAGAGAGTGTTTTGGGGTGGAGGATTATTTTTTTATCTCAAATCTATGATGATGCACTGCATGAAAACCTCGTGGAGATCTACAGATGTGTATCTGTGGTTTGGAGAACACAAAAGCTAAAGCAGGATCTGCCTACCAAGTAGCTAAATGAAGAGAATGCATTTGGGAAGTATACTCACACCAATACTGCCTGAGGTGTATATGTCCAGTGCTTTTTTAACAAGAGAGCTATGTTCATCTGTACCATACACTCTCATTATAAGAGAATCCCCTTCCTACTTAGCCACTATGTAACTGGCTTGAGTTCAGGATAGAGGAGCACCATTTTCTCACTTCTCCATTTCTGCACCTCAGCCCCTTTCCCACTCTTTGCTTTCTCAA
The DNA here is from genome assembly GCA_028646535.1 of Procyon lotor. NCBI lineage: Eukaryota > Metazoa > Chordata > Mammalia > Carnivora > Procyonidae > Procyon > Procyon lotor. The sequence goes on from CM053606.1 coordinate 118,934,741, forward strand.
GTAATGATCTCTTTTAATCCATTTATAGTAGTTAAATGCATGGGTATTAGGGTCAGCCACACCTGGAATAGAGTTTTGGTTGTCATTTACTGACACATGAGAAGCACTTGCAGTTTACTAAATATCTTAGGCTTCTATGTTGTCATCTGCAAAATGGAAAAGAGTATAGTGCCTACCCCCACAGAATTACTGTGAAAAATCAGTGCATGTAATTAATTAGCTCAGTGCATGGCATGTAGAGCCAAATAGATGTTAGCTATTATAAAATATGTATTAAAAATGGGTGTTCAGTCTTGAGTGTCCTAGTGTGCCCAATCCTATCCTAAAATGTAGATTCAGGAGTTTCTCCTCTGAACTTAGTTGGGAGTCTTGTGATCTCTGTTGATACTTTAAATTCTCAAGTGTTGCTGGGAGATGTCTGCATCAGGTAGCTGAGTGAGTGAGTGGGAAATCTCATATTCATCATTATGGTTAATGGGCAGATGACAGAAGAGACTTCTGCTTAAAGTCAGGGAAATATCCCTATTCATGAATTGAGTTGATAGAAATAGCTCTGTGTGGTTACCCAGTGGTCTCACTTAAATGATTCATGAAATGACTAGCTGCATCAGTTCCCTGGAACCATTATGAGTCCTAGGTATTTGAATAGTGTCCCTTAAAGAAGTCTTTATCCCTCCAGAATCTTTCCAATCAGCCATTATACTCTGCAATTCCTTTTAGGAATGACATTCATTCCAGGGGTCGGAATCCTGGTATCCTTTTAACATCTCCCTCTTAACCCCATTCTAGCCAAAGCTCAATTCCTCCCCACTGCCCCAGTAGAACTTGATGAGGCACTGAAAAAGACCAGATGTTAACAACAACAAACACGTTTACCTTCCTGAAGGATAAAGGGAGCTACGTCAGGAGGCCATGGCTTTTAAAACCACAGCTCTCCTATAGTTGAAGGGAAAAAGGAGAAACTTCCCCACAATACTTTTTACTTTATGGATCAGGCAGCTTCACCTGTTGCAGAAAAGAAGAAAGTGAGAGAGGGAGGGGGAGGAAGAGAGTAGGAGAGGAAGAAAGGTAGGGAGAATCCTCATATTTATTACATATATGCACAATATAACATTAATAAATAGCTAGGCAGATGCCCCCCACTCCCCCCGATGGCCCCATGTCAGGCTCTGTGCTAAGTGATTGCTTTCTGAGTTAATCATGCCTATGTCCCTAAAAGAATGGTATCATGTTCTAGGTATATACTAGGAGATCATGGTTCAGAGGAATTAAATACGTTACTTTAATTTCCAGAGCTAAGGAAGGGGTGCAAACATCCATTGCCTTGCTCCGAAGCCCATGCTCTTTGCACTCTACTATGATACCTCTGATTACTCAAGTTCAATTAATTTTTATTCCTCAAGTGGAGATAACAAAAAATGGCATTCCTCTGCAAAAATAACATAATGCTTTCATACAGGTACTCATAGCTTTTCCTGAAATGAATTTGCCAAAAGAAAAGGGGAAGATACATTAAAAAACCTAGAAAGAGAAATGTAAATTTGGTTCACTTTGTTCTATGGCCTAAAGGTTACATTCGTGTATATCTGTTTAATATTGAAACATATAGAACACAGTATTGTCAGATATAGAACCCCCAGTATTTCAACACTTGGAAAGAAAAAATAAATAATTTATGTGACTTCAATCATTAAGTTGCTATGTTATATGGTATTAGGCAGATTTTTCTTCTAATATCAAGTAAAAACAGTTGGCTCAAGATAGTCTTTTAAACCTTAACTACGAATGAGTTTTTGTTTTTATTTTTTCCCAAAAAATACTACGCTCAAAGTTTCCACGTACTAAACTGTTCTAAATTTCATTTTAGGGATATTATTTCTTAGGTCATGAAAAATAAATTATTCCTTACTATTTTATTATTCAACATTGTTATATAAATTTTAGGCAGAAATTTCAGATGTGAAGACATTTAAATGGCATTTAAAAACCAAACAGGGCCTATATATCTTTGTGCTGGTTTATGCTTAAAGCATGAAAATTAACATTTCTTGTCTGTAGTTATTAGATGTTTTTTCCCAGAAGGAACATGAGTTAATGGATTCTTATCCTAGCTTTCAAAACTACAGCTAAATAAATAGTTGTTGAGCTTAAGGAATGGTAATCTGGGTAATATTCCACTTCCCCCATGGGACTATCAATTGCCTATGCTTTTTTAGATAGAACTAAGTGGGTTTTGTTTGTTTTTTGTTTTAGTTTATATTATTAGAAATACATAGTACAAAAATATAATGAAATGCACATAGGTTAATTATCTTATGTCAATTGTTAAATTATTATTTCTGATCTATATTTTTCTTGTACCTAAATTGCACAGGCATTCGATCTGGTCTGTTGTAGATGTTCATGGAATAAATCCAGAGCAAAATCTAGAAAATCTACCCCTGATGTACATATTACAATACATTACATTAGACAAATATCTATTATATCCATCCTTATGCTATAAAATTTAAACTTTAAGATATCACTGTATTGTATTTTGAAAATATTTTTCTTTATACATCATCATATAAAATTTGCTGGATTATCATTTTGCTGTTTAACATAAGTAAGAAAGAATGTAGGAGAAAAAAAGCAAAAAAAAAAAGAAAAAAGTATAGTATTTTTATTGGTATTAGTATATGTGTGTACAATGTCTAACAGAACTCATTTATTTTGATTGATATCTTTTTTATGCTATTATTAAATATCTAAACAATTTTCTACAGTTTGCGCTTAATTTTACCATTATCTTTTCCCAATTTTTTCCTGACCAGAGAAGTATGGGGACAGATGATAATGGGGCATCATGAGAGTAAGGAAATTCTGGGTGAGAGCATCCCCTATTTCATCAAAAAGCCGTTGAAGGAATGACGTTTCCATGTGAATGTTTTCTAGGATTTTGAGGAGATATAGAGATACAGAGAGAAGTTAATTTCTCCAAAGTTAAAATGAGTGTTTTACCTAGGAGTCTTTTCCTTTACATGTATTTAGGTTAATGTGTTTACATTTCAGATCTCTTTTCAATATTCATGTTTCGGTCTTAGCACATTTTCCCCAGAGAAAGTAGAAAAAATCTCTGCAGTCCATTTTCACTGTCCGTAGGATTTAGAAATACTGTACACCAGAAACTCAAATCTCAAAGTATTGCAGACCCAGCTCAGCACTATCTGTGGGAGGAAAGCTCTGAGGCAGCTGTCTGAAAGTGAACAGGTGAATGTTTGTTGTCTTCCCTCTTCTAGACCACAAAATCCAGAAGCAGGGTCTGGGGCTTTTTCTGTTAGTGTCCCGGACAATTTGGGGGCTCACCCTTCTCAAAGTAAGCACTTCAGCAGACAAAGAGAAACTACTAAGTGAAAGGAATGTCACATTGTAGATTAATTCTAGCTTTTGTTTCTTGTCCCGCTGGCTCTAAGAGCACACACTCCACTCTTTTTACAAAACTCAAAAGTAACGTAATTGGTTAGAATGGGCCCTGGAAACTAATCTCACTCCTTGTGGATTCCTGTCTCCTAAATTAGAGGCAAGGTTAAAATAGCCCACTGCTGATCATCATATGGTCTAAGGCTGTCTAGATGAGGTAAAAAATGTTCTCATAAGCAGTTTTGTAGACAAGAAAAATACAGGTTTGTGTAAATTGCTGGCTCAACCCTTTTGTGATATGATTACGAATTGAGAATGATTTTATTTCTTACATATTTTACAGCAAGTAAAATGAATGCATGAAAGCCATTTTATGGAGCAAGAGGCTCACCCAGAGTCCTCTGTATTCAGGATGGATGTAGGAAAAAAATCTAGATGTGATCAATTCCAACTTTAGTGTACAGGTTCAACTCTCCCTTTCAGCTCATCTGTTATCTTATCATTCTTTGGTCTTCCTCTGCTTTGAGCTCTTTTTAAATAAAGATATATATATTTTTTGAGAGGGAAAATCCTTTGTCTCAATTTTTCAGCTTTTCTATAGCAAATTTTCTAAATTTGCTTTTTCATTCTTATTTCTTGCCTTCTATGTACTAGTAGTTTTTTGGCATAGATCCTGTATTGGATCCTTTTTGATCATGTCTCAGCTTGAAAAGACATGAAATCTTTTCAGATAGAAAATTTGTAGAGGGGAGAGTGAGAGAGAGAGAGTGTGTATGTGTGAGGAGACATGTATGTGGGCTACAGGAACTCTCTGTTCCTGGTCATATGTGTAAATGAAGCAATATTTTCCTGTACCTCAGCTAACCAAGATAGGCCTTGTGGTGCTCTCGGTTGCTCTCCTTCACCTGAAGCATAGTTGGTTGTAAAACCATATCCCATTCAGGCCATTTTCTGATCCAGGTCCTGTCACATGGCATCCATTGGCTAAGGTTGGTTATTATTGTTATAACAAAGTTCTCCTGTCTTTTTGTAGTAGTAGTATCATGATTTTTAAAATGTACTAGTTATAAGCTGTCACTGGGAATTGCACGAGTATAGAGTGCTGAGGTGGTTGTTTTGTTCCCAGGCCTTTATGCAAAAACTAGGTCCCCAAATATTATCCTGAATAAAAGTATCCAATTATAATTG
>CM053606.1:118939830-118958681 GCA_028646535.1 Procyon lotor
GGCATTGATGAAGATGAAGTGACAGCAGAGGAACCCAGTGCTGCTGTTCCTGATGAGATTCTCCCCCTTGAGGGTGATGAGGATGCTTCTCACATGGAAGAAGTAGACTAGCCCTACCTGCAGACCTTCAGCCCTCTGTATAGTGTCCCCATGGCCCCCCAGCAGCCTGGAGTGGCCCTGGGTCTTCTGGTTCCCTCTGCTGATGTCTGGTGTTTTTTTTTTTCTTCTCCTGTCTCTGAGGCAAGAAAGAAGGCCCTCGAGCCCTATCCCTTCTGATATTTCACAAGGGGTTTGGATATGTATTGTGGTTTATTTTTTGTTTATTTTGTTCTGAGATTAAAGTATGCAAAATAAAGAAGATACAGTTTTATACAAAAAAAAATTTTTATGGTATATGGAAAGTGGCATGGCTCTTTCTGTATTCAAATAGGAAGCAATTCTAAGAATTATTTACCTAGAGGAATAGTTTTTGAACTAAGCACAAAATCCTTTCTCCAAGTGAAATATTGCCTATGTATCCCAGATTCCAGTTGGGCACTATAAAACTGTTGGTTCAACACTTCCAACCTCTAAAACTCTATGCCTAGTGGAAGTCAGACTCTCATCTTATATTTATACAAATTTTAGTGATAGCATTTTTATGGATTCCTCTTCCTCTTTACCCTTTTTCTAATAGAACTGCTTCTAAGTACATTGTCAAACATCTCCTAAGCTCTCTGAGCAATATAAGTTGTAGGGAGCATTCATAATTCAATAAGCTACTGAGTGACAAAGGTATTTCTTGTTATGTTGATGAAGTGACTTTTGGACTCCACCTAAGGAAGTAAACTGGTTGCCAAGAGAACAAAGCAAGGAGATTAAAGGGTGGGAAATTTCAGTCTCCACAACAATCTCTACCTCCAGGGGAAGGGAGAGGGCCTGGGCATTAAATCAGTCACCACTGGCTAATAATTTAATCATTCATGACTTTATAATGAAGGCTCCATAGAGGACAGGATTCTAATATCTTCTGAGTTGATGAATGCATGGAAATTTGGGGAAAATGGAGCACCTGGAGAGGACATGGAAGCGTCTCTTCCCTTCCTCTATACCTTGCCCAATAAATCTCTTTCATCTAGCAGTTCCTGAATTACAACTTTTTATAATAAACCTGTGATCCAGAAAGTAAAATGTTTCTCTAAGCTCTGTGAGCTGTTCTAGCAAATTAATTGAACCCAAGGAAGTCATTAGAAACTCTGATTTCTAGCCAGTTGTTAACAACCTGGACTTTGGACTGGCTGCTGAAGTCTAGGGAGGAGGTCATGGGAACCTCCAATAGATAAGCAGAAGAATTAGACTTGCAATTAGACTTGCAAGCAGAGGAAGTTTAAAATGGGAGCTAGGAGGAGGGGCAGTCTTATAGATTGAACCCTTAATCTCTGGGTAGGTAGTGTCAGAATTGATTTGAATTATAGGACACCCAGCCAGTGCTCCAAGAATTATTTGTTGGTGTGTTGGGAACTCCCAGCTCAGAGTGGGAATTGGTCCAGGAATGAAATAAACTCTCTTCTTCCTTGCTACTCACCATTCTTAGCAGATTGCCCTACAGGACAATAGTATTTTGTTCTTTATTATACAGAATAATTAAGCATATCCCTTCTTTTACTGCTGAATGTGTCTATACAAATAAATAAAATGTTCCTACAATTACTAATTCCATTCTTAAAAGTAGCTGTGATTAAGAATAGCAATATCCAACCCCCCAATTCCTATTATGTAAAGGAGCTTAATGTATAAACAGTTAAATAAAAGAATCATTGTAGTTGAATTGGGAGTACCCTGAGAACTCTGCCCTCTCATCTCAAACTCTTCCCCATCCAATGTCGAAATGAATTTCACAAAACTTCTGAGAACACTGTTTGAAAATAACTTCCCAAGAGGCTCTTCCACCAGGACACGTATTTATAAATCTGAAAGCTGCTGTTACATGACAGTGATGCCATCTGGGTAAAGAATTTATCCAGTAACATTGTTGGTTAAAAATTGGATAAAGCTCAAGATCTATTGATCCATCCAATCACACCAACATAGCCAAAAACAACATAAGACAACACAACAAACCTGTAACTCTTTCCTAAAATAGCAATGTTAGATCAAATCTCTAGAAGACTTGAGAATCAAAAAGTGAAATCAAAAGTAGAGTAAAAAGCACGTAAGAAAAGATACCTTTTTCTATGCATATTTGAATGTTTGTAAGTTCCAATAAAGTATATTTTATAGGTGGGTATTTTATTTATGATGCCTGGGGATGCATCCTCAATACCACAAGGTATTTCTGGGTTTTGTTTGTTTCCTTGCTTATTCATTGATTCTGACACTACTTTTCTTCTAATGAACCTGGAAGTTTAAAACATTTTATGATACTCATCTCTAACTCTACTAAACAATAAAAAACTATTTGTTGAGTGCTTATACTATGTTAGACATATCTCCATTTGAGAAAGAAGAAAAAAATAGAGACTCAGAGTGATTAAGTGACAACATAAATCATACTCCTTGTAAGTTACAAAACTGGAATTTGAACCCAGTTTAAAAATCCAAGCACCTAACCATGAGAGACTGTGGACTCTGAGCAACAAACTGAGGGTTTTGGAGGGGAGGGGGTTGGGTGAGCCTGGTGATGGGTATTGAGGAGGGCACATATTGCATGGAGCACTGGGTATAGTACAGGAACAATGAATCTTGGAACACTGAAAAAATAAAATTAATTGAAAAAAATAAAATAAAATCCAAGCACCTAGACATGACACTTGGAAGTAGTACTTCAGAAATTTGCATTGATACTTTCACTTCATTTTTTACTAAAGCAAAACTTTATTTTGTCTCCTCAAAGATTTAATAAATTTTCTTTGAGTATTTCCAGATTATCTGATTTAATCAACTTTAAAGCACCCAGAGTATGCAAAATACTGTAATTACACTGTGATGAATGGTAAAATGAACTAATACCAGAGGTTTTTCTGTTTTTTAAGCACTTTAATTTCACACTTATAATAACTTTACAAAATAGGTAAGACTGTATTTTAGCAGGAAGTATACTGAGGTTTGCTCAAAATCATTGGGGCCTAAGACACACACACACACACACACACACACACATATGTTCAACTTTATAGCTACAACCAACCAATTTTCTAAAGTGGTTGTACTAATTTATTTTCCCATCAATAGTGTAGGAATTCTAGTTGCTTCACATTGTTCCCAACAATTGGTATATCTTTTTCATTTTAACCAATGTAGTATGCATGCAGTGGTATCTCACTGCAATTTTAATTTTGCATAAACTTATGACTAGTGAAAAGCACTTTCATATACTTTTCTAACAATTTGGAATCTTTGGTGTGCTTTTTTGCCAATTTTTCTATTAGCTTTTCTGACTTTTTTGTGATTTATATATAAATCAATTGATTTAATCTTTATATATTGTGAATATGAGTCCTTTTCCAGATATATGTATTACAAATGTATTTCCAGATATATGTATTCCTCTACTATGTAACTTTTTACTCTCTTAATGGTATTCTTTATTGTACAAGAATTTTTAACTTTAATGGAATCTGTTGTATTACTTCTCTCTTTATGTTCTGTTTGATAAATCTTTGCCAGTTCTAAGGTCATGAAAATATTCTGCCATGTCTTCTTTCAAAAACCTTATTTTTTTTACTTTTTATATATTAAATTAATTCTGAAATTGAATTTTGTGTATAGGGTGAAGTAGGTAGGATGATTTTTTCAATATAGATATCCAATTGACTCAGTACCTTCTCTATATCTCTGAAATGTTACTTCTGTGATAAATTAATAGACTATATAAATATGGTCCATTTCTTGATTCTTTATTTTATTGGTCTCATTGGTCCATTTTATGCCAAAACTACCATTTTATCTTGCTTCCCACTTCTTACTTCTGAGTTCATTTTACTTCTTTTTAAACATCCTTTTTTTTTTTTAAGATTTTATTTATTTATTTGACAGAGAGAGAGATCGCAAGTAGGCAGAGAGGCAGGCAGAGAGAGAGGGGGAAGCAGGCTCCCCCCTGAGCAGAGAGCCCGAATTGGGGCTCGATCCCAGGACCCTGAGATCATGACCTCAGCCGAAGGCAGAGGCTTTAGCTACCCAGGCACCCCTAAATATCCTTTTAAAAACCTTTTCAGTATCTGGGATGCCTCACTGACTAAGCTGGTAGGGCATACGGCACTTGATCTGGGGGTTGCTTGTTTGAGTCCCACCTTGGGCATAGAGATTACTTTAAAGAGTCCTTTCAGTAGGTTTTATGGGTGGAAAACTCTGTTCATGGAGGAAATATTTTTATCGAGATATAATTGACATATTAGTTTCAGTTGTACAACATAATATTCAATATTTATATATATTGTGAAATGATCACAATAAATCTAGTTAATATCCATTACCACACATTGTTATAGATTTTTTTCTTCTGATGAGAAATTTTAAGATCTTGCAACTTTTAATATACAATATAGCATAATTATTTTTTCTTTATCTTAACAGATGTTTGGCTCCCTAGATTTACAATTATATTCTCCCAGGATTCTGAACATATTATTACATTCTAGCTTCTCTTAGTGCTACCAATCTAACTGAGGTTCTTTTGTAAACAATGTATTTTTCTTCATCTTTCAGACCTTCTCAATTTTATATTGTTGTTTCACTTTTACTTGAATTCATATATATGACCTTCTCTTCTCTTTTCTCTTTTCCTTTCTTTCTTCCTTCCTTCTTTCTTTCAACTTATCTTGCCTCCAATGTTTCCTAAATCAGAGGATTTCTGTCATTCATCAACACTAAAATTATCAGACCTTATCTTTTGAACAGGCAGTTTTCTTTTTTGTCTTCAGCTAAGGAACATCTACGAATTGAATGTTGAATTTCTCAATCTGATAGATGTCTCAGGTTTTCAATATCTTTATCTCTATATTTATCTTTCTGAGTAATATATTTGTATATATATAATACCATAAATAACCATCTTATCAGTACACACAATTTTAAAGAAAATATCTTTTAATTTCTCACAATCTATTTGATTTTTTTTTTCCCAAAACTATAAGTCTTGGGACACCTGGGTGGCTCAGTTGGTTAAGCGGCTGCCTTCGGCTTGGGTCATGACCCTAGGGTCCTGGGATCGAGTCCTGTGTCAAGGCCCTCACTTGGCAGGGAGCCTGCTTCTCCCTCTGCCTGCTCTGCCTGCTCTTCCCCCTGCTTGTGCTCATTCTCTCTCTCTCTCTCTCTCTCTCTCTGTTAAATAAATAAATAAATAAAATCTTAAAAAAACAAAACAAAAAAAACCTGTTAGTATTTTGATCATGGTATCTTGCTCAATTCCTATTTTTATAAATATTTTCTTATGATTTTTGACATTTTAAAAATATTTAATACTTCCTTTCCGATATTTCTATGATGTAACAGGATCAAAGACAGTGCTACTCTGGACCTACTGAGAACAACTGGTTCTTGGTGAACATTTTAAGAATGAGAAAATGAATGAATTCTTCCCTTCATTGACCCAGATTTTTATGACATTTTCCCCAGACGGAGTCCAAAACACAAATTAACACCTTTGAATTACTAGGTGGTAATTTTATCAATGTTTATTCTTCCTATCCATGAGTATGGAATGTTTTTCCATCTTTTTGTGTCTTCTTCAATTTCTCATGAGTGTTCTGTAGTTCCTTGAGTATAGATCTTTTACCTCTTTGGTTAGGTTTATTCCAAGGTATCTTATGATTTCTGGTGCTATTGTAAATGGAATCGAATCTCTAATTTCCCTTTCTACAGTTTCATTCTTAGTGTATAAGAAAGCAACTAATTTCTGTGTATTGATTTTATATCTTGCCACATTATTGAGCTGCTGTATGAGTTCTTTTGGGGGTGGAGTCTTTTGGGTTTTCTACATAAAGTATGTCATCTGCTAAGAGAGAAACTTTGACTTGTTCTTTGCCAATTTGAATACCTTTTCTTTTTGTTGTCTGATGGATGCTACTAGGACTTCTAGGATTATGTTGAACAATAGTGGGGAGAGTGGGCATCCTTGTCATGTTCTTGATCTCAATGGGAAGGCTCTCAGCTTTTCCCCATCAAGAATGATATTTACTGTGGGTTTTTCATAGATGGATTTTATGAAGCTGAGGAATGTTCCCTCTATCCCTATACTCTATAAAGAGTTTTAATCAGGAAAGGGCTGTATTTTTTTCAAATGCTTTTTTTGCATCAATTGAGAGGACCATGTGGTTCTCTCTTATCGAGTTGTTCTATCACATTGATTGATTTGCAAATGTTGAACCACTCTTTATCCCAGGGATAAATCCCACCTGGTCATGGCAGATAATCTTTTTAATGAACTCTTGGGTCCTATTAGCTAGGACTTCTTGAGAATCTTGGCATCCAAATTCATTAGGGATATTGGTCTGAAATTCTCCTTTTTGAAATTTTTTTCAAGGGGAAATTTTTTTCAAAGACCAGGGGTTTTTGCCTGGTTTGGGAATCAAGGTAATGATGGCTTCCTTCTGTTTCTATTTTTTGAACAGCTTCAGGAGAATAGGTATTATTTCTTCTTTGAATGTTTGATAGAATTCCCCAGGGAATCCATCAGGTCCTGGACCCTTGTTTTTTGGGGAGGTTTTTGATCACTGCTTCAATCTCGTTACTAATAATTGGTCTATTCAGGTTGCCAGTTTCTTCCTGTTTCACTCTTGGAAGTTTATAGGTTTCCAGGAATGCATCCATACTTGTTATGTTTTTATTTATCATTCTTTCTTCCAGTTAAGGTTTTTCAGGTAGTCTAGTTTGCTATATTGCTGGAAGTGGAAATCTCTTCTACACCTAGACTTTATTTATTATCAGTATTACTTCATATTTACTTTTTAATAAAAAATTCTTTGTCATTTTAAACAAAGCCAAGATATTGTAGTTAACATTTATAGCTTATGCTTTGTTATAAGCATTAAGGAGTAAGTCTCCTACTAAAGTTTAAAAAAAAATGTTGAACCTCTGTTTTTACATTATACTTAAAATTTTATCTATATCTTTCCAGGGATTCCAAAGGGACCAGGTATGTTCTATCCAGAGAGAACTGCCTAGCTCATATAACCTTCTCACCAAGAAAACCAAAAGAAAGTAGTCCAGTTATAAGCACAGTTTTATCCACTGTGCTTCCAAACGTACTCCATTGTGCTTCCAAACAGATTTATATGACAACAGCAAAGAATGTGTGAAATAACAAATGCAGTGAAATATGTATAAATGTGAGTTAAGTGAAGGAAACAAGCTTCACACATGAAGAAACAAAATCTCCAATAATTTTCATTCCAAAGTTTTCCTTTGACTACTTATCCTAACCAAATGCCACCTTGTCAAAATAGCTTCATATGAGTCCCAGTGATCTCTTCAGTATTTACTGAATATGAGCTCATTTCTGGTCACTGACGATACAAAGATAAATAACACCACAGTGCTTGCGCTTAATGTTCAGTTTCAGAACAGCAGATTTGTAGCTAGAAAAATACATTATATTGTGAAACACAGTATTAGGAGACAAGCTTTGATGAGCATGGGCATTAATCAAAAGATAGGTTGGTTGTTGGGACGTAAATGGACAAGAGGTTTTACAAAGGAAATGACACTATGCTGAATCTTCAAGACAATTCATACATTTGCATGACTGAGAAGGCCACTTCAGATAGAAGCAAGAGCATATGAAGAGCTCTTTTAAACTAGAAACTATGAATCTGGAACACTGTTTACTTTGTTCTTGATAATAGTGATGAATTTAACTTCCCAGAACGCCTACTCTGTTGACAGTAATAAATGTTCCTGGGCATTGAGGAAAGAGATTAGAGAATTTCTCTTAATGTTTATGATTGTATAAAATAAATAGGTGATATCCATACTTTCACAAAGTTTTTATTCAAATCAGAGATAAAAACATAACTGAAGAATACAAATTATGTGTCAACAACTTCAGTGTCAGATAGAATCCCATCATGCTAAAGTATGGAAGTATTAGAGATACATTTGGGTGATACATAATAGACTAAAAAATAAAGTGTAAAAACCTTAGGAACGTTTATGAACAAGAAATGAATAGGGAGCCTGGGTGGCTCAGTGGGTTAAAGCCTCTACCTTCGGCTCAGGTCATGATCTCAGGGTCCTGGGATAGAGCCCCACATCAGGTTCTCTGCCTCTCTGCTCAGCAGGGAGCCTGCTTCCCCCTCTCTTTGCCTGACTTTCTGCCTACTTGTGATCTCTCTGTCAAATAAATAAATAAATAAAATCTTTTAAAAAAAGAAAAGAAAAGAAATGAATAGGGACCAAAAAACTGAAAAAGAGAAGAAAGTGAGAAACCGTATAATGCTAGTTGAGACAAGGGACAAAACGGAATGAGCATTGCAGGGCAGAATCACATAAGAGATACTAAAATGGGAAACATTTTTTTTTCTAGTCCATCACTTCCTTGTATCATAAAGTATGGTTACTATCTCAAAAAAAAAAAAAAAAAAAGGCCTCAAAGTTGTTGAGAACAAATGTGTTGGAATGAAGAGTGATGAGTACAGAATAAAAGCAAAGGAAATTACACAAGGTCAAACCAGAACAAGCCACAGGCTAGATGGACTTTTTTAAAAGGTATGCACCAATATGAAAATCATCTCTTTGTAAACTGTGAAAATAGATCTTAATTTGACTAATTAAAAAATGTTTCATCAAAATTATTAAAATTGAATCTTTCATAATAAATAATGAATCAAATAGGTGATATAAATCAATAGAGTAAAAGTAAGATCACAGTGGACTACTATTAACCAGTGGGTTCTTCCTATAGAAAATGAGATTAGAAGTAGATTTGGTATAGTTACGTTACAATACATGGATTGATGGATAGATGTAGAGAGAAGGGGACACCTGGGTGTCTCAGTCTAATAAGTGTCTGCCTTCAGCTCAGGTCATGATTCCAGGGTCCCAGGATAGAGTCCCATGTCAGGGTCCCTGCTCAGAGGGGAGTTTTCTTCTCCTTCTGCTCCTTCCCACATTCATGCGCAAGCATGCTCTGTCTCTTGCACACACAAAATAAATAAATTCTTTTTAAAAAATTACAAAGAAGTTGGGAAAGTATGTGAGTATGTGAGAAACAAAATCCCGAGCTAGAACATTATGCAGACAGCAGGACCCTGTAAGTAATAAATGTCAGTACATTTACTTGACTCAATTAAAACTGGAATGCTAGAAAGGAGTCAAAGTAGGGGGGGAGAAAATTTCATTGGGCTCTTTAATACTAACCTAAGTAAGAAACAGTATGAAAAACAGAGACCAATTTAGACTTTAAAACTTCAAGCAAAAGGGTAAAACTAAAAGGGAAGAAAGAAGAATGTGCCCCAAAAGAATGTATGACAACTAACTTGAATTCCACAATAAGGAATATGGTTTTCAGAGACATGAGTTGCACAGAGAAATGAGTCCATACTTACTATTTAAATGTTTACCATTATAGCTTGAGTCAAATATGCATTTCATGACATTTTCAAATTAGAATACATCATAACTAAACCAAGTTTTAAAAACTCAAAGATTATGTGATATTAATTAATTAGAAAAGCATTAATGTGCTTTCTCTTCTACATTTCTATGTATTTGACTTTTACTTTGTTGGCCCAAGGCATCCTCTATCTATAGCAAGAACACAATTTCTTACAGGAGAAATGAAAAGAGAAAGAAAATACTAATATTTAATTTCTGGGAAGCAGATACTCAGTGAAACTCTAATAGTCTTGCACATTAACCTATTGTATTAAGGGTTTTTTTTTCCCAAAAAATATCCTGGTAGCCATTTTGCCTTCTTTCACATATGAAAGCCCAAGACTGGCTAGTGTTACTAGATCTCCTTTAGAAGAGTTCTTACCTCTTCTAAGGCAGAAGCCCTGCAGCTAGATAGTTGAAGGAGGACAATATAAAGGAAGTGAAAGAAGAAATTGCTTTTTCTAGCCTGAGAGTTGGTACAAAAACTAGGGGAGAGAAGAACAAGAGACGAAATGTGTGTCCCTAATTTCTGCTCCTCAGACTTTGCCTCCAAGAGATCCCTAGCAACCAGTAAACTAGGAAGATAACCACTTACCAAAGGATGCCAGGTGGGTCCAGGATTGGCAGTTCCCTCTGATGTCATAGCCATTTAAGCCACTTCAAGGGGCTTATGTACCTATGTGCTATCACAAGAGGGGAGGAGAAAGCAAGCAGACAGCTTGATCACTACATGAATTGACTGATTATCATCATGCACTGGAAAAGTTAAAGTAGATTGGGCATTTACTTATATTTCCTCCCATGAAGAAATCCAAATTAGCTTAAATATAAGATAAATAAATTTTCCCCTGCACATTTGAGTACAGTGTAAGCTAAATTTTATGATCCAGCTTTAATTATAAAAAGAATTACAAGAGAAGATCACTATCTTCAAGATGTTTGATTTAAAAAAAATATTGAGAATATCGCTTGTTAAATCAATAAATAAGGATCAGCTTACAGCAAGACACTTTATGATATTAAAATATTAATGATTATTCTTATCATGATTATATTTACATTTTCTTTTCGTCTGAGAACTCCAAGAAATTCACAGGCTTTAACTCATTACTGCTTTCATATTAAATAGAAAAAAAAAACTTGAATCCCATTTAATCAGAAAAATAATTTAGTTGTACTGCCAGTTAGTAGTTTAATAATATGAAACAATAGTTTTTTCTGATGTGCTAGCAGTGTTTGAAACTTTTATCAGTTCATTTTTTTTTATTCTCAAACATAACTTTTTTTGTAAATAATTTGCAAATGGGAGGGTTACATGAAATAAAGTATAAAATAGTTTGAGCAGTATTTCCATTGCTACACATTAAAGGAAACTATTGATTTTTTAAATGTTCATGTTGATGGGATTTATGTCTAAGTCTTATAGGAATGTCAGATTGAATGAAAGTAGCAGCTAAATTCATTTACGCACCTAAATGTATATAAAAATGTCAAGGTGTGGTCCAGAGCTTATTTCATCTGCAAGGTCCTGCTGGCCATTCTAAAATTGATACTTTATTACAGAAACCATTTATATAAATGGTAATAACTATTCCAGTTTAACCCTAATTTACTTTTAATAGGAAAAAATAAACATCTATTCAGTTTCTCAACTAGATTGGGATGGCTTTTTCCACTCATTTCTTTGAAAGGTCTCTGTGTTCATACAGTATAATTAATAGGGCATGAGTGGGAGGGTGTTCAGTGGAGAGCCTTTTGTCCCCTTGATGTGATTTATGGATTGGAATAATGAAGGACAGTTATCCAGGCCAATTCTTAATTTCCTTGTTATGTCAACATTTGAATGGTGGTAGGAGCTATTACTATAATTTACTAAATCTTTTCTTTCATATAGTTATTTTGAGGGCAATTATTAGAAAAGCTAATATATGCATCTGTACAGAGAAATTTTCTATTGTATACATCAGCTGCTTTAGAATGTTTTGTACATAAATTTGAACTTTTATGACCAGTAAACACACCAATTTAAAAAGTATGCAGAAAAGAAATCAGTCCTAGTCCTAGTCCAATCATTCTGCTGGACGCCTGCAGAGGGGAAAAGTCCAGGTATTGCTGACTTAGGCAAATCGCTCATTGGAGCCTTGCCAAACTTGACCTGCTGACCCATGTTGTGAGGTGTATGCAAGTCTCATAACAGCTCTTAAGTCCATCACATTCAGTGCATCAATAACTAAAACCTTATATTACTTTTCTTCTGAGTTCCTAGCTACCCAGCATCAGCAGGGCTATTAATCCTTTTGTAGGGATGAAAGATAATTCAGGAGCGAGGGATGTCCTCCTAAAACAATTTAAGCAAAGAGTGAAATGGAGTTGGGTGCATGAATCCAGAATTGCTTCAACCTTCAGAAAGAGCAGGAGTATTAAGCAATTTGTGTGCTAAGAGAAGGGAAACTTTATACGTGGAGCCGCACCACATAGTGTATAATCTCAAAGACAGGGCAAGATTTCTGGTCTGTGGTTTTCCTTTAATTTATATGTGACCTCCCACTTTGAGTTTTACAATCTGTTAGACTGTAAGGTATGGAAGGTCAAAGACTTCCTTATTCATCTTTTAATCCTCAACCCTAGGTCTAATGCTGGCACCTGTCATTCAACAAATACTTTATGAATTAATAATTGCATATTTTGAGCCCATTGCAAGGCAAAGAACTGTCTCCTCAGGGAGCATTCCTAACCACTTCTGGTTTGGTGCTGCCCAATTTGAATTGATCATTGCTCAAATGAACCCTTAAAATTTTTAATATGCTTCAGTTTATTTTTTAACAGTTCACCTGTCAGAAGAGGGAACCAAAGGAGACACCCCAATGGCCCCTAGGAGCAATGTATAGATACCTCTTGAGCCCCTTGAGCTTGCTGCTTCCTTGCTGTCTCTGGAGATCATGGGTAAATCCCTCTCAGATCCCGAATCCTACCTCTGTGGCTTTTGCATTTCAAGCTTCCAGACTTTGAGCATTTCTTTTTCTGGATGCAGTTGAACTGAATCCAGGTGGGACTGATTCCAACTTAGGAACCAGACTGCATTCAGTGTGAGGCCTCAGGTTAATAAAATTTTGAGGCTGTTCTGAACAAAGAGATTAAACTTATCAAAGATAATCCTGATTAACAGTGGCTATAGAACAGAACTTTTAACCATCTTAGATAAGCTTATCCATTTACGAGGTGCCCTAGAGAAAAAGGGATTTCAGCCAAGCACTCAGTATAAAAAGGGAAACTTATTTTTCCTCCTCTACAATTTCTGGTGACCAGTATGAGACATGATTGGACACCCAACTGGCTCCTGAGCCTACAGATGGCATCCTGGGGAAATTGGCAGAAGCCAGCAAACGCTAAGAATTCTTGCCAAAGTCAGCTCTCCCAGATCTCTATCTTTGGTGCCAGGATGACAAAGGAAGGTAAAATTTCACCTTGTCCTTTCTTTTTCAAATTCAGATTGGCAGGAAAGAACACTGGTTATGGATCCTTTCTCTTCTAGGAGTATCTATTGCATTCTTGCTTGTTGTACTTTGTGTCCTAATAATTTGGCTTGGCAACCATCAGTTTGGGGGCCCTGATATATGGCCATACAGAAATGTGGGCAGCACCCCATTTGTGTTTAGACATGGCTGGGCAGAAATACTGGTTGCCCTTCAAATCTCCTCATAAATGTTTTTATATTTTATATCCATTAGGCATATGAATTACCATGAATTCTTCCACATTCTATAGACCACTATAAAGAGTAATTAACCTGAAAATGAAGAAAATTTTGACATAAAGATATACAAAATCACATATGCAGTCTAATTGCTTTTTTAATCCTTCCAAAAATTGCATCTTAGATATATATTTTTACATATTCAGCCGCACATATACATGCTTTCTTTTTGAATGATCATATATGTCAGCCAATAAAGCTCTCAAAGAAATTTTTTTCTTTTATCCGTGTATAGCAAATATTATTGTAAAGCTGAGTACCTGAAGTAAAGGTAAAGCTACATATCCGAAAAGAATAACTTCCAAAGTTAGAAACAAAGATCCTAGAATGTGACCTTTTTGCATGAAAATTATTCTTTTATTGCAATCTTCCATCTCTCATCAGGACTCAAACGTGGCAGGTTTTCTACTCCACATACAAACATGTCACTCTATCGCATGATGCTCCTATAGTATAATAGTGATACAGAGGCAAGATAAATGTATCTCATGTCAAAATAATTATTAATGAATATACATGTAACCTAAATACCTAGAACAAGAAATTCATGTCTCTCTTTGTCTAATTCAATTTTATATATAAATTCCTCTTTTCAGGAATATATGCCAGCAGCCGTTGCTGTGCACAAACTTTTAACAAAAAGGCCTATTACTGATATCTCTCTAACAAATTCACCATCTCCACATTATATCTAAATCCCACCAAAAAGAGTAATACCTATACTTTAGTAAGAGTTTATTTAGAGGTATAAGAAAAAGTTGAAGCCCTCAATATTATACTAAGTTTATTAGCTTTCTTTCTATGCAGAAATACCGTGTGCTTCCTGAGGCAGAAACTGTTTCTAATTCATCATGGATCTCCAGGGTTTGGCACGGAGGAAGGACTCAATGCATATTTGTTGAATAAATGCATTTTTTAAATAGAAGGATCTCTTACTTGTCTGAAAAGACTGAAATTATATATTAACCATGCTTGCCTTTTGGAGACAAATATTTAAGCCAATGTTCATTTGATTTAGTTGTTGCACAAGGCCAGCCTAGCCAACAAAGTCAGGGCTTTCAATCTGACATAGTTGAGTTGTGTGTTCTTATCATTTTAAAGGGAATTAAATGTCAGTTATGTCTACACTACCTGGATGACTTGATTAGAGATGGAAAACTTTTAAACAGATCAGATGTTCACACATATCCTAACATTACTTTGCCAATATAGAATCAAATCTATTGCTATAGTTTTTTTATTTATATCTATAGTGTCCACTCTTACCTACCAAATAAAAAAATGGATTATTTTTTGTGTGTCATTTTCAATGAGGCTTAACATATTTTCAAATGTATGACCTATTTTATTTCCTCTTCATGTATAATTGTTATTTATATTATTTGTAGAAGTTGTTCAGTAATTATGGGGGTTATTCAATGTATTCCTTTATATTTTCTATTATATAATCTCACACCTGCAATTAAAGCAAATTATTTCCTTTTATACAATAACTAGGTCTCCTCTTTCTAGTTTATGTCCCATTTTACTTAAAAGATTTTATAAAAAATTAGTAAAGATTAACATTAGCTTGTTTCCAGACTTTAAAACAAATTATTCTAGTGAGTCACTATTAGGTATAATACAGATTTTTGGTTAAAGATAGGCATTATGTAGTAGTTCAATATCTTATTCCTGGTTTTCTAACAGTTTCTAATTTTTAAACCATCAGAAATGAATATTAAATTGGGGGTATCTTCTTAAGTGATGATATGCATTTTTAAAATCTCTTAATGTGATATATATGTGTGTGACTACACACACACACACACATATAGTCATCATATTTTATTTTTTAAAGATTTTATTTATTTGTTTGTTTGTTTGCTTAAGAAAGAGAGCACGCGCACACACAAGCAGGCAGAGCAGCAGGTAGAGGGAGAGGGGATGCAGGCTCTCCGTTGAGCAGGGAGCCTGATGCGGGCTCCATCTGAGGACCGTAAAATCATGACTGAGCCAAAGGCAGACACTTAACCACCTGAGCCACCCAGGTGCCCCCAAAAACTATTTTCAAAACTAAAATTCTTTCTAAAAATACATATCTATGTACAATAAGGCGATTTTTAAAAAAGTATGTTGAGTATCTGAATATAACAATTAAAATAAGCAAATAATTTTAGTAAGTTTGCCACATACTCTATCTAGTTTTCTTAACCATATTTACCTCTCATAGCATGACACTGATATATTTCAGGAGAAAAAAAAGCATTTTCTCTGATAGAGTCTTTTCTATATAAAATCTTCAATCTTGGGGCGCCTGGGTGGCTCAGTCGTTAAGCGTCTGCCTTCGGCTCAGGTCATGATCCCGGGGTCCTGGGATCGAGCCCCGCATCGGGCTCCCTGCTCAACAGGAAGCCTGCTTCTCCCGCTTCTATCCCCTCTGCTTGTGTTCCCTCTCTTGCCGCTGTGTTTCTCTCTGTCAAATAAATAAAATCTTTAAAAAAAAAATTAAAAAAAATCTTCAATCTTGTTACAATTGCCTTTTATTGATAATTTAAAATTATTAACACATCCAATTGACTTCTATGAATTATAATCTATTT
Organism: Procyon lotor; assembly: GCA_028646535.1. NCBI lineage: Eukaryota > Metazoa > Chordata > Mammalia > Carnivora > Procyonidae > Procyon > Procyon lotor. Next base: position 118,955,737 of record CM053606.1, read on the forward strand.
TATTATTTTTAATCAAGATAATTGACATATAACATTATATTCATTTCAGGTATACAACATAATCATTCAATATTTGTATAAATTGCAAAATGATCACCATAAGTGTAGTTAAAATCCATTACCATACGTAGTAAAAATTTTTTTTTCTTGAGATGAAAACTACTCTCTTAGCAACTTTCAAAAACGCAACACAGTACTATTAACTATAGTCACCATATTGTACATTACATCCCCATGACTTATTTATTTTATAACCGGAAGTTTGTACCTTTTGACCCTCTTTACCCATTTCACCCACTGCCTAATGACAAAAGCCCAAACATTAATTTATCTTTCTTTACCTTTCCAACATAATAAATTATCGTGATTCACTCATATTTGTTCATAATCATATTCATGTTAGAATCATTATGAAAATATTTAAATTGTGAAAATTTACTGATATGTTATTAATAGTGAATAAATCATCTAAAGCTAGAAAGGAAAATACAAGTATTAAAAGTCAATACAAGCAATGTGAAGAGGAAAGAGAGAGCAACCAAAGCCTGCCCACCTTCATATCCCTGCACCAGCACCTACATGCTGAAGCCGTCATGGCCATGCGCTAGAGAAAGGCTGAAGGGGGTGGCGCTAAAGGAGATAAACCCCAGGGGAAGCATGAGACACAGAGATCAGCAAGGTTATCTGCTAAACCTGCTCTTCCAAAGCCCGAGCCCAGGACCCTCCAAAAAGGGAGAGAAGGTACCCAAAGAGAAAAAGTGGAAATGTGATGCTGGCAAGGATGGAAATAACCCTGCAAAAAATGGAGAGGCCCAAACAGACCAGGCACCGAAAGCTAAAGGTGCTGAAGATGCCAAGTGAAGTGTGTGCATTTTTGATAACTGTGTACTTCTGGTGACTGTATGGTTTAAAATACTATTTTTTAATCAAGTTTTATAAAAATGAAGGACTTTGTTTTCCTTCTTTTTTAAGCTATGTTGTTAGCACACAGAACACCTCATTGTTGTTTTGGGGGAAAGGCATATGTCACTAATAGAATATCTCCGAAGCTAGATTGATACAGGAAGAAACACTTTTCTCTCTAGTTTTGAGAAACTTCCTCTTGACTCCCAGGAAGAGGGATTCCTTCCCGCTGACACACATTACCCACCTTGGCACAAATGCCTTGTGGTGTGGAAAAACTAAAATTCATTTTTATGTCCTCTTCTCCCTCTCTACCTTCAACATAGACTTGACTCCCTTAAACCCAGAGGCCTATTGGATCCTGAGTCCAAAAACTGGTTTCCAGTATGTTAGACAATCTGGACTTGTCACCATGGCGATGGCATCCCTCAAAAGAGTTCAATTTTTAGCTTGTGAATCTTCAGACTGATAATTCTGCCATTTTCATTTCACTTTCTGAAAGTCAGGGTCAGCTTATGAAAAGCTCTTAAGCAACATGCTAAATGTGAAATGTCACTCTAAACTTGCACCATTCAGAGCATCACATGAAAACTTTACTGGGTGTTGTAGTGGCTTTCTGATTTTGGTAGTGCCCTGAAGAAGGGGGTTGGAAAGTTGTATACCGTTAATGACTGTCTGCCCATGTCCTGCCTGAAATACTGTGATTGTTTATGAAAAGTATTTTTAATGAAGCTGGATAAAGTTAGGGTTGGGAAAAATAAATAAAAGTCAATATACAATACAGAAAAAGATTTCATTTCTTTTTTCTGAGAAACCTCATCCTAATAAATTATTAATTATTTAGCTAGTGTTCTCCCTGCACTAGAAATGTGCATTTACAGAGAGAAGAACATAGAAGAAATTTCCCTTCTCATTTGCCATTGTCTCCTTCTGTGTCACTCCTCAAATTCTCTCTTATAAAGAATTCATTCTATAACTCTAGTCCTTGCAATTCATTGCTTTGAAAATTAAATAATGCACAGAGGGACTCTACATTTTCAGAAAATATAGGTCCTACACATTCAGCAAAACTGCATAGCATTTTGCAGAACCTGTATCTTTAGTATTTTTTGTGATTACATTTTCTGATATATTCATAGAATATTCTTGAAATACATAGGTTTTCTATTTTATCTTGAACCCTGTACACATGAATAAATTTATGGCAGTTAAAGTAGAAACTAGAAATTTAGCCCAACATATTTTATCACATGTTACTTAACTGATACATTGAGTTATATTGTGTATATCAGAAGAAATCTCTCAAGATAGATTCTGTTTAAGAAATCTCTTTTAATTATTGGCATACACACAAAGACACACACACACACACACACACACACACACACACACACCCCAAACACACAAACACACATAGAGAGATTTTGTACACTATATTTATTTTATGCATTTACATAAATAGTTAAAACTGTACCATTCTATTACTACTTGAATATGTGCTTATATTTAGCCAGATTTTAAAGTCCATTTGGGATCACTTGGAAGCATTAGCTCTGACCAGAACTAAGCAGAATAAGCAAAACTTAGACAAAATTAAAACACATTTGCTGACTTTTCTCTATCTTTTAAAGTCATCAAAGTAAACTTCTCCAAGTTTGAACACTTTTTTTAATACTTTTGTGACTGTGCTTATCCTTCTAAATTCAAGACTGTAATAATTTTGCATTCATTTTTCTCTCATATCCAGGTTATTTGGGAATGGATTGTGAAGAGTTAAAAAAAAAAAGAGTTTCCTTTTCTTGAAGAACTGCATTGGACACTATATAATGTCTCATTTCATCATGATAAAGTCTGTTGACTCTGAAATTATTTTTAAAAATGCAATTAATGTTGCATTTGGACTAAGTGATATATTGGGGAAGGAAATGAGACTACAAAGGAGACAAAGGAGTATGCTGTCAAGACCTTGAAAGAACATCAAACCTTTTCTGATATAATATAGTCCTTATTCCCTTTGCCAGTTTCTTTTTTACTCTTATGAA
>CM053606.1:118959181-118981036 GCA_028646535.1 Procyon lotor
AAAAAAAATTAAAAAAGAATTAAAAAAAAGAAAAAAAAAAAGAATCCACTCCAGGATAACTCCTTATATTTAGTTGTGATATTTCTTTAGTTTTATTTAAGGTGGAGTTCTTCCTCTGAATTTTTTGTGTTTTATAACTTTGAGATTTTTGAAGAGAATTGGCTAATGACTTTGTAAAATGTTGCTCAATTTGGGCTTATTAAAGCTTTCAGATTATTAGAAATTCCTATATTTAATTATATTGCAATGTACTTTCAAAAGCTGAATTATTTTTCTTGAGAGCTAAGCTGATCTAGGTTAGTCATTTATGAAGGACATTTACTGTACAGGTTAATAATTCAGGCTTTGCACTTGAGTGGCTCAGTCCTTAAGCATCTGCCTTCAGCTCAGGTCATGATCTCAGGGTCCTGGGATCGAGCCCCACATCGGGCTCTCTGCTTGGTGGGAAGCCTGCTTCTCCCTCTCCCACTCCCCCTGCTTGTGTACCCTCTATGTGTCTCTCTCTGTCAAATGAATAAATAAAATCTTAAAAAAAAAAATAATTCAGGCTTTGGAGTCAGACAGATTTAGATTTGCTTTCTACCTTTTCTGACAATTAGTTTTACTCATCTTCTCCAAGCTTCAATTTCCTAATCTGTAAAATAGGGAAAAAGATGAATTCTCAAAGGGGTTGCTGCTGGAAGGATTAAATGAGATAACATATGCAAAGCATTTAATAAAATGCCTGACACATAAACAAAGCTCCATAAAGGACTGGGCACATTATTATGGTTGCCAATGGAAAGTAACATGAAAAAACTGACAAGCTAGTTTAGTGGCATTAAATAAATGATAGCACTGATATTCAGGAGAGGAGGAAAGTGAGTGAAATTGCCTTTTTCATCTGAAGGCCTTTGAAGCATTTATGTTTCCAAGTTCCAGTGTTAGGTCTTTTTTAATGTCTCATTTTTCAGTGTATAGGACTTTATATTTAATTTTCTAAAATCAAAATATCTCTGTTTATGTGTTTAATATATTTTCTTTTGAAGTAAAAATCATAGCTAAGGGAATTTCTTTCTGATAGTGTAGAATTTAAAACAAGGATTTGCTAGTAATTTACTCATTTGAAACTAATTGTGTATTTGCTTATATGCTATATATTACTTATATGCTTATTTACTTACATAATAGTATTTTCTCAAGGTAGATTAAGAAAGCCCATTTAGCCATCAAGATAGCTGAATAGCCAGTAAGAGTAACAGCTTTGATCTGGGCTCTGGGAATAGAGGTTTTTTTCAAAGAAGGAGACAGAAGAAAGAGAAGAAAATACACATTTTTAGCTTATTGCTTGATGCAGGATTGATGTAATGAATTATCTTGACCTAAGCTATGTCTGCATTTGGCAAGCTTCCAGGAGCCCTTCTGGCCATAAATTCTACTTCCTGGTAATCCTCTGTCCCAGTGGTCTTAAGCTTGTAACATGTGACAAATTTGTCATAGCTTTTTTTGCCCTGTCTATTCACATACAACTCTCCTCTCCTCTTGGGTAAAGAACTCAGATATTTTTCAGAAAATTACTCCATCGGTAAGGAATTTGGGGTTCTTTACATTTATTTAAATTTTTCATTCTTACATTTAAAAATAATATATGTGGTAATTAAATTTCTAATTGGCTATTTTCCAGACTTTGTGTTCAATAGATAGTTTTTGACAAGTTGGGGCCAACTTGTGTCCTGAAGTGTTCTGTGGAGTCTGTAGTCTTATCTGATATAAGACTGATATCTTAACTTTCTCTAGTTTTGAAGATCTAAGCATTACTAGTGTATTTAGCCCCAGTACTTCTGTCTAGGCCAGACACATGAATCAACTTATCACAGGATGGGCTGCCTGGTGAAAGTACTGGAGAGCTTTCTGGAAGTTTTAGACTGGCAAATATCTCTCACACTGGGATCTATCAGGCTAGAATCTGCCTGTGGCAACTTTGCCCTGAGTAATTTCAACAGAACAGAATTATTATTATTTTTTAAGTAAGGAGGCTCAAATTAAACATATCTAAATTTGTTATGATCTCCATCAGCAGGAATGAAGAAAAAAATACAAAAAAGAGATAACTTAAAAAGAAAAATACTTAAGACCTCTCAAATGCACTCACATAGGGTGATTTGCATGCTTTTTTTTCCTTCATAAGCTTCTGGTCGTTTAATTTTTTCTTAAGTTGCATTTTTACTTTTCATACAGTGTTATTAATTTCTCATAGCTATTTGCAACAGTTAGAAAGTCACTTTTGGAAAACTAATTTAAGTGACTTAAAATTTTGATGCCATCTCCTTCTAGGATTTACAAATCATTGTTGGATAGGATACTATTACAATTTTCTAATACCAGTGTACATTATTTCTTACATTTTAGTAGCTGTCTTTTCTTTGAAGTTGAGATTTGACATTCAGATACATTGATATTTAAGTGGCCAGGACATTTGAAAGAAATTGGAGGTTACCACCGAAGTGCCCTTCTGTCGGTGGTGCATTTATATATCAGAGACATTCTTTTGCATTTATTTAAAAGTTAGAAACGTGGTAATGCTCTTTAAATAATTTTCCCACATAATAATTCCTTAAAAAGTTGTAATTGCTTTAAGTTTTACTACTGATTGTAGTCATTTGTGTGATTGTATCTATGATTGATGCATTTTAATGTTGCAATTGTCTGGCAATTTTCTATGATTATATCCATGACTGGTATTCTTTATGGTGCAATTGTGTAGTAATAGTCTGATTATATCGCTATTAAGATTTTTACATAACTTTCTCTCAGGACACATTTGAAGAATAGAGTTTTTATTTCCAAGAGTATAAACTCTTGGCAAAGCAAATCAGTTCACTTGGCTTGGTGAACGTTCTTCATTGAGTCAATAGGCTGAATGATATTCAGAAGAAAACCACCATGTTCTCTTTTTATATTATACCATTGAGATTTTTTTTCCAAGTAACATCTTCTTTTTTTAAATTTAAATTTAATTAACCAACTTATAGTATATTATTAGTTTCAGATATAGTATTCAATAATTTATCAGTTTTGTGTTACACATGTGCTTATCACATCCCATGCCCTCCTTAATTTAAAAGTTAAAAAAAGTTAATATTATTAAAATTCTTAACTTCTTTTTTAAAAAAATATTTTATTTATTTGACAGAGAGAGTGAGAGAGCACAAGCAGGGGGAGAGCAGAGGGAGAAACAGGCCCTCCAGGAAGCAGGAAGCAGGATACGGGACATGATTCCAGGATTCTGGAATCATGACCTGAGCCAAAGGCAGACACTTAAACAACTGAGTCAACCAGGCTCCCCTAACTACTACTACTCCTACTCCTACTTTCTCTTCCCCTCCTCTTCCCCTTTTCTTCTTCTTCTTTAAAGATTATGCATTTATTTTGAAGAGAAAGAGAGAGAGACAGAGAGAGAGGGAAGAACATAAACAGGAGGGGTAGAGGAAGATGAAGAGAGGCTCTCAAGCAGATTCAGTGCTGAGCACAGAGCCTGATGAGGGGCTCAATCTGAAGACCCTGAGATCATGACCTGAGCCAAAACCAAGAGTCAGACACTTGGCCAACTGTGCCACCCAGGCAGCCCTAAAATTCTTAACTTCTCAATGTGAAATCAGAAAAAGATCTAATAAAGACTGGAAAGAAGTGGCCAGAATATTTGGGGGGAAATATAGCAAAAAGCAGTATTAGGAAGGCCAAAGGAAGAAAGAGGAGTTAAGCAGATGGCAGAGACAGGTCCTGTGAAGTAAGTACTTAGAAGTGTTTGCTGTGTTTGGCACAAGGGACATTGACTTTGACTTCACTGACAGCAGATTCAGTGGGGTTGTGGCAACTTTGTCAGGTTTAAGGTAATTAGGAATCAAGAGGAGATAAAGACAATATAGGGAGAATATTTTTTTCCTGGGAACAATTGTGAAGGAAAGGTTAAAGAGAGGATAAAATACATACAAAAAATTTGGGATTTGTTTTAACACAGCAGAGATAATTTGAAGGTAAGAAAATCAAAGAAAGGGGTAAGGTACTGAAGAAAAAGGTTTTTGAAGGGGTTCAGAGTTTTATTGAAGTTCAAGGTAAATTTTGAATAGATACTTGGCACTTTTTTTCAGTGAGAGCTAAGAGAAGGAGGTAGGGACGTATATGAAGATAAATTCATTTCTGGGTAAAGGTAGGACACTGGAATTTCTCTGCTACTTGGATTCTATATTTGCTGTAATTTAAGAAGATTTTTTTTAGCAAGGAAGGATATGGAGGTGTGCATGGGGATGGAATAGAGAAAGAGAGGAAAATGTTAAAGAGTTGGAGACCCTGCTGTGTAGAAGAACTGATAGAATTTACAAATGAGAACAAATAGAGGGATTGTTGACCGAACATGAACAGAGGAGACTTGTCTTGGCACAGATATGATTTTTCCCAGCAGTGCTTAATGGTGAGTGTATAAAAGCAAGAAAGCAAATGCATGGAGTGATTTTCTGATGGTGATACGCAAATCCATTGTAATATAAAGACAAGATGGGCGCCTAGGTCGCTCATTCAGTTAAACATCTGCCTTTGGCTCAGGTCATGATCCCAGGGTCCCTGGATCAAGTCCTGTGTCGGGCTCCCTACTGAGTGGGAGCCTGCTTCTCCTTCTGCTCTTCACATTGCTTGTGCTTGCTCTCACTTGCTCTCTTTCTTTCTCAAATAAATAAATAAAATCTTAAAAAAGAAAAAAAGGAGGACAGGATAACAAAGCGATTGTAGGTTGTGGATAGAGAGTACTTAAAAGTGATGGACCACAGAGTCTGGTTTAGACAGGGATTAAAAAATGCAGTCACTAGGAGGCTGATAACCCAGAATAGATGAAATGGCCAATGTTCTGGGGTCTTGATGAAATTCAATAATTGGTATTGTAAGAATATGAAAGTAAAAGTGCATGAAGGGTAAATGTTTTTAAATAAAATGGGTTTTTATACTCAAAGGTTTTGAAAGTACTGTTATTTGGCAGGATGACAAGAGAATTGATTTTAAGATCAGCAGCATTATTCATAATTATTTTAATTATTTATTGCTTTTAAAAATTAATTTAAAAAATTCTGATTAATTCATTTTGGCTAGTGGTTCTCAACAGCATGTTTTTGTTGAGACATTTCTTTGACCGACACATCTCCAGTAGTGACATGCTGACTCCATTGAACATCACTAATTCCAACATCCAGGGAGTTGCGCTATCCAGGATGGTAGCTCCAACCACATGAAGCTGTTGAGCATTTAAAATGTGGGTAATGGGGGCACCTGGGTGGCTCTGTCGGTTGAGTGTCTGCCTTCAGCTGAGGTCATGACCCCAGGGTCCTGGGATGGAGCCCTGCATTGAAGCTCCCTGCTCGGCGGGAAGCCTGCTTCTCCCTCTGCTGCTACCCCTGCTTGTGTTCGCTCTCTGTCAAGTAAATAAAATCTTTTTAAAAAATGTGGGTAGGGGCACCTGGGTGGCTCAGTCGTTAAGCGGCTGCCTTCGGCTCAGGTCATGATCCCGGAGTCCTGGGATCGAGCCCGGCATCAGGCTCCCTGCTCTGTGGGAAGCCTGCTTCTCTGGCTACCATTCCCTCTGCTTGTGTTCCCTCTCTCGCTGTGTTTCTCTCTGTCAAAAAAAAAAAAAAAAAAAATCTTAAAAAAAAAAAAGAAAAAGAAAAAAATGTGGGTAATGCACTGGAGGAACTGAATTTTAATTTAATTCTGACTTCAACTGGAAACCTGAATCACACTAAAACATTTTTCTCTTAATAAATCTTTGCTTTAATAGGACTATATTTCACTTTAAGCATTGCATCAACATTGTTGTGTTGTGAGAAACATGACAAGATACATCATTAATAATATGTCATAAATAATTTTATATTATGTAAATGATACTATTTTTGATATATTGGGTTAAATAAGATATATTATTATTTTTTAAAGATTTTATTTATTTAGAGAGCAAGCAAGCGAGCATGAGCAGGGGTGAGTGTAGGGGGAGAGAGAGAAGCAGACTCCCAGCTGAGCAGGAAGCCTGATATGTGACTGATCCCCAGACCCTGGGATCATGACTTGAGAAAAAGGCAGAGGCTTAACTGACTGAGCCACCCAGGTGCCCTAAATAAAATATATTATTACAACGAATTTCACTTGTTTCTTTTCTACTCTTTAAAATATGGCTACTAAAAACTTAAAAATTAATGTATCTTACATGATAATTTCCATTGTATAGAGCGAGACTAAAGTTTCATTGATCACAGCTGACTTTTGGAATATAAAAATAAATTCTTGGTTAACATTAAAAGTATATATAGAGGGAATATGTTCATACACCTTCTTCCCTTACGTCTAGGAAAACTAACATTTTAAAAACATAAACCGGACAAAATGGCAGAAGCAAAGTAGAAGAACACCTCACGTGGGCCGACCTCCCCAGGTTGCTGGACTGGCTGAAGAGCAGCGTTGCCGCTGTACCGCCCCCAGGCGCCGGCGACCGAACCACGCCAGGCGGCGGACGCCACGCTCCCCTCCAGAGCGCCTGCGCAAAGCCAAGAAGGCGGTGCAAGCTCGGGAGTTGCGCCGCGTGGCGCAAAGGCGGCTGAGAATCGTGGTCTTTGTGCTGGAGTTGGTGGATAGCGGGGTGGGCGTCTAAAACACCGTCAGCGGGGTGGAAATCAAGTCCGAGTTGATCACCTGCTCCCTGGGTGGGTTCTCCATCACGTACAAATTCCTGAAGCAAGGCACCTCGGGCCTCGCACTCCTGCGTCATCCCGCTCCAGTAGCTGAAAGGTACAGACCTTTTTTTTTTTTTTTACGTTTTTAACCTATTTTAATGAAGGTGGTACAGTGTCCGTTTAAAACTCATCTCTCAACACCAAAAAGTGAAGATAAAAAAGTGCAGTGCTCTGTTGTATACACTTCTACGTGAGTCACATTATTAACTGCTAATGAAAATGAGGATCTCTCTGGGATCTGCTGACAGGATTTTTCTTTAATCTTAAAATGTTTTCTCCTCAGTAAAGAGACTTCGGATTTAGTCATTACTCTCACTGTATGTGTATTCTCGACCCCAACCTGATACTCCTCTTCTTTTGGTCCAGCCTCTCAAATTTTTAACATTTGACCACCTCGAGGATTTTCCTTGTCACATGTTACTAATGTATCTAGGAGACGGACTTAATTGTATAAAATTATTAGTAGTAGGAAAATGAAAGTTAAGGCAGCAGTGGGAGGCCAAGTTTCCAAAGAGTAGGGAAACCAATTGAATTGGGCCTCAACAATCTGCAGGTTGCTTTTTCTTTTACCCTGTATGCACTAGGGGACATTTGCTTATTCCTGGTGGGAGAAGAGAGACAAAGTTGGCACAGAGAAGCTCCTAAAAGGCAAAGAAGTCAGCAGAGCTTTAAATAATTTTCAGATCTGAAAGAGCCAAAAATTAGAGTTTGGTTCTGCCCGGGTACCTGGATTTGAGTAACAGGAAGATCCCAGACAGAGGGGTGGCATGGAGAAGTGAATCAGATAGTCCAGTTTTTCCCATGAGACATTAACTGTTTCTAAGCTTCTCAGGACAGGTGACTAAAATTCAGAGTCTGTCTCTCTGAACTCTTATCTTTGTATCCATAGTCCAGCAAGATTGCTGTACTTGCTTAGGTCATGCTCTTTGCTCTGAGTTTGGTAAATGTTCTTCTATGAAAAGTGGGAGTGTTTTCTTCCTTTTCTTCTTAAGGATCACAGCCATTGTGTGTTTTCCCAATATCTGAAAAGGGTTTTTCCATAGCTTTTCCATTGTTCTTGCTTTTATGGTGAGATGGCAAGTCCAGTATCAAAGCAAGTTCTATCATGGTTGGAAATAGAAGTAATTTTTAAAAAAGTTTTCATATTTAAAAAGTTCCCGCTTAAAAAAAATTAAAAAAATTAAAAAGTTTCCCCTTGCGTGAGAGTAGTAAAGGATCTTCGACATGATTCCCGTGATTTTTTTAGATTATTTTATTTAGAAATTATGATTTGGATTATGGATAGTTTTTGAAATTTGAATTCCCAAACTCGAGATAATTTGTAAGTCAACATAATATGGTAGATAAATTCAGATTAATTTAAGCATCAAAGGCAGCTAATCAATGAATATCAACCAATGTTATGAAAGAAACATTTAAAAAAATCTTTTTTTCTGGTATGTGGATCAGTTGTCCTCTTTTTTTGACATTTTAATTTAAATATTACTTAGTGATTTAATTTATTGCCATATTTTAATATAAGTATGTATATACACATTTTTATATGCACTCAACTCAACACAAAGCACATAGATTACCTTGTGGTGTTTGTACCACTGTTTTAATACCTAGCAGCAAGGTACCCAAAGAACAAGAATAATATGTGTCAGGGATGGGAATACAGTTTTACTGAAACTATAAATTTAAAGTTTTACATCCTTTTAAATAAAAGTGGAGGAATTTGCCAAGTGTACGAGAGTATAATGGAAATGGGGGAAACAAGAAGTGACAGGTACATTATTTCTACAGTGAAGCTCTTACCTCAGAGCTCTTCCATACACTTATCTTGTTGGCTCGGCACCCGTTCTTAGTAAAGCACATGTTGCAGATGAATAAAGGCTCCAGAAAGACACTAGAGATTGTTCCAAGTTATGTCAAATACGTTGTTCTGCAACTGAACTAAAAAATACACTTGAAAATGACAGGTGTCGATAAATGTCCTATTCATATCCAAATCCAAAGCATGTTTTCATCTATATTTAGAATGTAAATGATAGGTTACCTGAACCATTATACAAATTCTTCATCCCCAGTGCCAATATTCTGTTAAGTCCCAGAGAGGATAAATTTGATGATGGGAACTGTCAATTTAGTCAAATGGAGGTTGGAATTTTTTAAGACTGAAGAAAAATGATGACTAAATATAAGGGATAATTCTGACTTATTAATTACTAATTTTTAAAAAAGATTTTATTTATTTGACAGAGAGATCACAAGGAGGCAGAGAGGCAGGCAGAGAGAGGGGGAAGCAAGCTCCCTGTTGAGCAGAGAGCCCAATGCGAGTCCTTGATCCCAGGACCTTGAGATCATGACCTGAGCCGAACGCAGAGGCTTTAACCCAATGAGCCACCCAGGCACCCCAATTACTAATTTTTAATCTACTTTCCAATGAAGCAAATTTCAGAAAGCACTATGAATATTAAAGGGGGTATTTTATTTCTTAAAGTCTTCTTAAGAGTTAAATTATATAAAATATTCTGAGATTTAGTAAGAATTCTGTGAAAATTGTTGTGAAATCTGCTACCATGTTATTTTACAAAGATAGCAGTGTCTAATTTAGGTCTCTTTGATTTATTGCAAGAACTGTAAGGTAACAAAGATGCTTAAATTAACAGCTTTGCACTTTTGGTGGTTAAAAGTAAAAATGCATCAAAAACTTAACTGGCCTTCTAATTTAAGATTTATAAAAATAGCATCAGCAAAAGTGCAATGTATAATTATACTTTTCCCAACATGTTTACTTCTTTTTCTCATTGTCTTGCTTTTGAAAACAAATCTTGGCACCAAATATTAAAGTATTCAACTGTTATGCTAGCGTTTTTAAAACATCCAACATAACAAAAATAATTGTTTTAACATCTGTTTCTTTTTCAGTGAAATCCCATTTCCTAGATCATCTGTAAAATATCATAGGCATAGAGGTAATTCAAATTCACTGCTGTTCATCTTGAATTTATGTACTCTTTTAAATACCCTACTCTTTAATAACCATACTTTTAAAATCACATCTTAATTTGAATATTAGAAAGTGATACATGCTTTTCCTCTTGAAATCTTAGCTATCCATTAAAGCACATTTCAAGGAGTACTTGGGTGGCTCAGTCAGTTAAGTCTCTGACTCTTGATTTTGGCTCAGGTCGTGATCTCAGGCTTGTAAGATGGAGCCCTGCCTCCAGCTTGCACCAGGCATGGAGCCTGCTTAAGATTCTCTCCATCTGCCCCTCCTCACCTGACCTCTCTCTCTCCCCCTCCCCTCTAAAAAACAAAACAAAACAAAACACATTTCAAGTTCCACTTCCTTCTTCAAGTGTTCTGTTTCTTTCTATCCTACACTGATATTTCTTGTTCTGAATTCCCATATCATGCTTCCTCTGTCCTACTTGCATAGTTCTCATGTAGTCTTCAATTTTGTATGGCAGTAAGCCAGCTATGCTTTAAGATCCTTGAGGATGAGAACCTTACTCTTCTACATCCCTTCAACACTGTCAGAAATAGAGCAACTTTTACAAAGATATTTGATTATCTCAGTTGGCTTTGAGGAACGAAACTATCTCTTGGAATCTGAGTGATTGGTAAGAACTATGTGATCTTCAGAGTACATACCAGGAAATCAAACACAGTAATCAGCCACTTAGCTGTATTTCACAACCAAACCTGTATGAACAATTTCTAAGAGTATTTACTGGGGAAAGTCATAACTTGATAAGCCCTGGGGTAGTTAATGCATGGTATTATTATCATAACTGAGGCATTGTGGTTGTCTGGAGACCCTCATTGATCTCTTTATTTCTATTCTTAGCTGTTGCACAATTGTCAAATACATATCTCAGACCTTTAATCTGAGATATTTCTCAGTGTGGGAATTGAGAAGTAATTTTAATACAGTACCTTCTCTGTCAAAGATGATTATAACAACCAAAAAATGTCATGAGGAAATACTTATATATAGACCAAATGTGCCCAAAAGAATCAAAAGGAAATGGAAATTTAGAGCAAAAAATTTGAGAGGAAAGAGATATTTAGCACCTTCTTCCTTAGATATTTAAAAAAAATGAATTAAAAAGAATATTTGGATGTAGAAATATGTTGGAATCTGCAAATTCCCAATAATATTCCTTAATAACTTTTTAGCTTTTATTGTTATAACTCTATGAAGAAAATCATTGGGAGAAATATCTTTGCTTCACCAAATATTTTCTGTTAGATTCAGCTGAATTTATTTGTTTTAATTTTGCAGATACCATTTTGATATAAGAACAAGACAAAATTTTATTTCTAAATTTCACACCCCAAAATTTCCTCTGTGGATTTGGTTTAGTCACTAGTTACTTTTGAAAAGGAGCAGCAAAGTCATATTAGTGAGGCAATCTGATAATGGAGTTTAAGGTTTCCTTCATTCTAGAATAGCGTTCCTTTTCCCAGGTTTAGCATATCTAGCTCTATAGCACGTAGAGAGTCTTTTCTTTGCTCATTGCCAGGAATTTTCAACTGGGATAGCTTGCCCTATTTCTTTGTTGTAAAATCTTGAAAATATTTATTTATTTATTTTTAAAAGATTATTTATTTATTTATTTGACAGAGAGAGAGAGAGAGAAAGAGAGAGATGCATATATCACAAGTAGGCAGAGAGGCAGAGCAGAGAGAGGGGGGAAGCAGGCTCCCTGCTGAGCAGAGAGCCCGATATGGGGCTCGATCCATGGACCCTGAGATCATGACCTGAGCCGAAGGCAGAGGCTTTAATCCACTGAGCCACCCAGGTGCCCCTTGAAAATATTTATCTTATGGAATTCCATCATTTTCCCTGATAGCACAGTTCCTGTACTTGGCAGATAAAGTATTGACGTGAGAAACATTTTGTTTTTCCAGGGAGTATAAACTCATAAAACAATCAGAAAATTTCACTTAAGTGAAATTCTACATGAGTGTAACTTCTTCCATTCTGTGCAAACACATATGGAGTTTGGTTTCTATGGTTACTTGCTGTTAGTCCTGTGCTCTTTGGTTCTGTGCAGCGCTGGACAAGAGATCAACAAGCCTAGAGTGTCATTATAATGAGGCAGAAACTGAAATAGTTTCTTTAGTTGATGGCCATACAGCAGTTTAGAAGACACACTATTTTAAGGTAACGATTATAGAAAAATACCAGAGGGGCTTTTTCCTGCTTAACACTAACCTCTTATTTGGTAATGTCATAGCAACAAGAATGAGAAGAAAGACTGAAAAGCACAACTATATTGATTTTCTGTCTGTTTATCCAAGATATATGACTAAAAGAATATATTCATTCATAAAGTTGAGGCTTTCAAAAAGCATGGAATAGTTTAATATTAGGGCTTATGTGTGTGCTTGCATGTGCATGTGTATTAAAAGATAATTCAGGTTTACAAATACGTATTTTGACCTAAGGTATTTCCAACAAATAAAAAAAAATTGAACCTCTTTGGGAAAAAAAGCTGTTCTCAGGATTCCATAGTCAAGAATAGCTCTGATCCATTTTATTCATGGAAATTATTTAATTTTTTCTTGTGAAGCAGTACTATAATACAGATTTGGAATGGGGTTCCAAAAAACCAAGATATCCCTTGAAAGTTATGTTTTAGTTGTATGTATGCTTTGTGTGTAAAATTAAAATAGTTTGATATATCTTTAGTTTAATTTGGCATCTGGATAGTAACCATGATGTAGTTATCACCTTCAAATTACCTATAAAAATGTTGAAGTTGTTATACAGAAAAAGAGCTGAGGGAACTGATGGTGGAAGTTTTTGATAATGAAGCATTGATAAGTAACCTAAATATGATACACTTCAAGAAATGCAGCAGCAGCCCTTATTACCTGGTGGAGTAGAAATATATTCTGTTCTTTCATTATTATCTTCTGACTTTTTGGAGACAGGATCTGTGCCAAGTAAGACAACCTGAGTACTATCTCTCTGCTTTAAAAATGTGACTTTTGGAAAAGGGCAGAGTGCAATGTTTTCCCTCTCACATCTTCTAGGGCCCCAGATTCCCACAAGTAAGCTATGATGGATAAGAGCAAAACTGGAAACTAGGGCAAAACTTCCCTAGAGCAGGTGCCCTAACATGGGATCCAAAATCAGGAGATACATGAAATTGGATAGGAAGAAGTAAATCTTTATTTTCATTAATCTATAATGGAAATTCAGCGTTCCTTTTAATTTTGGGTGTAGGCAATAAATCAGTTATATTAGCAGGACTTGTGACTTTCTCCCCTGTAGAGGTTATTAATATCTTGATACCATGTTTCAGTTGCTTCAGGTATCTTAAAATATTTTTATTCTTATTAATACATTTGTGGTAGTTATAAAACTACCTTCTAATAGATATGCTATTTATGGCTAATGAAGCACATATATTGGAGTATAATGTATATTTTATTTTTAAAGTAGATTGCTCTCTGTATTTCTATAGAATTTGTTTCCTTGGGAGTCTGTTTATTTTTTAAGGGTTTCCTCATGGTTTACTATACTGCTAAACTTTTACATGGCACAAAAAGTAAAGAAGGTCTTCTCTATGCAGAATATTTGTCGAAAATTGCTAATAGGTTCAGACTTCTGTATATAAACCTGCTTTCAACCCTCAGTCCAAAATGAGGATTTAGCCAGCACGCAAATGCTAAGCATAGCCAAAGCAAACCAACACCAAATCTCTTGCTAAACACTAATTGTAGGTAACTCTTACCAAGCTTAATAATGAGAAGAGTAAAAACAATGTAGAGCAAAGGAAAGAAAATACCAAAATGAAGATTCAGAAAAAGACAATACCCCTGCAAGTAAGTTGCTATTATAGAAATCATAAAAATTACTTTTGAAAGCTCTGTGATGTCCTTGATATGGAAAACCATCAGGATTGAATGGGGTCAGATAAAAAGGGAGGAGATAAAGAAGTAACCAAAGAAACAAAATATCCAGTATCTGAATTAACTTTTCATCCCAAAAATAAAGAACAGGATTTCCAAACAGTAGATCTATTTAATGATCTAGAAGATAGACTGTAGATACTTTCCTACATAGCAGGGGTAAGGAAAATAAAAAAAGGAATGACAGAGAATGGAATCAGAGCTATTTCAGCAGGAGAAGAAAACAATAATAATTAGACTCTTGTTGAAGACATTAAATCATTGTTGGAGAAGTATTTCTTCAGAAAAAAAATTATAAACATATACAGAATGAAGTAGCCTTCTGGAAAAACTTTACCACCCACTTCCGATAAAACTTAAAAATAACCTCGGGGTGCCTAGGTGGCTCAGTCAGTTAAGTGTCCGTTAAATGTTGATTAAGTGTCTGCCTTCAGCTCAAGTCATGATCCCAGGGTCCTGGAATGGAGCCTAGCATTGGGCTCCCTGCTCCTCCCTCTCCCTCTGCCTGCCGCTCCCCCTGCTTGTGCTCTCTCTCAGTCTCTCTCTGTCAAATAAAGTCTTAAACAAAACAAAACAAAACAAAAACAAAAAACTGCTGCAGCTGCTCTCTTTAAAAAAAAAGTAACCTCTACTTCAGAAAAAGAGTCAACTATACACATGGGAAAAAATCTACAAGAACACATATAAAAAGAAGAAAAAAGAAACAGACTATGTATAGCTGTAGTCTAATCCCCAAATTGTAACACTAAATAATCAGAAGTCAGAGGAGAATGTTTATGGAAACTTGAGATAATTTTTATCCAGATAAATTTCCTTAGAAATAGAGTAAGTATTCAAATATACAAGGGATTCACTTACAGGTTACTTTGAAAGTATTTAAAAGTTTTTGGGGGCGCCTGGGTGGCTCAGTCGTTGGGCGTCTGCCTTCGGCCCGGGTCAGATCCCGGGGTCTTGGGATCGAGCCCCGCATCGGGCTCCCTGCTCCGCGGGGGGCCTGCTTCTCCCGCTGCCATTCCCTCTGCTTGTGTCCCCTCTCTCGCTGTGTTTCTCGCTGTCAAAAAAATGGAATCTTTAAAAAAAAAAAAAAAAAAAAAAAAGTTTTTGGTATGAGTTTCAGTAATAATCCAACTAATTATGAAATAATTCCAAATCAAACTTCCGTAATGAGAGAATTCAGGTTTAGAGATGTTACAACTATTAGAAATTAAGTCTGTGTCATTGTTCAGGAGAATATATGAAATGTAAAATTAATTGCAATGACCTTGATGTAAATCGTATTATATTAGAAAGTATTGTAATGTAGGAATGAGCAGGGGAAAATTAGAGTGTTACATTCTTTAACATAAAGAATTGGCACTTTATTTTGATTCTAATACTATTTAATAATTCATTTTTATCTCTAGATTTGTTAATAAAGTTAAATTTATTAGTACTTTCTACAGTAAGGGATAATACCTCAAAGTCTTACCTACTCTTTGAATGTGGGAGGTTTATAGACTTTGAATGTAGGATCAAATGATTTAAGACAGTTTTCTCACTGGAAATCTGATGGAGATAGGGCTAAATTAATGATATCAGAGTTTAGGAGAGGACACAACAAAGCAGGGGTGTTGAGCTGAGTCTTGAGAGACAAGCAAAATGTTTGTCCAGATGACCAGATTTTGTCTCTGATAAATTGGTCATGGGCACTTCCTGAAGTTATATAGTGGTTTACAGCCTTATCTTTCATGGACCCAAGTTTTTTTGGAACAAATTACTGAATCATGTGACATAGTCTGTCTTCAGACTTATCTAAGTCATGTTGGTTAAAAAAGTAACCTTCCATAAAATTAATACCATTGTGATATGGAATATATAATTAAAACAGAATAATATGTGTGTATATCAAAACACATGTGTTAAAGTATTAAAATACTCTTTAAAAATTTAAATGCTTAAACTATTGACAAGACTCTCATATTTAGTAAAGGTAATAAAATTCTAGTAAATGCTGTTTACAAGAAGTATACATAAGATAGAATAAGCAAAAAAAAAAAGAATGGGCAAATGTTGAAATGGAAATGCAAATAAAAAAACCAGCATTCATTCAAGGCACAATTTTCATCAAATTTTAAATCCTGGAAGGGAAAAAAAAGAAATTTTAAATAGAAAATAAACATAGGCCTTAATGATAAGATCACATGCTTTAATAATAAATAGCAGAGAAAAACAATATATACAGAAATAACTTCTAGGAATCTGAAGAAAAATAGACAATTTTAACATATTACAAATCTGAGCCTTTATCAGAAAAAGCAGACATAAATTTATAAGTAGATTTGCTATTAAAAAGTTTAATTAAATCTATTTGAAGTTTATTGTGGAAACAGAGAAGGTTGAGTATCCATTTAACAAGATCTCAAGCAAATCCTATAAATACAAAAAGTCAAATTATGCAGAATATGTTACCTGATTTGTGTGCCATAGAGATGGAAATTATTGTTGGAGATTTAAGCATTATCGATAACAAGAGCAACAAATTACAACCATTCTTAAGTTAAAAACAATATGAAGCTCTCCCAAACAATTTTGGAGTGGAAGTAGAAATTAAAACAACTTAAAAACAATTAAATACAATGAGAACACTATTTACCAAAACTTACATGATACAGCCAAAGCTATACTTAGAAGAAAAGCAATAACTTTAAAAGCTTTCATTAGAAAATAAGAAAGAAGGTAAAGTAGCTAAGCAGTAGTTCAAGGAATTAGCCGAAAGTAAATAAAAAATAAAACTGGGGAAAGCTAGAGAATGATACAAAAGGAAATCATGACGATAAAGTAGATGAATGAAAAAATTCTTGTAAATTTTTTTTCAAGGGGCATTATATGTTAACTATTTGCCAAGTACATATCATAGATAATGTAAATTAAGCTTCACAACTGCCCTATGGGGAAGTTATTACACAATTTTATAGATTATTATTACATCATTTTTTATAGATGAGAAACCAAAGCCTTCAGAGAACTTAAATTTTTTGTGGTGTAAGCGTACATAGTTTACAGGTGGTGAGGCTGTAATTTGATCACTTTTATCTCTAATTCCACAAACTTGGCATTATCAACATCACGAATTTATGATCTTATTGTTCAGGAGGTCAGAAATTTAAAATGGGTCCTGTTGGGCTAGCATCAAGGTGTTAGTAGAGCTGTGTTTCTTCTGGAGTATTTTGGGGACAATGCCTTTTCTTGTCTTTCCAGTTTCTAGAGGCTCCTGCATACCTTGGCATTTGGCCCCCTTCCATCTCCAGAGCCAGCAGTGGCTGGCTGAGTCTCAAACAGCATTACTCAGATACTGTTCTGCCTCCCTCAACTTGTAATGATCCTTTTGATTACATTTGGCACACCTAGTATGATATTCTTATTCTAAAGTCAATGAATTTTATCTGCAACCTTAATTTCTTGTTGGTCATATTACATAATCACAGGTTCTGTAGATTAGTGTGTGAACATCTTTGAGAGGTATACCACAGTAAGTATACTTAAAATGTTTCTCTTCTAAGTACACTTGACCCTTCAATGTAGGGGTTTGAACAACATGGGTCCACTTACATGTTGATTTTTTATTTTTTTAAAGATTTTATTTATTTATTTGACAGCAAGAGAACAGGGCAAGGGGAGTGACACAGGGAAAGGGAGAAGGAGGCTCCTTGCTGAGGGACATGATGTGGGGCTTGATCCCACTGAAGGCCGATGCTTAACTGACTGAGCCACCTAGGCACCCCTATGTGTTGATTTTTTTTTTAATAGTACAGCATTGTAAATATATTTTCTCTTTCTTAGGAGTTTTAAAACATTTTTTTCTATATCTTTATTGTGAGAATATAGTATATGATACATACCCATACAAAATATGTGTTACTTAGCTGTATGCTATTGGTAGGACTTCTGGTCAACAGTAGGCTATTAGAAGTTAAGTTTTGGGGGAATAAAAAGTTATATGTGGATTTCTAACTCCACAGGGAAGATGGTGCCCCTAACCCCCATGTTTTTCAAGAGCCACTTATACTGCCTCTTTGAACATCAAATATGCAGTTCTGATGAGAAGAACATAGAAATTAGGAATGACAATATCTAAATATATAAAAATGAGTTTCTGTTATATAGGTAAGTTGCTAAGCAGAAGGCACTCTTAACTTAAGTAGAGAGTCATTTAGTTGGAGATATATCTTGCTCATAACAATATAACCAAACACAGAATGGGCCCAAAAGAATAGCTTTATCTTTTTGGTGTGGATTCTGCCTGATGCTATTGCTAGCTCCAGACCATGCTACTCTGCTTTTTACTCTAGTATATTAGACTATTTGGGCTTCTATTACAAAATAACACTGACTGGGTGGATTAAATAACAGAAATTGATTTCTCACAGTTCTGGAGGCTGGGGAATTCTAAGGTCAGGGTGTCAAACACTGGTTCTGGTGTCAGCATGGTTGAGTTTTGGTGAGGCTCTCTTCCTTGCTTGCCAATAGAAACCTTCTTGTGTGTTCAGGGTGTTCAAATGACCTGCTGTCCTTTGTGTTGGGGTGTGCATTAGCAAACTTTGTGATAAAAATTTTTTAAAAAATATTAATCCTGTTAGATTAGGGTCTTAAAATTATGACCTCATTTAACCTTAATTATTTTCCTTAGGGGTCCTATCTCTAAATACAACCATACTGCGGGGGAATGTCATGGCTTCAACATATGAATTTAGGGGGAATGGGATAGAAACATTCAGTCCGTAACATCTAGTAAAATGGGATTTTCGTGTCTGACATGGATTATCATGCAACTAAGTTCTAAACACAAGAATCCTATGGGAACTGGGGCACCTGGGTGGCTCAGTGGGTTAAAGCCTCTGCTTTCGGCTCAGGTCATGATCTCAGGGTCCTGGGATCGAGCCCCGTATCGGGCTCTCTGCTCCGTGGAGAGCCTGCTTCCCCCTCTCTCTTTGCCGGCCTCTCTGTCTACTTGTGATCTCTCTCTCTGTGTCAAATAAATAAATAAAATCTTTAAAAAAAAAAAAAAAAAGAATCCTGTGGGAACCTTCAGTGGCAGAGCTGAAATCTAGTATAACACCATAGTGACACACATGTGAAGAAATGTAGAAGTTCTGCCTATTTGTTTTTTGGAAGGTGTAATTCATTTGTGGGGAACTATCAACTGTGAGAAAGATGGTTATGCTATTTTAGGCAGTCACAGAAGAGAGAAAGTCCTTAGTAGTAATACAGAAGAACTATGAAAATAAGTGTATTCTATAAAAACCTTATTAATTGCAGGGTTTTGTGTGTGTGTGTGTGAAATAAATGGATCATCAGGAAATTAACAAAGCTGACAAAGTCAATATGGAAACCCGAGAAAGCTGAAGTAGATAAGAATGTTGCTTTATCACCTAAAAGAGTGATTTGGATTATTTTATGAGTTACTTTTTCCAAATCCTCAAGGAACAGTTAATTTCAGCCTATTTAAGTATTTCTAGAACATAGAGAAAGAAGAAAAGCTACCCGCTACCCTGTAATGGTGATAATAGAACCTAACAAAGAGAATAGAGAGAAAATATTGATCTCAATTATGAATATAGGTACAAAAATAGCATCTAAATTATCAGTAAATGACATCCAGCTGTATTTAATGCATCTGACCAGTGGGGTTCATATTATGAATGCAAGAACTGATCAATACTAGGAAATCTATTGATCAAATTCTTCATATTAACAGATCTAAATGGAAATATATTTAATTATCCCAGTGTAAAATTTGATTGAATATAATTATCATTTCTGGTTCAAAGTAAAATACTAGAATTTCTCCTTGACCCCGTGAAACTGTATACAATATATATACCTTGGACTTAAAACCTGCATCATACTTCATGTATAATGTTAATCTGTTTAAATGGCTAGTTCATTTATCACAAATTAAAAGGTATAAATGTTTTAAAACAAAGGCAGTCTTTTCATTACTTACAGGCCAATTATCTATGTATCTTTGGGAAACAGGATCTGGAAAACTGAAAGACAGGTAGTCTATACAATGATGAGTATGTCTTTGAGGTCTGATATTCAGCTTAGCTATTTGCCACCTTGGACAGTTGTTTAACATAGTATAATAGATCAATTTCACTAAATCTCACTTTGTGTAGGTTTAAATGAACATGCCATTTGTGCTGATTCTTTGTTTTGAAAAGATTGAATGAAATTACACACCTCAAACACTACACATGAGGTTGACACAGTATGAATGTGGGTACTGTTTATTGCTATTATTGTTGTTATTAGGATACATAGAATAACAAATATTAAAGCAGATACTAAAAAATCAGTAATTTCTTGTAACCTAGTAATACCCAGTCTGAATTTAAAAAAAAGCAAATTCAACTTCCTTTGTTTTATTTATGAAAATGTAAAAATACAGTTATCATATCATTAGAAAAGTAATCCCATAAATTCTGTATTAACACATGTAGGAGGGGCGCCTGGGTAGCTCAGTCATTAAGCGTCTGCCTTCGGCTCAGGTCATGATCCCAGGGTCCTGGGATCGAGCCCTGCATCGGGCTCCTTGCTTGGCAGGAAGCCTGCTTCTCCCGCTACCATTCCCTCTGCTTGTGTTCCCTTTCTTGCTGTGTTTCTCGCTGTCAAATAAATAAAATTAAAAAAAAAAACAACACATGTAGGAAAACAAACTGAAAGAACAGAGAATAATAACAAAAGACACCTTGACTGACTTGAAATATATATATATATTTTTTAGATTTTATTTATTTATTTGACAGAGAGAGGAGATCACAAATAGGCAGAGAGGCAGGGAGAGGGAGAGAGGGAAACAGGCTCCCTGCTGAGCAGAAAGCCAGACTCAGGACCCTGAGATCATGACCTGAGCGGAAGGCAGAGGCTTTAACCCACTGAGCCACCCAGGTGCCCCGACTTGAAAGAATTAATTGACTAAAATGATGACTTATTTTTTTGCCTGCAAGCTTGTCTTTTTGTGGAGAATTGGGGCACTAATTGACTTTGGTTGGTTGGTGCTAAGTACATTTCTACTGGCATCATCACTAACAATTGTTGAAAAATTAAGGAACACAACTCTAGGACCTCCCTGTAGTTCATTCCATTGATCCTCTAAGACTAGGAGAATGAGAATACCTCTTCAAGTACAAATCAATTTCCTGTTATGATTCAAATAGTGGTTAAGAATATCAGAAGGAAGTCCAATACAAGTCTTCCTACCATTTACTCTGTTATTTTCTTTTAATTTTATATATGTTACTTCATAGATATGTTGTTAGTATTCAAAATTGATTTTGTTCTTCCTGATTCAGTAGTCTGAAATGAACAAAAATGATGTTTAATTCATTCATCCATTCACTTATACAGTCAAATAACAAATATTTACTGAGTACCTATTCTGTGTCAGGCACTGTGCTAGATGATTGGAATACATTAGTGAAAAAATGGACTTTCTGTGTTCTATATTCTAGTGGCAACTCCCTTATATTGTAAGTGTATGATTCCTGGGAATTACGTGGATTAGAAAAATTAATTATAGTGTATCTGGAAATTTCTCATCAAAAGAAATCAGTATTACCTTGCCAGTACTATTTGTGTTTGGATATTTTAAATGGCTTCCTCATATGTCTTATCACATAGGGCTATCCCTGTACAACAGAAAATAATTTGAAAACAGTGCATGACCTGTGTCAGATTCACCTTTGCAAATTCAGCCACAAATCTGTATCTCTAAGACCATTTTTTCTTATACTAATTATAGTATCAATACATTCTTTTTATAGTATCCTTTGTCTTTTGACAAGCTGTAAATTTTCTCTGTATAACAAATTGAATATTCAGTTCAATTTAACAAATATTTTGAATGGGTATGATTGTGTTATAGCTTATTTAGTGAAGAGATTTATTTAGAAACACTTTTCTCAGGGATCTTACAGTTGATTGGGTCAGATTGTACAAAAATAATGAAATCTAGGGGCGCCTGGGTGGCTCAGTCGTTAAGCGTCTGCCTTCGGCCCAGGTCAGATCCCAGAGTCCTGGGATCGAGCCCCGCATCGGGCTCTCTGCTCTGCAGGAAGTCTGCTTCTCCCGCTACCATTCCCTCTGCTTGTGTTCCCTCTCTCGCTGTGTTTCTCTCTGTCAAATAAATAAAATCTTTAAAAAAAAAAAA
>CM053606.1:118981536-119010218 GCA_028646535.1 Procyon lotor
TAGGGGCGCCTGGGTGGCTCAGTCGTTAAGCGTCTGCCTTCGGCCCAGGTCAGATCCCAGAGTCCTGGGATCGAGCCCCGCATCGGGCTCTCTGCTCTGCAGGAAGTCTGCTTCTCCCGCTACCATTCCCTCTGCTTGTGTTCCCTCTCTCGCTGTGTTTCTCTCTGTCAAATAAATAAAATCTTTAAAAAAAAAAAAATGAAATCTAACATAAATGAGGGAAGAAAACAGAAAACATAACAAATAAGGGCATCATCATTAAGCTCAATCTTGAAAAAATGGGCAAATGTTAATAGGCAGATAGATTGAAGGAAGAAAGGAAAGTCCAGTGTGAAAGAACAGGATAAATTCTTACAGATAAAAGAATAAAAATATATTTGAGCTTTGAAAGACATTGAGAGGTTCAAAGTGGCTGGATAATAGGGTATGTGGAAATACTGGCAAGAGAGGAATCTAGAGATGTGTAATTATAAAGAGCCTAGTGTTTAAACACTAGGATAAGGAGTTTAAACTTTACCTTACAAATAGTAAAATATGATAAAAATTTTTTGAGCCCCAAATTATAACTTGTGGTTTATTTTAATAATGGGGGTTGATATTGTGGAGTTAACTTGGAAAAAGGAAGAGATTAAAGATCTAAAGCTCTAGTTAGTAAGCAGTTACCATAGTTCATTTGATATGTGATATGGATCTGAACTAGGGTATTGGAAGAAGGAATGGAAAGGAAGTAGAACTTATAAATTAGATATGAATGATAGAATTGGATGTGATTTTACTATTCAGAATGACTGGTAAGGGTGGTGACACCATTAATCAAAAAAGTGAACATAGTTAAAAATAGAATTTTTGGTGTAAAAACTTTTTGCTTTTAAGCTTTGGTTATGTTTGATATGTGCTGTGGGAGGAGTTTTATGCAGAAATGCAAGCTGGCTAAAATATATTCTACTTAAGACAAATTTCATATCCAAAATTCTACCTTATTCACACCTTACTATTTTGAATATTGATGGTACTAGCTATATCTTTTAGAATAATATTTATAATTACAAAATATTTCATATATTGGTAAGGAATTTAATATATAATAATTCCCTTATCAGCTGGATTGTGTTTTAATGTTAAAACCTTGGTAATCATTAAAAGGTTTGGGTGAAGAACCAAACTTTTGATTTAAGTTTTGATTTAAAAAGTGGCTTTTGATTTAAAAGGGTGGCTCATTTGGTTAAGCATTTGCCTTGGGCTCAGGTCATGATCCCAGGATTATGGAATAGAGCCCCACATGGATCCCCGCATCGGGCTCCTTGCTTAGTGGGGAGTCTGCTTCTCCCTCTGCTGTTCCCTCTGCTCATGCTTGTGCATGCATACTCTCTTTCTCCCTCCTCTCTCTGAAATAAATAAATAAAATCTTAAAAGAAGGTAGCTCAAGAAAGAGAGAAAAGATAGGGAAAGATTATTAACGTTCAATACCGAAGAGAATGTTGTATTACTTTTGTTCCTTTCACTCAAATTCTCTATGGAACACACTGAGTTAGCAAGGCTCTAGATTTACAGTGTGAACTTTGGAAGAGAAGAGATGAATTTTGTGATTTAAAATTTCCCAATGAATGTTTTAGGAATCCATAAGGAAAAAAGCTTTTGGGGATTTTTGTATTAAATTACTGGACAGTTTTCATACCTAGTTTAATTTGATTCAGATTTTGAACAGTGGCCATGTTGCTGGAAATGGCTGATCATGTTGCAGAATGTGAAGTCACAGGTCTTTTTCAGTCTCAGTTACCTGAAAATTGAATCTTGAGTTGTGACGAATTCTTAATCTTGGCTCAGCACAGGATGGCCTTAGGTGCCACACATCCCTGGAAGCAGTAAGTACCTCCAGTTCTAATGTTGCTGTGAGATTTTTCAACAGCCCCTCATTTTTTTCTTTTTTGCTTTGAAGTTTCTTTGATCTCTCAGCTACCTGAAGAGAATGGGCAGATTTTCTAGCCTATCGGGAAAATATCTCTCAACCCCCCCCCTGCAAATAAAAACAAAAATGAACTTCAAATGCAGAACGTTTTTTTTTTCCTTTCCAGTTTTCTTTTCTGAATATTTGATAATGGGTTCAGTCACAGACATATGAAGTAGCTAAACATTAACTTCTGTAACATCCCAGTCTTCAAAAACCCCTCCTTTATCCATTTTTTTCTATTCACATAAGTTGTACATGATTAGTAGTTGAAGTATTACTTCTCTCTTGAAAAATTTATACAGTAAATATAAACTAAGTTTTAACTGCTAAATTTCAGACATAAGATCAGGAACACTTATTAATTTGGGTGGGCACCTGTGTGGCTCAGTCAGTTAAGTGTGTGCCTTAGGCTCAGGTCATGATCTCAGGATCTTGGGATTGAGCCCTGCATTGGGCTCCCTGCTCAGCAGAGAGCCTGCTTCTCTCTCTGCCTGTCCCTCCTGCTCATGCTTCCTCGTACTCTCAAATAAATGAATGAATGAATGAATCAATCAATCAATATCTTATAAAGAATTAATTTGGGATATACAAGTCCATCTCTATGGTTCTTGAATCATACCTATTTCTTTTCAAATAGTTGATTAAAAGACTGTCAGCCAAGGCATTGTCCTGAGAGAATTCTATACACTTGTATGACTTGATTGACGAAGACATTGTGAGCACCTGACTAATAATTAGAGGGTGGAGGTTGTTTCTGTTAATGCAGGAAAAAGAAATTTGGAGTCCTTTATATGCAATGTCATTGCAATTATGGTAACTGTGAAAAATGCCTTGAGAACCAAAAAATTTTAAGGGTTTTCAGTATGCATGCAAGTCAGCTGTATTACCTTCTCTCACTAATTGGTGATTTTTACCATTGGTTTTAAATCTCTGAAATTTTATTTAGGCAAAATTAAGTCATTTGCACTGTAAGAACTGCCACCTAGCCCACAAATGTCTTCAATTGGTACTTAGCATTTGCGTATCAATATATTTCTCTCTTCTGTATCTATCCTGAACAGAATTCTTACGAAGTTATACAGTACTGCACTCCCTAACAATATTTTGTTATGATCTCAGAAATTATTTTTGTATATATATTAAGAATCAATTAAGAATTAATTTCTCTTAGACACCAAGTGTCACTTTTTTCATACTTGAGTATTTCTGTTATGGTTTTCTGCCTCTTATCCTAATTTTATTGTGTTTCTGAAAATCAGAATTCTACACTTACTGAAAAAGTTGTTCTAAGAAAATCCATATATATAGGAAATTTCATATGTACATCTTAGGGGAATGGAAAAGATTTCTCCAAAACATACCTTTCTTAGCACAATTTCTTAACTGTTTAAAAGACAGTATGATTGTTTAGCATCCAGTAATTTTGAAACACTGGGTATTTTTTCCTTAACATTTCTGTATATTAAAACATCTTGACTCATTATTCTGAATGTTACATGGTCATTCTCTCTCATGTCTTTCTCATGTCTTACATATTTAAAATGCATGAGTTACTTGTGTTTCAATGGAATTTTTGTGTTTTTTCTCTTTTATTTTTTTGTACTTCAGGGAGAAAGTAATGTGAACAAATAGATTTTTTTTTCTAAGTTTTGGTGTAATCTTTTGTATTCTGCATGCCATGAATATTTTGTTCTTTATCATTATATGCTGTAAGTTTCAGATAATTACAATATACAGTAAATATATGAAAGCAAAGAAGCAAATTTGCTAGAATTTTATTACTGTAAACAAAGGGGTCAAGAACACTAATACTTCTACATTGTGTGTGCTTAATGAATCATTCATGTCATGCCTTATTTCAAAAGAATATTGATACTGATGTTAAAATTAGAATATATCTGAAGTTACTTATGAAGGTACTTTTTAAGCATTTTCCAGTTATCCATATCTTGGAATAGCTTTGATTCCACAAGTGAAGTATGTGGTCATATGGTAGCATAGAAATAGATAAACTTTGGTTAGATATCTTTTCATCTTTTCTTAACAATCTTAATTTATAACCTGTTACCTCTCACTGGTTGTCATTCTAGGTGGAAATCCTTTTTTTTTTCCTCCTATTTTCTCTGTCTCTTGGTATTCTAGCTGTTTTTTGTTAAAAAATTATCTTGCTTAATTACTAGGAAAAGTAATAAAAATACATACATCATTATATATTGTAGTGTTTGTTAAGATAAAAAAAAAGGAATTTTAAAAGGGGCCACATGGGGGATCTAATATAGATAAGGTGATACACTGAGCAGCTGATACTTAAGAGGTATTTTCTGAGACCAGGAAAATAGGTAGTACTTAGCTAGATTGCGAGTGTCGAGGAATTATTTTCTAGGTAAAGGAAAAGCATGTGCAACAACTCTAAGGTCATACGATACTTGGTAAGTTAAGAGATTGAAAGGGTGCCAGAATTTTCACAATGTAGTGAGAAGAGTGTGAAAGAGAAATGAGATGATATTTGAACAATAGTTACTGAAGTCTGTAACAAAGATTTGGACCTATGAATCTTTGGAAGTCAATGGTATAAAAATTATATTTAAGGTTTTTTTAAAATTTAATATTATTTTTTCAGTGTTCCAAGATTCTTTGTTCAGGCACCACACCCAGTGCTCCATGCAATGTATGCCCTCCTCTATACCCTCAAAAACCCTTAGTTTGTTTCCCAGAGTCTACAGTCTCTCATGTTTCGTCTCCCCTTCTGATTTCTCCCAATTCACCCTTTCCTTCTCCCAATGTCCTCCATATTTTTCCTTATGCTCCACACGTAAGTGAAACCATATGATAATTGACTCTCTCTGCTTGACTTATTTCACTCAGCATAATCTCTTCCAGTCTTGTCCACGTGGATACAAAAGTTGGATATTCATCCTTTCTGATGGAGGCATAATATTCCATTTTATGTATAGACCATATCTTCTTTATCCATTCGTCTATTGAAGGGCATCTTGGCTTTCCACAGTTTGGCTATTGTGGCCATTGCTGCTATGAACATTGGGGTACATGTGGTCCTTTTTTGTACTACGTCTGTATCTTTGGGGTAAATACCATATAGTGCAATTGCAGGATCATAGGGTAGCTCTGTATTTAAGTTTTTAATTTGAGTGAACATTCAGAGTGAGTTCCCCCAGGTTCCCACATGACAATTTTTATCATAATTTTTATGTTTCTTAATATATTTTTTAAAAATATTTATTTTAGGGGCGCCTGGGTGGCTCAGTCGTTAAGCGTCTGCCTTCGGCCCAGGTCATGATCCCAGCATCCTGGGATCGAGCCCCGCATCGGGCTCTCTGCTCAGCGGGGAGCCTGCTTCTCCAGCTCCCATTCCCTCTGCTTGTGTTCCCTCTCTCGCTGTGTTTCTCTCTGTCAAATAAATAAAATCTTTAAAAAAAAAAATATTTATTTTAGAGAGGCGAGGGGGAAGGGGCAAAGGGTGAGATAGAGAGAGACTTAAGCAACACAGAGCCCAAAATAGGGCTCAACTCATGACCCTGAGATCACCACCTGAGCCAAAACCAAGAGTCAAATGCTTAACTGACTGCACCACCTAGGCGCCCCTGTGATAAAGTTTTTAAAGTACTCTTATTGAAAGACTAAAGAAAATCCCTGTGTTCTATATTACCATATTTATTTATATTTGGTTTTCCCAGATATATTTTTAAGATTTTATTTATTTATTTGACAGAGAGAGAGATCACAAGTAGGCAGAGAGGCAGGCGCAGAGAGAGGGGGAAGCAGGCTCCCTGCTGAGCAGAGAGCCCTATGCGGGACTCGATCCCAGGACCCTGAGACCATGACCTGGGCTGAAGGCAGAGGCTTTAACCCACTGAGCCACCCAGGCGCCCCTTCCCAGATATATTTTTAAAGAACATATATGTGTAAGTGGAAATATAACTTTCTTTTCGTTGTGGGTACATTTTTAAAAAAAGATTTTATTTATTTATTTGACAGAGAGTGATCATAAGGAGGCAGAGAGGCAGGCAGAGAGAGAAGGGGAAGCAGGCTCCCTGCTGAGCAGAGCCCAGTGCCTGACTCAATCCCAGGATCCTGAGATCTTGACCTGAGCCAAAGGCAGAGGCTTTAACCCACTGAGCCACCCAGGTGCCCCTTGGTACATTTTTGGCTTTATAATTTTTATAAACATTTTTCTAACATAAAGGTATCTGAAAAATATTATGACTGATTTTCTGTTGAAACCAGAAAGTCATCTTCCATTAACACATTGAGGATACTGAAAAGCTACTTCATTAGGAGGAAGCGCATCTTCAGTAACATTTATTTTATACTTACTCACGCTCTGATGGAATGTTTTGTTCTCCTAGACTACTTAGGCATTCATTAATGAGACAGTTCACTTCTTAGAGCTTTGAGTTTAGATGTATTTTAATTATGCTTGTTTAGATGTATTTTAATTATGCTGTATGCTTCACAATGAATGGAATTTTATAGATATCATTAAATTCAAACTTTTATCGCAGTTCTATTTGGAAGGCTTTACATGAGAAAAGGATGCAGAGAAAATATAGATACTGAGATTAAGATTACACCTATAAAATTCTTATTGCATTAAACCTTTATAATTTTAACTGAGTTAGGTATTGGAGTTCTGCCATTTTGCTTGAGATCATCGAAATCATAAATGATTCTTTATAATACCAGCAAATTTTAAAAATATTGACCATATATTTATTCAATTTCAAGTGATCTTCTTGTCAGGCTTAGCGGCAAGAGGTAAGGAAAGATGAAGACCACGTACGATGGAAGGTTAAACGGAGCTTTATTGGGAAGCACCCCCGGGGCGAGGTTCCCTGGTCTGAAAAGGAAGAGGCCAGGGAAGTCACGCCCAGGAGAGGGACGGTTGGGGATTTATAGCATCATTGACAGGGCAGGGCGAGTGCAGGGGTTTTTCCACATAAGGGGAATTTTGGCACTGAGAGGGTTTCGGCTTCCTTTGTAGGTTTCTATTTCACCAGAGTGACATGGCAGTGCTGGCTTAATCTTTGGAAAGTCCCGGGTCGCTTCTGGGTGTGGCAGCCATTTTGAGGCTTGGCAGCCATCTGGACTGTCCCATACCGGCCCCCGTTATACTTAAATCAGTTAGTCAACTATCTTGAAGCAAACCCTATTCTTAATCCTGAACACATTTTAATATAGAAGTATTTCAAGTGCTTTGTCCTTCAACTTGATACCATTTTAAATTAGTTGGTATATTTTTCATGTACTTCCTTTATTTTTGAGTAATTTTGTTGACTTTTACCAATTTTTCATCTCCAGATTTCTTCTGGATAATACATTCATTTTATAATGAAGGACTGATTGCTAAATTAGCTAAATCATGTAACCAGAGATTATCATTTGATGTAAGAGATACAGAGGATGCAACTTAATGTCCTTTTGATAATAACTTTTTCATCTTGATATACTCACTCTTTTCTTGTCTCAGTTTAATCCTTGTTTCTGGTCTGCTAATTTATTTTGTTTCCTTTGATCCAGAGATTTAAAAATTGTACTTAGTTTTATAAAGACTCAGTATCATATAGATGTCCATTTTTCCCTGGTAGATCTATAAATTCAATGTGATCTCGAATAATACTACATCATAGTTTTTGAGTGTGAAAACTGCTAGCTGATTTTTAATTTTATATGGACTAAGAATTTTTGGATCAGCTATAACCAAGAAAATCTTGAAGAACAGGGGCAAGATATCTAAACTTTTAGTAAAGGTATATTAATTAGGACAGTGTGGGGTTGGTCCAAATATAGACTAATGGAACAAAGTTTGGAATTGAGAAGCAGATTGACAAAGGTAATAGTGAGGAACATCAAGGGGAAAAAAGCAGCTACAAAAGCTAGAGCAGTCACAAAACGTAGAGCTCTAGAGATTTGTACAAGTTGTTTCCAGAGACCTTTTGACCTGGTTGTAGAGTTACAGTGAGCTCAAGGGAGAAGGCTGTGGAAGTCCTCACTGGCCAATCAGAAGCTGGATTCTCAGGCAGCAGTTTGTATATATAGTCAAGTCCCTTTTGGGGAAAGACTGAGATGAGCATTTTTGCATACTCCCTCTGCAGTGAGCTCTAGGGAGCAGGCATAGTCTAACTGAGTGCTTAGAAGCAACCTATAAGAATTGCTTTTTTGTTTGCTATATTCTTCTGTGGTTCAGGAATGCAAGTCCCATTGGTTTTAAGAACAGGTGATTCCAGAACCATCCCTTGGGTGGCAGATGCAAAAGCTGCAATTTGAATGGCTAAAATCTGGTATGCCCCACAGCTTTGGCAAGAATGTAAAACAAGTGGAAGTCTGCTTTACTACTGCCAGGAATAGCAAATTGATATAACCTCTCTGGTTAATAGTCTGACACTATTAACTAAGGTTGAACATCAACTTGCCTTATCATCTAGAAGGTCTGTTATTTGCATCTATCCTAGGTATTTTCCAAAGAGAAATAAATGTACCAAAATATATATACAAGAATATACATTGCTGTGTTATTTATAAAGTCTCTCAACTAGAAACTATCCAAGTATTTATCGAGAGTAGATTTGGCAAATATATGTCTCTGAAAACTATTGAACTATTCCCAATAATGTGAAAGAATCCCATTAATTCATTGAAATTCATTAATGATCTTAGCATATGTGATTTTAGCACTTTTTTTTGTATGCGTAGTATCTTGAGGAAATGATATATTTAAGTACTACACAAATAACTTCCATTTTAAAAAGAAAAATAGGTTTTAATTTAAAATTAGAGGTAGTAAGAAATGAAAAGAAAAAAGAAGAGGGAAATAAATTAGGAGTTCCAATATTTATTTCTTTTTTTCCGCAATATTTATTTCTATAGCTATTTTTCAACTGGTTATTATTTTCATTGCACAGCAGTAAGTGCTATGAGAAATAGAAAATAAAGTAGATTTTGTTCCTACTAAGATAAAAATTTAGTTGATAATACTAAACATAATGTAAATAAAAGTAAGTAAAACTTTAAACAAATCTTGATGGATGCAAAGTGGAGGAAGAATCCAAATGTAGCCAAGAATCAGGAATCCTGGAGGAAATGGCATTTGGCAAAGCTCTTGAAGGATGGGTAAGATACTGACATATACTAATACATGGGAGGGTCCCTCAGAGAGTTTAACCTATGGAAAGTGGAACGAGTAGGGCAAATTTGAGGAAACAGCAGATCAGGATTTCTTAATTGCATGTGCTTAGAAGGAAAATATGTGGCAGAAAATGATGGAAACGTAGGTTGGATTCAGATGCTAGAGAGTATTGAATTCTATTCTAAGTAATTTGGACTGTTCTCTGGCACTACTGAGTTCCTGTGGAAGGATTTGGGTGGGGAGTTGACATTTGATCTGTTTTGAGAATGTAATTGGAGGAAATAGGAAAGGAGGATTTAACCGGGGAAAATAATATGACTTTAGGGGAATTTTGAGTATGCTTGGGCCCCTTATTTACTACATGATAAAAGAGGCTCATATCAGTTGGTAGTACAAGAAATTACAGAATCCAGGTCTCTGAATTTTTAACCCAAGGAATCTTTTCTCTAAATCTAGAATTAAGAACTCAGAGCAAGCTATTGAATAGTCTTTAAGTGGGAGGAGATGATAGCATGAACTGGGGTAGTGGGAATAAGAATAAATTGACACATGACAGAGTAAGTAATTATCCATCATATCAGGACAAATCAGGAATTATCTCTCATAAAAGTATATCTGATGTTTGTTTCTTTGAACTTTATTTTGGGCTTCATCTAAGTAAACTGTGGCAGGAAGGAGACAAGGTGCATTGTTCAGCAGCAGCAAATTTTACTTCCAAAACAGCTTTGAAATATACTATCAAGAATTCTCTATCTATAATGTTCATTTATTCAGAATTAGTGATTGAGTTCTTCCTGTGATGAGGCTCTATACTGTACCTAGAGGTATAAAGGTGATTAAAAAAAATGCAGGCCTTGCACTTGTGGAACTGGTTGATTAATGTGGAAGCCAATTTTTTTTTTTAAAGAATTGATTCATTTGAGAGACAGAAACAGCATGAGTTTGGGGAGAGAGGCAGAGGGAGAGAGAGAAACAGACTCCCTGCTGAGTCAGGAGCCAGATGTGGGACTCAATCCTAGGACCCTGGAATCATGACCTGAGCTGAAGGCAGACGCTTAGCCATGTGAGCCACCTAGGCACCTTAGTGGAAGCCAATTATCCATCAGCTTACAAAATATAATTTTTAAAATTTATTTTTATTTTTTTAAAAAAGATTTTATTTATTTATTTGACAGAGAGAGAGAGAGAGAGAGATCACAAGTAGGCAGAGAGGTAGGCATAGAGAGAGGGGGAGGCAGGCTCCCTGCTAAGCAGAGAGTCCGATGCGGGACTCCATCCCAGGACCCCGAGATCATGACCCGAGCCAAAGGCAGAGGCTTTAACCCACTGAGCCACCCAGGCGCCCCTTAAAATATAATTTTTTTAAAAGATTTTATTTATTTGCTTGACAGAGAGAGCGCAAACACAAGCAGGGGGAGTGGCAGGCAGACAGAAAAGGGAGAAACAATCTCCCCACCGAGCAGAGAGCCTGATGTGGGGCTCAGTCCCAGGACTCCGGGATTATAACCTGAGCCAAAGACAGATGCTTAACTGACTGAGCCACTCAGGTGCCCTTTTTCAAAATATAATTTTTTAATCATAAATATTAATAAGTAATATGAAGGAAACTCTCATTGTACTATATGAGTATGAAGTGGAGAAAGGTATTCATTCACCTTTATAATTAGTGTATAAAAATGAACATGCATTGTGTTTGATAATCTAATTTCAATGTTTTTTGAAATTATATAAGCAGTATCACACTAAGAATTAAAACTAATAACTGATCCAGATCAGTGAAGTCTGTGATTAGATCTTGTTCTAATATAATTTACTGAAATCTGAATATATGGGTCATAATTTTCCTGATCTTTAATTCATTTGGATTTTCATTTATTCATTTGAATTTTAATGTGAAGTGAAAATCTTAGCCAAATTAATTAATTCTAAATGATACTTGAAAAATACTACTTTCTAAACTTTACTAGAATCATCTGATCTTTGTAATTACTACTTTTTTTTTGTAGAATTTTATTATGATAGAAATTGTTTCTGTTAGCCTAACAGGGAATTTTTTTAAAAAAAACCACAATTTCTCTTAACCTTGAACCAAAATATTTTGTATTATATGCAAGATCCTTGGAAGATGCATCTCTTGGTCTCCTCTTATATTTGAGTTGATGAATCTCCTTTGCTGGCTTCTTTTTCTCTGCTACCTAAATCTGTTGTTTTCCAAATCTTCACTTCAGCTCCTTCTCATGCAAATGCCTTCTTATGTAACGTCATTTATTCCTGTTGGGTAATTATCATCAACTCAGTGATGATCAACTTAGTAATACAACTCAGTGTCCTCATCTTCAGAACATGGTGATTTGGTGATTAGATATCTCTAGCTGATTTCTCCCCAGACATCTCATGATGAAGAACTTGGTTATAAAGTTAGATCATCTAGGTTTGAATCCTTTCTTCACAATTTACCAGTTGGGTATCATTTGAAGATATTACTTAATATTAACTTGTTTTTTGGTTTCCTTATCTCTAAAATGATAGAATAATGACCTAGTCATCACAGGGCTTGTTTTGAGGTTTGAATAAGGTAGTTTGTAAAAGTACCTGAGAATAAATGAATAGCCAGTTCTCCAGGAAAAAAAAAAGATGGCTGACAGACACATGAAAAGATGCACAACATCACTCATCATCAGGGAAATGCAAATCAGAACTACAATGAGATATCATCCCCTACCTGTCAGAATAACCAGAATTAAAAGCAGAAGAAACAAGTGTTGGCTAGCATGTGGAGAGAAAAATCCTCTTACACTGTTGGTAGGAATGCAGCCACTGTGGAAAACATTTGGAGGTTCCTCAAAACTGTAAAAATAGAACTACCTTATAATTCAGTAATCCCACTACTGGATATTTACCTCAAAAATACAAAACCACTATTTCAAAGGGATATATGCACCCATTTATTTCAGCATTCTTTATAGTAACCAAATTATAGAAGCAGCCCAAGTGTCTATCAATAGATGAATGGATAAAAAAGATGTAATAAATATGTTGAAGGAAATATTATTCAGCCATAAAAAGAATAAAATCTTGCCATTTACAATGACATTGATGGAGCTAGAGTATTATGCCAAGTGATAGAAGTTAGAGAAAGACAAATACCATATGATTTCACTCATATGTGGAATTTAAGAAACAAAATAAATTGACAAAGGGAGAAAAAAAAAGACCAACAAACCAAAAAACAGACACTAACTACAGAGAAAAAAACTGATGGTTACCAGGGGGGAGGTGGGTAAGGGGGATGAGTGAAACAGGTGATGGGAATTTAAGGAATGCACTTGTCATTATGAACACTGGGTAATGTATAGAATTGTTGAATTACTATATTATACACCTTAAACCAATAGAACACTGTATATTAATTATACTGGAATTAAAATAAAATGTAAAAAAAAATGCACCTTGTACCAAAAAAAGATGAAAGTGCCTGGGACACTAATGAATATTCTTTATGTTATGAAAGGAGTTGCATTTCCAAATCCAGAGATGGTGAATTAATTATTACATCACCTTTTTATTTGATTTAATAATTCCTACATATTCTTTCTTTTTCTGTGTAGGTAACTTTATATCTGGTTATGGATGCTATTAATTGTTCCATTGAAGGTCAAGACAATGCTACATTATTTATCATTTAATGTGCTTCCCAGATATTTTAAGACAAGTAAATTTAGTACTTAAATTTGGTACTTAAATTTAAATCTATATGCTAATGTTAGATAGCATTAAAAAAAACCCCAGAGATATAGCTAGCCTCAAATATGAGGCAGATCTCCACAGAGGAGAATGTGAATAGTTGTGAGCAGAGCTGATTTTGTGGACCTGCTGGCCTATGGGTTAATAAATGAGAGGTGGAAGCCAGAAATTAGCTTTTATCAGTAAAAAAGCATTATAAGTGGTTTTCAAATAATGTATTTAATTGATTGAAAACAGAGATTAAGGTCTGGCACGCTATTCGTAAGATATGGCTGAAAACAACTGTCTTTGAGTTCATCTTGGGTTTATGCTGATCTCCAAGAGCCCCGAATATCTTACACACTGGGAGTAAACCCATATTCTTTTTTTTTTTTTATTGATGTAAATTAACATACAGTGTTATATTAGTTTCAAGTATATAATACATTGATGTAACAATTACATATTTAGTGCTTACTAGGATTAAGTGTAGTCACTATCTGATAGGGTCAGCTACAGGCATCTTAAAAGAGCTAGACAAAGGAAGGTCACACACAGATAGAAAGTGGGGAAGAGAGAGGAAAAGCACATTCAGTGTTAATAACAACATATGTATATTATTGATGATAAATCTTCCATCTAATGTGAGCCTAGAATAAAATTCTAAAGCACATTTAATATGATGCTAAAGAAGACAAAATAATTTTTCCTGAATGAAAAAAATTTCTCTACAATATTCTGATAAACATTTTGAAGTAAGTATGTTGTGGATGTTCAAGAAGTGAAATTAATACTTCTATGGAAACAAAATAAGAATTACATTCTTGTTTTTTTTAACATTCTTTTTTTTAATTAACATATAATGTATTATTTGCCCCAGGGGTACAGGTCTGTGAATCATTAGGCTTACACATTTCACAGCACTCACCATAGCACAAACCCTCCCCAAAGTCCATAATCCAGGCATCCTGTCCCTACTCCCCTACCCCACAGCATCTATCAGTTTTTTTCATGAGATTAAAAGTCTCTTATGGTTTGTCTCCCTCTTGATCCCATCTTGTTTCATTTCCCCCCACCCCCATGAATCCCCACCCTGCCTATCAGATTCTTCATATCAGAGAGATCATATGCTCATTGTCTTTCTCTGATTGACTTATTTCACTTAGCATAATCCCGTCTATTTCCATTCATGTCCTTGCAAATGTCAAGATTTCGTTTCTCTTGATGGCTGCGTAGTATTCCATTGTATATGTATACCAGATCTTTATCCATTCATCTGTTGATGGAAATATAGGTTCTTTCCATAGTTTGGCTATTGTGGACATTGCTGTTATAAACATTCAGGTGCATGTGCCCCTTCAGATCACTACATTTGTATCTTTTTTTTTTTTTAAAGATTTTATTTATTTGACAGAGAGAAACACAGCGAGAGAGGGAACACAAGCCGAGGGAATGGTAGCGGGAGAAGGAGGCTTCCTGCCGAGCAGGGAGCCCGATGTGGGGCTCGATCCCAGGCCCCTGGGATCATGACCTGAGCCGAAGGCAGATGCTTAACGACTGAGCCACCCAGGTGCCCCACTACATTTGTATCTCTAGGGTAAATACCCAGTAGCACAATTGCTGGGTTATAGGGTAGCTCTATTTTCAACTTTTTGAGGAACCTCCATACTGTTTTCCAGAGTGGCTGCACCAGCTTGCATTCCCACCAACAGTGTAGGAGGGTTCCCCTTTCTCCACATTCTCGCCAACATCTGTCATTGCCTGACCTATTAATTTCAGCCATTCTGACTGTTGTGAGGTGGTAGCTCACTGTGGTTTTGATTTGTGTTTCTCTGATGCCGAGTGATATTGAGCACTTTTTCATGTGTCTCTTGGCCATTTAGATAGACATCTAAATTTCTTTGCAGAAATGTCTGTTCATGTGTTCTGCCCATTTCTTGATTGGATTATCTGTTCTTTGAGTGTTGAGTTTGATAAATTCTTTATAGATTTTGGATACTAGCCTTTTATCAGGTAAGTCATTTGCAAATATCTTCTTCCATTTTGTTGGTTGTCTTTTGGTTTTGTTGACTGTTTCCTTTGCTGTGCAAAGGCTTTTGATCTTGAAAAAATTCCAGTAGTTCATATTTGCCCTTGCTTCCCTTGCCTTTGGCGATGTTTCTAGGAAGAAGTTGTTGTGGCTGAGGTCAAAGAGGTTGCTGCCTGTTTTCTCCTCAAAGATTTTTTTTTTTTAATTTTATTTATTTATTTGACAGAGAGATCACAAGTAGGTATAGAGGCAGGCAGAGAGAGAGAGGGGGAAGCAGGCTCCCCGCTGAGCAGAGAGCCTGATGCGGGGCTCAATCCCAGGACCCTAAGATCATGACCTGAGCCGAAGGCAGAGGGTTTAACCCACTGAGCCACCCAGGTGCCCCTCTCCTCAAAAGATTTTGATGGATTCCTGTCTCACATTGAGATCTTTCATCCATTTTGAGTCTATTTTTGTGTGTGGTGTAAGGAAATGGTCCAGTTTCATTCTTCTGCATGTGGTTATCCAATTTTCCCAACACCATTTGTTGAAGAGACTGTCTTTTTTCCATTGAATGTTCTTTCCTGCTTTGTCGAATATTAGTTGACCCGAGAGTTGGGGGTCCATTTCTGGGCTCTCTATTCTGTTCTTTTGATCTATGTGTCTCTTTTGGTGCCCAAACCAAACTGTCTTGATGATTACAGGTTTGTAGTAGAGCTTGAAGTCTGGAATTGTGATGCCATCAACTTTGGTTTTCTTTTTTTAACATTCCTCTGGCTATTCAGGGTCTTCTTTGGTTCCATACAAATTTTAGGATTATTTGTTCCATTTCTTTGAAAAAAATTAGATGGCATTTTGATAGGGATTGCATTAAATGTGTAGTTTGCTTTAGGTAACATAGACATTTTCCCAATATTTGTTCTTCCAATCCATGAGCATGGAATGTTTTTCCATTTCTTGGTGTCTTCCTCAATTTCTTTCATGAGTACTTTGTAGTTTTCTGAGTACAGATTTTTTGCTTTTTGGTTAGGTTTATTCCTAGGTATCTTACGGTGTTGGGTGCAGTTATAAAAGGGATTGACTCCTTAATTTTTTTCTTCTGTCTTGCTTTTGGTGTATAGAAATGCAACTGATTTCTGTGCATTGATTTTATATACTGACACTTGACTGACTTCTGTATGAGTTCTAGCAGTTTTGGAGTGGAGTCTTTGGGTTTTCCACATAAAACATCTTATGATCAGCAAAGAGTGAGAGTTTGACTTCTTCTTTGCCAATTTGGATGCCTTTTCTTTCTTTTCGTTTTCTGATTGCTGAGGCTAGGACTTCTAGTACTATGTTTAATAGTGGTGGAGATAGTGGACATCCCTGACGTGTTCCTGATCTTAGGGGAAAAGCTCTCAGTTTTTCCCCATTGAGAATGATATTTGCTGTGGGTTTTTCATAGAATAGCTTTGATGACATTGAGGAATGTACCCTCTATGCCTACACTGTTAAGAGTTTTGATCAAGAAAGGATGCTGTACTTCGTGAAAGGCTTTTTTAGCATCTATTGAGAGTATCTTATGGTTCTTGTTCTTTCTTTTATTAATGTATTGTATCACAAAGATTGATTTGTGGATGTTGAACCAACCTTGCAGCCCGGGAATAAATCCCACTTGATAGTGGTGAAATATCCTCTTAAAAGATGTACTATGGATCCTGTTGGCTAGTATTTTGGTCAGAATTTATGCATCAGTGTTCATCAAGGATATTGGTCTATAATTCTTCTTTTTGATGGGGTCTTTGATTTTGGGATCATGGTAATGCTGGCCTCATAAAATTAGATTTGGAAGTTTTCCTTCCATTTCTGTTTTTTGGAACAGTTTCAGGAGTAGGTATTAATTATTCTGTAAATGTTTGGTACCATTCTCTTTGGAAGCCATCTGACCCTTGGCTCTTGTTTGTTGGGAGTTTTTTGATGACTGCTTCAATCTCCTTTCTGGTTATGGGTCCGTTCAGGTTTTCTATTTCTTCCTGGTTCATTTTTTGGTAGTTTATGTGTCTCTAGGAATACATCCATTTCTTCCAGATTGTTTAATTTGCTGGCATATAGTTGCTCATAATATGCTTTTATAACTCTTTGTATTTTTTTTAAAAGATTTTATTTATTTATTTGACAGAGATTGAGATCACAAGTAGGAAGAGAGGCAGGTAGAGAGAGAAGGAGAAGCAGGCTCCCTGCTAAGTGGAGAGCTCGATGTGGGGCTTGATCCCAGGACCCTGAGATCATGACCTGAGCCAAAGGCAGAGACTTTAACCTCCTGAGCCACCCAGGTGCCCCTAACTGTTTGTATTTCTTTGGTGTTGGTTGTTATTTCTCCTTTCATTCATGATTTTATTAATTTAGGTCCTTTCTCCTTTCTTTTGGATAAGTCTGGCCAAGCGTTTATCAATCTTATTGATTCTTTCAAAGAACCAGCTCCTAGTTTTGTTGATTTGTTCTACTGTTCTTTTGGTTTCTGTTTCATTGATTTCTGCTCTGATTTTTATTATTTCACTTCTCCTGCTGGATTTTGGCTTTCTCCAGCTCCTTTAGGTGTAGTGTTAGTTAGGTACTTGAGATCTTTCTTGTTTCTTTAGAAAGGCTTGTGTTGCTATATATTTTCCTCTCAGGACCGCTTTGCTGTGTGCCAAAGATTTTGAACAGTTGTATTTCCATTTTCATTTGTTTCTGTGAATTTTTTAAATTCTTCTTTAATTTCCTGATTAACCCATTCATTTTTTAGTAGGATGCTCTTTAGTCTACATGTATTTGAATTCTTTCCAACTTTCCTCTTATGATTGAGTTCTAGTTTCATGGCATTGTGGTCTGAAAATATGCAGGGATGATCCCAGTCTTCTGGTACCTATTGAGATCTGATTTGTGACCCAGGATGTGATCTCTTCTGGAGAATGTTCCCTGTGCACTAGAATGTGTATTCTGTTGCTTTTGGATGTAACGTTCTGAATATATCTGTGATGTCCATATGGTCCAGTGTGTCATTTAAAGCCTTTATTTCCTTGTTGATCTTTTGGTTAGGTGATCTATCCATTTCATTAAGGGGGTGTTAAAGTCTCTTACAATTATTGTATTACTGTTGATGTCTTTCTTTGATTTTGTTATTAATTGGTTTATATAATTGGCTGCTCCCATGTTAGGGATATAGATATTTAAAGTTGTTAGATCTTCTTGTTGGACAGTCCCTTTAAGTATGAGATAGTGTCCTTCCTCATCTCTTATTATAGTCTTTGGCTTAAAATCTAATTTATCTGATATAAGTATTTCCACCCTGGCTTTCTTTTTGATGTCCATTAGCATGGTAAATTGTTTTCCACCCCCTCACTTTAAATCTGGAGATGTCTGTGGTCTAAAATGAGTTTCTTGTAGACAGCATATCGATGGGTCTTGTTTTTTTATCCATTCTGATACTCTGTGTCTT
This sequence comes from Procyon lotor, assembly GCA_028646535.1. Taxonomy (NCBI): domain Eukaryota; kingdom Metazoa; phylum Chordata; class Mammalia; order Carnivora; family Procyonidae; genus Procyon; species Procyon lotor. The sequence goes on from CM053606.1 coordinate 118,999,817, forward strand.
TTGATTGGGGCATTTAGCCCATTTACATTCAGGGTAGCTATTGACAGATATGAATTTAGTGCTATTGTATTGCCTGTAAGGTGACTATTAACTGTGTATTGTCTCTGTTCCTTTCTGGTCTATGTTCCTTTTAGGCTCTCTCTTTGCTTAGAGGACCCCTTTCAAGATTTTCTGTAGGGCTGGTTTGGTGTTTGCAAATTCTTTTAGTTTTTGTTTGTCTTGGAAGCTTTTAATCTCCATCTGTTTCCAGTGACAGCCTAGCTGGATATGGTATTCTTGGCTGCATATTTTTCTCCTTTAGTGCTCTGAATATACCCTGTCAGTCCTTTCTGGCCTGCCAGGTCTCTGTGGATATATAGGTGTGCTGCCAATCTAACATTTTTGCCTTTGAATGTTATCGACTTCTTGTCCCAAGTTACTTTCAGGATTTTCTCTTTGTCAGCAAAACTTGTAAGTTTTACTATGAGATGGTGGGGTGTAGACTTATTTTTATTGATTTTGAGGGGATTTCTGTGCCTCCTGTATTTTAATGCTTGTTCCCTTCGCCAGATTAGGGAAATTGTCTACTATAATTTTCTCCAATATACCTTCCGCCCCTGTCTCTCTTTCTTCTTCTTCTGGGATCCCAATTATTCTAGTATTGTTGCATTTTATGGTATCACTTATCTCTTGAATTGTCCCCTTGTGGTCCAATAGTTGTTTGTCTCTCTTTTGTTCAGCTTCTTTATTCTCTTCTTATGGTCTTTGATATCACTAAATCTTTCTTCGACCTCATTTATCCTAGCAGTGAGAGCCTCTATTTTTTATTGTACTTTATTAATAGCTTTTTTAATTTCAACTTGGTTAAATTTTAGTTTGTTTATTTCTCCCGAGAGGGATTTATTTGTCCAGAAAGGGATTCTCTAATATCCTCCATGCTTTTCTTGAGCCCATCTAGCACCTTGATCATCATCATTCTGAACTCTAGTTCTGATATATTACTAATGTCCATATTAAATATGTCCCTAGCCATTTGTACTGCCCCTTGCTCTTCTTTTTGGGGTGCGTTTTTTCTGCCTTGTCATTTTATCCAGATGAGAATAGGTGAATGAGAGAACCGAATACTAAAAGGGTAGCAATGACCCCAGAAAAAATATACATTAACCAAATCAGAAGAGAAACAAAATTAGGGCGGGGGGAAGGAAGGGGAGGAAAAAAGAAGATGAAGAAAAAAATATATATATATATTTGACTGGTGAATAGAACAGAACCCCACACTTGATTTTGGGTTTATTTTGGTCTGTTAGAAGAAACTACCTCCCAAAATTTTAAAGAAAATTTATACAAAAATGAGAATAAACACGATGAAGGGATATAATGTGAGTGTAAAGGTGAAAATTAAAAAAAATTCCAATAAATGGATTGATAAGATAAAAACTCGGTTGAAAAAAAAGAGGAAAGAATGTGTTCAGGCTGGAGATTAGAACAAAGCTGTGTGCTAGCTTTAGAGTATATTTTGATATATTAGAAATTGTATCCCAAAATTTAAAAAAAAAAACAACCTATATTTATACAAAAAATAAGGTTAAATATAATGAGGGGATAAAATATGTATATAACAATGAAAATGATAGATTTTTAAGAAGGTATTTTTAGGATAAAATAGTTAAAATTAAGATAGGAAAGAGGAAAAATAAAAAAATATAATAAGATAAAAATAAAATTAAAAAACCTTAACTTTGAAGGACAAAAGGATCATGGGAAAAAAGCCATGAATTCTATGTGTTGCTTTCCCCTAGTTTTGGAGTTCTGTAGTTCTCATTGGTCAGTGAAGTTGGTCTTGCCTGGATGTTCTTGCTAATCTTCTGGGGGAGAGGACTGTTGCAGTAATTCTCAAATGTCTTTGCCTGAGGCAGAATTGCATTGCCCTTGCCAGGTGTCAAGCTAACTAATCTGCTCAGGTTTGCTTTTTTTTTTTTTTTTTAAAGATTTTATTTATTTGACAGAGAGAAACACAGCGAGAGAGGGAACACAAGCAGAGGGAATGGTAGCGGGAGAAGCAGGCTTCTTGCTGAGCAAGAAGCCTGATGCGGGGCTTGATCCCGGGACTCTGGGATCATGACCTGAGCCGAAGGCAGACACTTAACGACTGAGCCACCCAGGCACCCCTCAGGTTTGCTTTTGGGATCTTTTGTTCCCTTTACACTTTCCGTACAGCTTTGGAGGAGGGGTGTGAAAATGGCAGCCTCCCAGTCTCCGGCCATAGGAGCTGAGAGGTCCGGGCCCCACTCTTCCGTGCACCCTCAGAGGAAAGCAGTCAGTCACTCCTGTCTCTCTGGTCTCTGGCTGCATTCTGAGCTCACCCAGTGGGTGACTGAGAATTTGTATCTCTGATGCATGGCCCTCTTTAGAGTCTCCAAACCCAGCAGATTCCTGCAGCGTGCTACTGTGTCGCTCCTCCTGAAGGAAGAAGGAGGGGGTCTCTCCTGATCTGCCCCTTGTGGGGTCCCTGGTCAGAGAGCAGTGACCCAACTGTGCCTTGGATCATGGTTTAAGGTAATCCTGAGTCAAGAGCCCACTTCTTGGCTCCATCTCTGCCATTGGCTTCCCCACTCCAATACCTGGGAGCTCTTCCACACTCAGACACCTCTCATCTTTTTGTGTCCCCACGTGTCCTGAGACCACACTGTCCCCGTGAGGGCTCCACCTCCCACTTAGGTTCTGTAACAATGTCCTTCAGTGGAGTGGAGCAGACATCTAGAAGTTCTGATTTTTGTATTCCACTGCTCTGCCACTTGCCGGGAGTAGGTCCCCCCAACCCCCTCCCCCAGTCCATCTTCCTGTCACTTTGGATTCACTTTTCTGCATGTTCTACCTTCCAGAAATTAGTTGATTTCTGTTCCTAGAATTGCTGCTCTTCTCTTCTATCTCCTGTTGAGTTTGTATGTGTTCAGAATGGTTTGATAACTATCTAGCTGAACTTCTGGGACCTGATGAAAACTCAATCTGCTACTCCTCTGTCATTTTGCTCCTCCTCAAGAATTATAGTCTTGAAAAGTATATCCTAAACACCTCCAACAGTATATGCTACGTAGAAAGCACTCAATAAATATTCCATGAATAAATGAATAAAAAGTGTAAAACATTGTCAGTTATGAATACAAGTTTAAAGAGAGGAAAGAAAATATTAGCAAGTAAAACAGCAGTGTTTATAAAATAGTAGAAAGTATTAGCAAACTGAATTTATTGGGGTGTGTGTGTGTATACATATATCATGTTTAATCCAATATAGTTTATTCTGATAGTTAAGTTGAATACCCCAAAATCTATTATTGCAGTGTGTATTTCATTGACACTGTGATATATCACTAAATGTTTCTTCTGGGGTTAAGGACTATGGTCTAGTACCTGGGAATGCTCCTAGAAGACAACACTTGGCTACTTGTCATTTTCAGGAAATGACTAGATGAAGAGAGTCCCCTTGTTCAAGGTCAGGCCCCCTCTCCTGGACAACTTGGATCAAATCACTAGTCCATCAGGAAGTTTAAGGACATGACCCACTCCTACCAATTAAGAAAAGTCTAGTATACCATCCCATCTTAGCTTTGGAGTTTCTTGTGGTGCTGGTTAGTGTTTCTCTTCAGATTTCATTGTAGCCTAACTTTTCCCTTTGTCCAGTCCTGCTTCTTTCCTTTTTCTTCCATAGATGGTGTTCCCAAGTCTTGATTCTTTATGAACTTTCTGCCTCATATTCTGCATCCTGGGAAACCTGGCTAGTGATGGAATAATATTAATATATTAAGGAAAAATATACAGGGAAAACATGTGAACGATTTAAACATTTATTCAAGATACAGCTCTTAGGAAACTAAAATTTGAAGAGTATATTCATAAAGTAATAAAATATATTGAAATTAGAAGCAAATCTTAAGAAAATCCGCAGAGCATTGGAATTCATAAGAAAGTAAAGTTTTGGGGTGCCTGGATGGCACAGACAGTTAAGCATTTGACTCTTAATTTCAGCTCAGGTTGTTTTCTCAAGGTCATGGTCTCAACATAGTGAAATGAGCCCTGCTGAGCTCCATGCTCAGTAGGGAATCTGCCTGGGACTCTCTCTCCTTCGCCGTCTGCCCTCCCCCTAATGCTTGTACTCTTTTTCTCTAAAATAAGTAAAAAAATATAAACCTTAAAAAAAAAAGGGAAAGTGAAGCAAGTTTTCTCTTGTTCCAAATCTATATGCAAGGGCTCAAAGCATTCCTACACAACATTAAAAACAAATAGAAAAAAAGGATTCCTGGGTGGCTCAGTTCAGCGCTGCCTTCCATTCAGGTCATGATCCCAGAGTCCTGGGATCAAGTCCCTTATCAGGCTCCGTGCTAACTGAGGAGCCTACTTCTCCCTCTGTCTGCTGCTCCCCCTGCTTGTGCATGTTCTCTCTCTCTCTCTCTCTCTCTCTCTCAAATAAATAAATAAATAAATAAATAAATAAATAAATAAATAAAATCTTAAAGCTTTTTAAAAAAAACTAGTAGAAAATATACTAAAATATACATTAATAATGACATTTAACAATTTACATTTATTGTTGCCCAGTATTTTTTATTAGTAAAAACTATATATTTTTTAAAAAATTGAGTGTAGTGGACACAGGGTATTTTGTTGGTTTCAGATGTAGAACATAATGATGCAATAGCTCTATACGTTATGCTGTGTTCACCACAGTGTAGCTAACATCTGTCCCCATACAGTGCTACTACATCATTGACTGTATTCCTTATGTTTTGCCTTTATTTTTATTTTTATTTTTGGGAGGGAAGAAAAAATTGAAGTTTTTTTAATCAAATACACCAAAGAATCGTGCATTGCTGCCAGCATTAGATGCAATCCTGGGTCTGAAGTCTGAGCACTCCTTTGCAACTGGTCCTGTGATAACAGAATCTTTCAATTCACTTGTATTGTTTACCATGACTTCCCACATTATCTTCAACATTGAGAAACACACCATCTTTTCTCTGGTTTGACTTTTTTTTTTTTTAAATTTTATTTATTTATCTGACAGAGAGAGAGAGACCACAAGTAGGCAGAGAGGTAGGCAGAGAGGGGGAAGCAGACTCCCCGCCGAGTAGAGAGCCCTATGTGGAGCTCAATCCCAGGACCCTGAGATCATGACCTGAGCTGGAGACAGAGGCTTTAACCACTGAGCCACCCAGGTGCCCCTCTAGTTTGACTTTTGTTGTCAATTACCACTGCTGAATATCCCTTCTTTTGAAGTTCTGGTTGGTCTTTCTTCACTTTGGCCATCACCATGTCCCTCACACCCCAAGCAGAAAGTCTGTTCAGTCATCCCTTGATCCTCTTACAGAGATGATATACAGATTTTTAGCTCTTTAGGTCCAGAAGACCTAGAGAAGTCTGGAATTTCACACTAGAGGACCCACCACATCCTTGCTTTGACATCTTGAACACTGTAAAGAGGCCTGTGCCTTTTAGTTTTACAACTTACTCCTTTTATAACTGAAGCCTATTTCTCTTAACTCTTGCCCAAACCCCCATGTCGCTCTCCTCTGGCAACCATCAGTTTTTTCTCTATATTTACAGGCCTGATTCTCCTTTTTGTTTGCCCGGCCTTGCCTTTTTCCTTTTCTTCCATCCCTCCTTCCTTCCTTCTCTTTCAGCTTCCCCTTATAAGTGAAATTATATGGTATTTGTCTTTTTTAGTCTGACTTACTTCACTTGTTTGCCTGGCATTTTGATTAAGGCCTTACATAGTCCCAAGTAAGATATAAATAAGTATCTAGGAGTAATCTTAACAAAAGATGGTAATGTGTATATGGAGAAAATTATAGAACAGTATTTAAGGGTAGAAAAGAAAATCTGAAAAAATGAGGGATAAGCCATTTAGGGATTATAAGACTAATGAAACTTTAACAACCTAATCTTAATATCTATACATAAGATCTCAGGGCCGAGAGGAGCCAAAACATTATTCATATTGTTGGAGGAACTTTCCTTATCATATGTAAGCTCACAATAAGTCTATGATAATAAAGACTGAGTAATTTTAGGTTGGAGATAAGTAAAAATAGATAAGTGTTACAAAATAAAGAGCTCCCAAACCCTCTGTGAATATACAGATCTCTGATATATGATAAATAGGGCATTCTGCAACAGTAGAGAAGGAATATAGTAAATAGTTGTGGGACAATGACCAAACTTATAGAAAAAAAATAAATTTTAGATTTAAAAAAAATTATTTATTTGACAGAGAGAGAGAGAACATGTACACAAACAGAAGAGGAGCAGACAGAGAGTGAGGGAGAAGTAGAGTCCCCACTGCATAGAGAGCCCAACAGCTTGGGGTTGATCCCAGATATTGGGATCATGACCTGAGCCAAAGGCAGATGCTTAATCAACTGAGCCACCCAGGTGCCCTTAAATTTAGATTCTAATTACACTATGCATAATATCAATTCTAGCTGGGTTTAAATAAAACCTTAATGCAAAAAAAGCCTTTAAACAATTTTAAAAGAAAATATTGGTTATCATATTTATGATCTAGTGGTTGACAAAGATAATTCTGAGAAGAAATAAAGCTTAATCCATAAAGGAACCAATTGATGCATTGACTTCATTAAAATTTGGGGTGCCAGGGTGGCTCAGTTGTTAAACATCTGCTTTACACTCAGGTCATGATCCCAGGGTCCCAGGATCGAGCTCCGTCTGGAGCCCCGCCTGGAGCCCTGCATTGGGCTCCCTGCACAGCGGGAAGCCTGCTTCTCTCCCAGTTTCCCCTACTTGTGTTCCCTCTCTTGCTGTCTTTCAAATAAATAAATAAAATCTTTTAAAAAAATAAAATTTAAGTTTGTGCAGCAAAAGATACTCACATGATTTTGTTTTTTATTATTCCTCAACTTGTTTTTAATACCTTATTATGTATTTAGAGGTTTTCCAACATCATACAGTATTTTGCAGAATTTTGAACATTTCATAAATAACATCCTAACTTGGTTTTTATTTTCATTTAGTAATATATTTGTATTTTTTTAAAAGATTTTGTTTATTTATTTGACAGAGAGGAGAGAGATCACAGGTAGGCAGAGAGGCAGGCAGAGAGAGGGGGGAAGCAGACTCCCCGCTGAGAAGAGAGCCCGATGTAGGGCTTGATCCCAGGACCCTGAGATCATGACCTGAGCCGAAGGCAGAGGCTTTAACCCACTGAGCCACCCAGGCACCCCATATATTTGTCTTTTTTAAGATATTAGATTTAGTCTTAGTTCATTTTTAATTTTCCTAACATTGAGTTGCAAGGATATTCTTCAATATACACATTGATATAAATTTATATAGTTTAAAATTTTTTCTTCCTTTTATGAACAGTATGGCTATAAATACTGTTTTGATAGTACATGGCATCTGGTTTACTTTAGAGACAAGGTATGTGAAAAGGTGAAGGAGGGATGCAAAGAAATAGGATGAAGGGAGGACACATGGAGTTTTATACAGAACAATAGACAAAAAGTCTGAAGCAAATATCGCATACAGTTAAATTTGCAAAAGATGTGCAAAGGACACAAAGCTATTCTTCATATTATACTACGTGATTGTTTCATGTATAAGAAAGAGCTTCTTGTTTTCTTAATGCTTTCTGCCTTGAGTTCAACCTTAGATGGTATTGATACCATGAACTCTTTTATTTCTTTCTGATGTATATTTGCATAATCTGTTCCTTGTAACATTCCTGAACCATTTTCTTTTAGATTCAGTTTTAAAATACTGCATAAAAAATGAATATCGTTTCTTGATTCATTCTGATATCCCTTTCCTTCCAATAGATAGGTTAATTCTACTAATATTTTTTAACAGCTTCATTGGGAAACTATTTATTTACTGTACACACAATTCACCAATTTAAAGTCACTCATTTAAAGTATACAATTCAGGGTTTTTAGTATTCATTCACAATATATGCAGCTATCACCAAAAATCAATCTAATATGAGAATATTTTTGCCCTCCAAAAAAGAAACTCTATACCCATTTACAGTTTTCATTTTTTCCCACCAGTACCCTTACTGCTAGGTAAACATTGCTCTAATTTCTGTCTCGTTAAGTATTGTCAATTCTGGAAATTTCATATAAATGGAATCTTAAAATACCTGACCTTTTCTGTCTGGGTTCTTTCACTTATTGTAATGTTTTTGAGTTTCATCAGCACTGTAGTATATATGATCACTTCGTTCTCTTTCATTACAAGATAGTAATCCATTCAATGAACATGTTTTAGTTATCTATTTATAAGTTGATAGACATTTCTGTTGTTTTCACTTGTTTTTGTTGCTATTTTGAAGGCTTAATAGAATGTTCATGTAAAATTTTTGTAGGTTGTATGTTTTCATTTCTTTTGGTTATACACCTAGGACTGGAATCACTGGATCCTATGGTAACAATTTGTTAAACATATAGTGCTCAACATTTTGAACACTTCCAAACTGTTTTACAAAGTAGCTGCACTAGTTTATATTCCCACCAGAAACATATCAGAATTCCTGTTTCTCACATTTTTGTTAATATTTGTTGACTGTCTTTTTAGTTTTAGGCATTAAGTGACTATGAAGAAGTATTTCATTTGGGTTTGATTTGCATTTTCTAAGTGATTAATCATGTTAAACATCTTTTCATGTGGTTATTGACCACTTGAGTCTCTTCTTTGGAGATATTGTTTATTGGGATCCTGTGTCTCATTTTTAAATTGGATTTTTTAAAATTATTGACTCATGAGTTCTTTACATGTTCTGGATACAGGTTCCTTATCACATACATGATTTGTAAATATTTGATCTCATTCTGTGGATTGTCATTTCACAAAAGTTTTTATTTTATTTTTATTTTTTTTAAAGATTTTATTTATTTATTTGACAGAGAGAGAGCTCACAAGTAGGAAGAGAGGTAGGCAGAGAGAGGGGGGGAAGCAGGCTCCCTGCTGAGTAGAGAGCCTGATGCAGGACTCGATCCCAGGACTCTGAGATCATGACCTGGGCCGAAGGCAGAAGCTTTAACTCACTGAACCATTCAGGCACCCCCAAAAGTTTTTATTTTGATGAGATCTAGTTTATCCATTTTTTTTTCTCTTGTAACCTGAGCTTTCAGTGTCAGCTGTAAGAATGCTTTGCCTAGGGACACCTAGGTCCGTTAATCATCTGCCTTTGTCTCAGGTCATGATCCCAGGATCTTGGGATTGAGTCTCACATCAGGCTCCCTGCTCTTCAGGAAGTCTGCTTCTTTTTCTGTCTGCTGATCCCCCTGTTTGTGCTCTTGCTCTCATTCTCTCTCTGTCAAATAAATAAATACTTTTTTTTTTTTTTTAAGGAATGCTTTGCCTAATCCGAGATCACAAGGATTTAAGTCTACATTTTCTTCTAAGAATATTCTAATTTTAGTTTTCATATTTATGTCTATGATCTATTTTAGACAATATATGTAAATATATATATATATACATTTTAACTGTAGATATAACTGAAGTTTTTAATTGAAAAAATGACTCTTTTCAATAAATTGTCTTGGCATGCTTGTTGGAAATCAGTGTATGAATTTATTTCTGGGCTTTTATGTCTATTTCAGTGATCTAAATGTCCAGCGTTATGACTGTACCACACTGTCTTGATTACTGGAGCTTTGAGGTAAGCTTTCAAATTGGGAGTTATGAGTCCTACATACTATAATATATTGCACATTATATAATATATATTCTCATTACCATCACTTACTTTGTATTATCATTTTTTTAGCTTCGTCTAAATCCAGTTTTATTTCTCTCTCTTTTTTTAAATTTTTATTAACATATAATGTATTATTTGCCCCAGGGTACATGTCTGTGAATTGTCAGGCTTACACATTTCACAGCACTTAACATAGCACATACCCTCCCCAATGTCCACAACCCAGCCACCCCATCCCTACCTCCGTGCCTCCTAGCCACCCTTAGTTCGTTCGTGAGTCTAAGAGTCTCTTATGGTTTGTCTCCCTCCCCATCCCTTCCTGTTTCATTTCTCTCCCCCACCCCACCCAAACTCCCGCCTTGCCTCTCAAATTCTTCATATCAGAGAGATCATGTGATAATTGTCTTTCTCTGACTGACTTATTTCGCTTAGCATAATACCCTTAGTTCCATCCATGTTGTTGCGAATAGCCAGATTTCGTTTCTCTTGATGGCTGCATAGTATTACATTGTATATATATACCACATCTTCTTTATCCATTCATCTGTTGATGGACATCTAGGTTCTTTCCATAGTTTGGCTATTGTGGACATTGCTGCTATAGACATTCGGGTGCATGTGCCCCTGCAGATCACTACATTTGTATCTTTAGGGTAAATACCCAGTAGTGCGATTGCTGGGTCATAAGGTAGCTCTACTTTCAGC
>CM053606.1:119010718-119022229 GCA_028646535.1 Procyon lotor
ACCGCCTTTGCTGTGTCCCAAAGATTTTGAACAATTGTGTTTTCATTTTCATTTGTTTCTGTGAATTTTTTAAGTTCTTCTTTAATTTCTTGATTAACCCATTTGTTCTTTAGTAGGATGCTCTTTAGCCTCCATGTATTTGAGTTCTCTCCACCTTTCCATTTGTGATTGAGTTCTAGTTTCATGGCATTGTGGTCTGAAAATATGCAGGGAATGATCCCAATCTTTTGGTACCCACTGAGACCCGATTTGTGTCCCAGGATGTGATCTCTTCTGGAGAATGTTCCATGTGCGCTTGAGAAGAATGTGTATTCTTTTTTTTTTTTTTAAAGATTTTATTTATTTGACAGAGAGAAACACAGCGAGAGAGGGAACACAAGCAGAGGGAGTGGTAGCGGGAGAAGCAGGCTTCCTGCAGAGCAAGGAGCCCTATGAGGGGCTCGATCCCAGGACCCTGGGATCATGACCTGAGCCGAAGGCAGACGCTTAACGACTGAGCCACCCAGGCGCCCCAAGAATGTGTATTCTGTTGCTTTGGGACGGAATGTTCTGAATACATCTGTGATGTCCATCTGGTCCAGTGTGTCATTTAGAAGCCTTATTTCCTTGTTGATCTTTTGCTTAGATGATCTGTCATTTCGGTGAGGGGGGTATTAAAGTCCCCTACTATTATTGTATTATTGTTGATGTGTTTCTATGACTTTGTTATTAATTATTTTATATAATTGGCTGTTCCCATGTTACAGGCATAAATATTTACAATTGTTAGATCTTCTTGTTGGACAGTCCCTGTAAGTATGATATAGTGTCCTTCCTCATCTCTTCTTATAGTCTTTGGCTTAAAATTTAATTTACCTGATATAAGGATTGCCACCCGACTTTCTTTTGATGTCCATTAGCATGGTAAATGTTTTCCACCCCCTCACTTTAAATCTGGAGGTGTCTTTGGGTCTACGATGAGTTTCTTGTAGACAGCATATCGATGAGTCTTGTTTTTTTTATCCGTTCTGATACTATGTGTCTTTTGATTGAGGCATTTAGCCCATTTACATTCCGGGTAACTATTGACAGATACGAATTTAGTGCCATTGTATTTCCTGTTAAGTGACTGTTAACTATATTGTCTGTTCCTTCGTGGTCTGTTAGGCTCTCTCTTTGCTTAGAGGACTCCTTTCAATATTTCCTGTAGGGCTGGTTTGGTGTTTGCAAATTCTTTCAGTTTTTGTTTGTCCTGGAAGTTTTTTTACCTCTCCCTCTATTTTAGTGACAGCGTAGCTGGATATAGTATTCTTGGCTGCATATTCTTCTCATTTAGTGCTCTGAATATATCATGCCAGTCCTTTCTGGCCTGCCAGGTCTCTGTGGATAGGTCTGCTGCCAGTCTAACATTTTTCCTTTGTATGTTACAGATTTCTTGTCCCGAGCTGCTTTCAGGATTTTCTCTTTGTCACTGAGGCTTGTAAGTTTTACTCTTAGATGCCGGGGTGTAGACCTATTTTTATTGATTTTGAGGGGGGTTCTCTGTGCCTCCTGGATTTTGATGCTTGTTCCTTTTGCCAGATCAGGGAAATTCTCTACAATAATTTTCTCCAATATACCTTCTGCTTCTGTCTCTCTTTCTTCTTCTGGGATCCCAATTATTCTAATATTGTTGCGTTTTATGGTATCACTTATATCTCGAATTGTCCTCTTGTGGTCCAGTAGTTGTTTGTCTCTCTTTTTCTCAGCTTCTTTATTCTCCGTCATTTGGTCTTCTATATCACTGATTCTTTCTTCGGCCTCATGTATTCTAGCAGTGAGAGCCTCCATTTTTAATTGTACCTCGTTAATAGCTTTTTTGATTTCAACTTGGTTAGATTTTAGTTTGTTTATTTCTCCAGAAAGGGACTTTATTTCTCCTGAATATTTCTCTAATATCTTCTATGTTTTTTTCGAGCCCTGCTAGCATCTTGATAACTGTCATTTTGAACTCTATTTCTGACATATTACTAATGTCCGAATTGACTAGGTCTCTAGCCATCGGGACTGTCTCTTCTTTTTATGTGGTGAGTTTTTCCACCTCGTCATTTTGTTAAGGTAAGAGTAGTTGGGTGAGAGAGAAAGATTCTCTGGAGTTCTACAGTTGTCACCGATTGATTAAATAGGTCTTGGGTCGATATTCTCGCTGATCTTCTGGGGGAGGGGCCCATTGCCGTGGTTCTCAAATGTCTTTGCCCGAGGGGGAATTGCACCACCCTTGCCAGGGGATGGGCTCAGCACTTTGCTCAGGTTCGCTCTTGGGAGTCTTTTTTTCCAGTGCGCTTTCTGAACCGCCCTGGAGGCTGGGATTGAAAATGGCGGCCTCCCAGTCCCTGGCCCAGAGAAGCTGAGTGCTGGGCACCCCGCTTCTCAGCACGCCCTCAGAGGAAAGCATTCAGTCACCCCTGTCTCCCTTGTCTGTGGCCCACGCTCTGTGCTCAGCTAGCCTGTGGCGGAGTGCCTCTATTTTGGCACGCATAGCCCTGTCTGGAGTCCCCAAACCAGCAGATTCCTGCTGTGCACTCATGTACCGCTCCTCCTGGAGGAGGAAGGAGGGGGTGTCTCCGTAGCTGCCTCCCGTGGGGTCCCTGCTTGAAGTGGGGCAGCCCTATATGAACTGTATGTCTCAGTTCCTATAGTCCAAGGTAGGCCTATGAGGCGTTGTGCAGCTCCTTCTCTGCTGCCGGCTTCTCCGCCTCAATACCTGGGAGCTCGGCTGCACTCGGGCTCCCCTGGTCCCTCAGTGACCCCAGGGGTCCTGAAACCATACTGTTGTCACGAGGGCTGAACCCCCGGTTAGCCTCCAGAGCGATGTCCCTCAGCGGAGCAGACTAAAAGTTCTGGATTTTGTGCTGCGCAGCTCTGTGGCTGCTGGGAGCCAGCCCCTCCCCCCAGGGTCTCTCTTCTTGTCGCTTTGGATTCACTTTTTCCACACGTCCTACCTTTCTGAAAGTGGTGGATTTTCTGCTCCTAGAATTGCTGTTCTTATTCTCTTCTCTCTCCTGTTGTGTTTGCCGGCTTTTAGAATGGCTTGTTGCCTTTCTAGCTGGACTTCTGATTCCCAGTGCTCTCTGTGCCTCCTACACCTCTGCCATCTTGCCCAGGAGTTGTTTGTATTATCATTTTAAGGATTCTTTTACTTTCTCCTCTATCATCTATTTACTGTTGTTATTGCTATTATTGTATATAGATGTGTTTTCTTTCATTAATTCTTAAGCAGTGAAAAGAAATTTATGTTATTTTTGAGTTTAATTCATATGCTTGAAATATATTTTTAAATTTAAGTAAGGGTACCATACATTGTTAAGTTTCAGGTTTACAACACACTGATTGGACAATTATATACATTGCTCCGTATTCTCCACAATAAATGTTGTTGTCTGTCACCATACATACACCATCTCTCACCATACAGTCTTATTACAATCCTATTGACTGTATTCCCTATGCTATACTTTTCATCCTTGTGAATTAACTTACTTTATAACTGGAAGTTTATACCTTATTCCTTTATTTATTTCACCCATCCCTCCACCCACCAGTCCTCTGGCAACCACCAGCTGGTTCTGTGTATTTAGGTGTCTGTTTGTTCATTTGTTTTGTTTTAGATTCCCATGGTATTTGTCTTTCTCTGTCTGACTTATTTCACTTACTATGATACCCTCTATGTAGGTCCATCCATGTTGTTGCAAATAATAAGATTTCGTTCTTTTTTATGGCTAATATTTTATTGCGTATATATACCATATATTCCTTACCCATTTATCTATCAGTGGACACTTAGTTTGCTTCCATATATTTGCTATGGTAAGGCTGCGATAAACTTGGGGTGCATATATCTTTTTGAGCTGGTGTTTTCATTTTCTTTGGGTAATAACCAGCGATGGAATTACTTGATCTTAAGGGATTTATATTTTTAATCATTTGAGGAACCACTATACTGTTTTGTGTAGTGACTGCACTGATTCATATTCTAATAAGCAGTGCATGAGCATTCCTTTTTCTCCATGTTCTCGCCAATACCCATTATTTCTTGTCTTTTTGATACTATCCATTCTGACTGGCGTGAGGTGCTATATCATTATTTTGATTTGCATTCCCCTAACGATTAGTGATGGTAAGCATCTTTCTTATGCATCTGGTGGCCATCTGAATGTCTTTGGAAAAATGTCTATTCAGGTCCTCTGCCCATTTTTAAATTGGATCATTTGGTGGGTGTTGAGTTGTATAAGTTCTTTATATTTTGGATATTATGTACTTAGTATATACTTAATGAATATATCATTTACAAATGTCTTCCCCCATTGATTAGGCTGCCTTTTTGTTTTGTTGATGGTTTGCTTTGCCATGCATATTTAAAAGTTAGAAATATTTAAAGTTTGAATTTTCTATAACTGCCTAGCAAAATATAGAATATTACAAATACTTATGTAACTACCATTCAGAATAAACGTTTGTTACTATTTTGTTATTTTTAGCCTCAAACTTTTGATAAAAGAAATACAAATTTTTCTCAAGGTTATAGTCCTCTTTGGATCTTTCCCATATATGCCATAAAAAAGTAAAGGGGCAAACCATAACCTGTGGAAACGTATTTGCTTTAGAGAAACCTTTCAGTCTTTCAGTCTTACTCTTTCTTTCTCCATGTCTTTCTCTCCCTTCTCTGTCTGTCTGTCTCTCTCTCCCCCAAATAATTATCTGTCTACCTACCTATGTACCTATCTCTTTGATCATGGCTGCTTTTAGGAATTTGATGTTTCTTTTTCAAGTACCCATTAAAAATATTTTAATATTTGTCACCTAGTCATTAACTCACTAAATATGTTTTGAATGCTCAACATATACCAGACATTATTTTAATTGCCAGGGAAAAACAGTAAAAAATATAGGAGAAATTCCTTCTGCCACTGTTAGAACTTATATTCTAGTAAGAAAGGTGGTAAACATGATTTTAGAAATAATTAATCATATGTGAATTAAAGCAATTAGGGGAATAAAAGGTGACAAGATGTGTGTTTGTGTTTGTAACGGGTATTGTTTTGATAAGTTGGTCAGAAAAGGTAGCTATGAGCAGGTTATGTATGAGCAGAGATTTGAATGACATGAATAATGAAAAAAATCAAGAAAATTTAGAGCAAGAGCATCTCAAGCTGACATTTCTCTTAACTTATTAGATAGCCACCAGTATTTTGAACTATTGGTTTTATGCTTGTTTCTGCTCAACTGACTTTAGTTAATAGCTATATGGTGATGGTGGCTTCTCCTTTTTCACTCTTCAAGTTCTTGCTACTTCCCTCAGTTGCAGGGAGAGTTACAGAAAATTGAAAAGGACAGCATATTTGAGTTTTATCACCTTTGCTCCACTTTCTCTGAGGACCAGTTGGAGGGAGTCTGCCCTGATTTTGCCATTGACCTGTCTATGATGTTTGTACATGGCTTCAAGAAAAGGGGTATTGTTGAAGTATTTTAGGGTTATGTAAATTATTTTTAGGTCATAATGTTTAAGAATAATGTATCTTGTCTGATTTTTTGGCTGGTTTATGTGGTAATTGGTATTTTTCTTGATTTGGGCTGTATTTCTTCCATTTGTAGATATTTATACTGTTTTAATTGCAGGTATTAAATTGCATAATTAAAGGTCAAATTTTTAAATATATTTTTTAATTTTATTAATTTTTTTTTGAGAATGCTAAGAAAGAAATGGGTGAAAAAGATTTCTTTAAATTTTTGTTTGACTTCTCCTTTGTTAAAATTTTTCTAAAATTCCAGTATAGTTAACATACAATGTCATATTAATTTTAGGTGTACAATATCATGATTCAGCACTTCCATATATCATCCATTGCTCATCATAACAAGTGCCCTCCTTTATCTCCATCACCTATTTCATCCAGCTCCTCACTCCCTTCCACTCTGGTAACCCTCAGTTTGTTCTCTATAGCGAAGTGTCTGTTTCTTGGTTTGTCTCTCCCTTTTTTTTCTTTGCTTGTATTTTTTTTTTTCTTAAATTCCACATATGAGTGAAATCATATGGTATTTGTCCTTTTCCGACTGACTTATTTTACTTAGCATTATACTCTCTAGCTCAATCCATGTCATTGCAGGGTGAAAAAGATTTTGACAGCTTTTATAGAAAGTCAGAATACAATCTTTTTAGATTTTCTTACATATAAATGTTAACTAAACACTAATTTATCTTAGCATGGTTTCTGTTAAATATAACTGACACTTTCAAATAATATAAAAAATTAATATGATAGAACCGTTTTTACCTTTCAGTTTTTAATCCACAGTATTTGTCTTATAGATTAAAATATAGATGGTTTATTTAGATTTAGCTATGTAGATTATTATCTTTGATACCTTTCATATAAAGCTGTTATCATTTATGTGTATGTATATCATTGTATGTTGAAATTTTACACATAGTTGAAATTGCTATTAATAGCTTTTTGCCTTCATTTGGGTTTTATTTTTAAACTAAACTTTGTTATTTTTTAAAACTAACATTATTATGGTGTTTTTTAAATCACTTGGTCTTTTAACTACTAAGATTTTAATAACATGTTTGTGGTCATCAGAATTTTAAACTGGCTCTCATGACTTTCACCCTTTGGAGTTTGATTAAGTTACCATACTATGTGGCAAAAGGGAAATGCACTCTCTAAAAGCTGAGAGCCCCTCCTATGGACAGCCACCAAGGAAACAGGTACTCCACCCCTACAACCACATGTAATAGGATTCTGCTGCCAACAACCTGAATGAACCCGGAAGTGGATTTTCCCCAGAGTTTCTAGATAAGAGCCATCCAGCTGACACATTGATTTTGGCCTCTCATACCCTAAGGTCAAACTTCTGACCTTTACAACAGTGAAATATTAAAATGGTTTTTAAAGTGCCATGTTTGTTATGCAATAATAGAAAACTAATATATTAAAACATTAAAAACTATAAAAATATTGTTTTCTTTTTAACTAATGAAAATGCTCTAAATGATTTAGTATCTTTTTAAATATCTATTTTGGTTTTACATCATAGGCAGTAAAAGTCCTTTTTTTTTTTTTTAAGAGCCTCTGTAAAGGGCCTTGGATATACAAAGAGACATATGAGGCAGTTTCTGTAAACCTAAGTTCTTAAGCCATATTTCTAGGCTTAGGTCCAATACAAATATATCTGATAATATAGTGAGCCTTGACAAGTAAGTCACTCTCTTAGAGGAAATAAATTTTTCCCACTGCGAAAAATTAAATCCTGTAGAGCAGAATAAACTATTTGGTACAGTTTCCTCTCCTTTAATACAGTTTTAATGTTTTGAAAGAGTTTGACTCATTTTTTATGTGGGATCAGCTTACCATTGGCTTAATATAAATCAGAATTGTAAATAACTTGCAGTGTTATACCTAAATTAGAGTTCTGAAATTCTTTACACTTTTCAATTTTCAATTTTATTTTAAAAAGTCTGAAAATGCTATGCCAATAAAATTTATTTACTTAAATGATATCAAGGGAGATGTCTTTTCCTCATCTTATATATATATGTGCATATATTCTATGTGTATATAATCTCTCTGTATATCATACATATGTGTATATAATCTCTTGTAGACCTCAAAGTGCAGTTGATCCTTGAACAACATGGGGACTAGGGGCACTGATGCCTCACATAGTCAAAATCTGAGTATAACTTTTGACTCTCCCTAAACTTAACTACTAATAGCCTACTGTTGACTGGAAGCCTTATTGATAACATAAACATACTATATGTATGCTATATGTATTATATACTGTATTCTTACAATAAAGTGAGCTAGAGAAAATAAAATGTTTAAGAAAATTATAAGGGAAATACATTTATAGTACTGTAATGTAAAAAATCTGCATATAAGTGGACTCACACAGTTCAAACCCATGTTGTTCAAGGATCAACTGTAATCCTAACCTCATGGACATCTTTGGCTGTGGCTAACACTTATGTTACTAAGTTAAATTATTCATAATTATTTTCACTGAATGTCAAGTAAGTTCCATGACCTGTGCTGTGATTTTATGTATATACTGAATAACTTATGGTCTGTACCTGTCAGGAGTTACTTAGAAACAGATGAAAACCATAAAATGTGATAAATTTTATAAGAAATATGCCAGAGTAATAAAGAATTTTGATTCACTGCATAAAGGAATAAATAGTAGTAGAGGGCATACTAAAGGGATTTTATTTGTACTGCATTTGTTTAAATGCCTCAGGCAATGCTTTCCTGAATTCCATCTTCATTATAAACAGCAAGTTTAATTTTTAATACTCTCCAGCAAAAACTGAAACAGGTATATTACTCTTCATTTATCTTTCTGCGTTTTGTGATTTTTAAAATAGCGAAAATAAAAGCACTCGATTTATATTATTGTAGAAATATTGGGTGCCTGGGTGGCTCATTTGGTTAAGCATCTGCCTTCAGTTCAGGTGATGATCCCAGAGTCCTGGGATCTAGTCCCCTGTGAGGCTCTCTGCTTAGTGAGAAGTCTTCTTCTCCCTCTCCCTCTACCTCCTGCTTGTGCTCTCTCTCTCATGCTTTCAAATAAATAAAATCTTTTAAAAAATACTAAGGAATTAATTTTTCCAATACGTCAGTTATAATTTTATTACCATGAGCCAGAAAGTTTCAAAGGTTTTTAATATATATATAATTTATCTCAATAGGAGAATTTTAACAACAAAAGGAGAGCTGTTCGATATTTGTTAGTGTGATCTTTTAACCTTTGATATTTGATTCATAGCTTATGCCATAATAAAAAATTTCATAATCACTACAAGTCATAGAAGAAGAAAAAATGATGACTTATGATGAAAGTTAAATGTACAGAGAAACTTTGATTTTTCAGTAGATATGGTTAATTACAAAAATTTAGTTTGTCTTAAGATATTACCTGGGAATTAAATAATTGTAGGTATAGGGTGAAGGACAGGTTTAGATTCAAAAGATCAAAGTGAATCCTGATGCAGACATGAGCTAACTTTATCTTTTTTTGTTTATTTATATACTTTTACCTTGGATAAGATATTTGAATTCTCTTGGAATTCTTCTTGAACTCTCTCTGTTTAAGTAGCAATGATGACATTTTTCTGTCAGGGCTGTTAATTATTCAATATTAATAATATATATGAGATTTCATTTTATGCTGTAAGATAGCAGCAGATAAGTAGCAGATATAATACTATGGTTATTTATAATAATGCTATTAAATAAAAATAGGTAATTTTTACTGTTTAAGAGCAAAGACTCATGATGTATCTCATCTCTCGAAGGATTATCAATAGAATAGTCATTCTTCACACATTTACATGGTGGCTGAGGATGATGTGAAGTCAATATTATAAAGGACATATACATGGCGGAGTTTGCAGGTTTGAAGATGCACAAGAGCAATAAAGTGTGGGATAAAATAAGTGGAGAACAATATAGGCAGATGGCACATAATCAAGAGTCTTATTGATGCAGTATCTTTTTCTCCAATAAAAGATTCTGTAGAAAGGATTTTGTTATAGTTTTGTGTTAGACATATTTTAAACCTTTTTATACAATAATGTAGCAAGAACTTTTTAATACACATTCTTGATTGGTTGGCTGGTTGAATGGTCATACATTCTTAGACAAAGTAATCAGATTACATTGTTAGCAGTTTTCAAGACAGGGAAGCAGGGTTGAATTTGCAAGGGCTAGCTCTGTGTAAATGGTCAGTGTGTTTCCATGGTTACAGGCTGGCTGAGTAAACTATAAATTTGTAGGTGTTAGTTTGTGCCCTCTTAAAGAATCTGAAGAAGATTGTTTCTATAAATATGGTTTCCATCTCTGGCTAAATATGGGTCTGAGGATAAAATTAGGGAAGAGACAGCTTTTAAGCTATATAAATAGCAGTTCATAAAGATACCTACCCTGCATCTTCTACCATGTTTTTAATATTAAATATGACAGTATTTGTGGTTTCTACTATTCTAATTATAAGGAAATACACTTTATCACATCTTTTCTGAAGGCATCCATTTTTATGATTTTCTTGGCCACAGGTGTTGATATAGTTCTCAGTAATGCAGAAGGCTTTCTTTTTAAATATAATTTATCACCTTTTCAGAACTATTACAGTAGCCAGTTTTAGCAGACACAAACAAGATTTTAAAATATGATACAGAAGAGATATTTTCAAATCTAAAATAAGGTTTTGGAACTTCTAAGAAACATAAATGAGCATATTTGGGTCTTATTTAAAAGAATGGAGAGTTTTAATTTCTTACGCAAGAAATTGCATGGCTGTTTTTAAATTTTAATTTTATTGTATTTACACTTTTTCCTAAAAAATAATATTTGTAATTTTATTTCTTTTCATTAAAAATAGCCTTGCTTCATTTTTTCTTAATTTTGAAATCATTGAACTGTGTTTTTTCTTCCTGTTTGCTTTGATTCTCTTCAGTGTTACACTGCAATTTTTCTTTCTTCTTTCCCTCCTCCACTCCCCTGCTGAGTTGAATTGATTGCAGAGCTCCCATTGATTTCAAAGGAATTCCATACCCCCCAAAACCTCCCTGGCTGTGTGTACGTGCACATAGCCAAGTGATAAAGTGCCTGAGAATTACTTACAGCATGTGCAAGATGAAGATTAGAATAATAATTTCATCATTATCATGATTACTGCTATTTAATATTTGTATAGCACCTTACTCTGAGAAGCTCAGGAAACTTTATGAATTTTAAATTATCCAATGAGCTCTAATCTTAACTATACCCCTGTGTGCTGGGTAAGGCACAAAATTAATAATGGATTTGAGTGACATTTATTGCTAGGGAAATCTATTTCCATTGCTCTTTAGGCTTCTTCTGTTATTGGAAAACGGCATTATATATTTGCCTGGAAAGTTGGATTGCTATCTCATTATTTTAATGCTAGGGGTCTATTAGCTATTTATTTTAGAATAACTACAAATGACAGCTTATTCAAAAGTAAAGAAATACACTGATATATATATAAGTGCAAAGACAATTTTAATTTATACTTAGCATTAGTCATTAACAACACAACTTAACCTTTGATGATAAAAGAAAATTGTACTACTTTTTACCTTGTACAAACAATGCTAGTTTAACACAGTGCCTCAACTTACATATATCTGACAAATTTCCCTGCTCCTTTAAGGTAAATACAACTGGATTCAGTATTCTGTCTTTGGGCCTGTTTTGCACATGAAAGTGAATTTTAAATTATTACAATGAGTTATTTCACACTGAGAGAGCAGGAAAAAAAAAAGAGGGGCTAACTTCATTTTGTGATATACCTGTCATATTGTATATAACCCCTATACAGCCGGCTCCTAAGAAAGGTCACAGAATGTCAGAACATTGCCTAGCTGGTCCTTGAACTAGTTTGAGTTAGCCGATAAGAATGCGGAATCCCTAACTGTCACAGAATGCAAACCCCGCCTTTTGCCCGCCAAACTTGCGACTGGAA
>CM053606.1:119029626-119044831 GCA_028646535.1 Procyon lotor
TGAAGGCAGAGGCTTTAACCCACTGAGCCACCCAGGCGCTCCAAGAAGCTTATAAATTAAAGGTTAGTTGCAATGTGGAATCTGAAACCAAAGCAATGAACTTTAATATTTCATCCAGTTGTGATGAAATGAGAGTTTAAAAGGCAAAATAAGGGACGCCTGGGTGGCTCAGTGGGTTAAAGCCTCTGCTTTCAGCTCAGGTCATGATCTCAGGGTCCTGGGATCAAGCCCCGCATTGGGCTCTCTGCTCAGCAGGGAGCCTGCTTCCCCCTCTCTCTGCCTGCCTCTGCCTACTTGTGATCTCTCTTTTTGTCAAATAAATAAATAAAATCTTTAAAAAAAAAATAAAAGGCAAGATAATCTTAGTATTGTTATGAAAATAGACCTGAATATTCAGTCCCCTTGAAAAAGTCTGGTGATTACCAAATAGTCCTTCAACTATACTTTGAGAACCTTGACTTAATAAAATAAAATATGCTAATATAGTAGAGCATAATAGGGGTGGGTGTGTGTGTGTGTGTGTGTGTGTGTATGTGATGATACAGTATTCTATATAGGGTGGTACTACTGCTCTGTGGAAGTAAACTTTGAACCAAAGGATAATGGATAAAGAGGAGCCAGCTACATGGCCACCTTGAAGAAGAGCCTTGTCTTCAAAAGGAGCAGTTATATGCAAACAATGAGTCATGAACACTACAACAAAAACTAATGATGTACTGTATGGAGACTAACATAACTCAATAAAAAAAATTAAAAAAAAATCTTAGGAGAAAAAAAGTGCAGCCAGGTCAGGTGCCCTGAGCAGAGAGGAGCTCAGGAGTCTGCATTATGAGCTTATTCAGATAATTAAGTAATCTCTTCATAGAAAGATACCTTTGTCAATTTCAGTCACTTGAAATGACTTCAGTTTTTATTTAGTTAAAGGTTTGACAGAACAAAGAATATGATTTTATCACATTGCTAGTTTACTAATTGCCATTCTGTTCCTGCATGTGGAGTCTAGGGGATGTGGATATCCCCCACTTCTTTTTCTGCTAACTTTGAGGATTTAAATTGCAAGGTATATTCATAGCCATTTTTTAACTCAATAAAATATAATAGTCACTAAGATATATTATTAAGATATATGTTTTTAAGGTATAAGTACTTAGCAGCTAAAATATTTGCTATCTTTTACTTGTAAATATGGGAAAGCTATAATTTGTTAGAATTAGCTATGTTTATGTTTATTTCAAATAAGTTTCTGGTACAATCATGGATAGTTGTTTCTTTTTAAGAAATTCTCAGGTAGAACTTGCATTTATCATTCACATAATAGCACAATTTTCGAGTACGTTTTATTCCAGAATATGCCTGAGAAAATATTTCTGGGAACATAATTTATCTTACATTTATGATCTACTTAAATTTACTTGTTTTTCAGTATATTTAGGCTCTTTTTATAAGAATTTTTATTGGTGATCTCATTTTTAAAAGTTTACAAAAAATGTGTATCTAGATGTACTCTTAGTATCAGAATTTGCAAAATTTTAATTCAGAATAACAAAGATATTCCTCAACCTCTCTTTTCCATCTACCTCAATATGTGGCAACTTGTCCTATTAGGGAAGGGTCCTTAGTTTTCATATACCTTAATATTGTCATTTATTGCAACCATCTTATTTAAATGAAGCTTTCTGTCCTCATTGGATATGAAATACAGAGAGTCTACACTGCGTCTCCCCAAGGGAACTTCTCAGGGAATTGTTAGATCTCAGGCTGTAAGAATTTGATTAACTGCTTTTCCTGAAAAGTCAGCAGAGTTACCTTCTCTGCCAAGCCATCTGTGAAAATTGGGAATGTTGTATGGGAGGACTGGGCAGGATGTATAAAACCTATCAAAGTGTTAGAATGGTACCTTCTGTGGCCTTTTGTTTCCAACATGATCCTTTCTGGTCTTTCTGGTTTTGCTACTTATGATTCTTTTCCTTTTTTTTTCTTTTTTAGGATTTTATTTATTAGAGAAGGGGGGGAGAGAGAGAGAGAGAGAGAGAGAGAGAGAGAAAGAGAGAGAGAACACGAGCAGGAGGGGGAGGCAGAGGGAGAAGGAGAAGCAGAAGCAGATTCCCTGCTGAGCTCCTCTTGGGACTGGATCCCAGGACTCTGGGATCCTGACCTGAGCCAAAGGCAGACACTCCCAACTTAGTAGCCCACCCAGGTGCCCTACTTATGATTCATTTCTTAGTGTTTTCTGAATCATTTCAACATCTTGGTATATGAGGTCTGACTCAAATACACTTCCTTTAGGAAGGTGTCTTGAGTCCTCTTCTGTGCTTCTCTAACATTGCTTTTTAACAACCAGTTAAAGTTATCCTGAAGATGCGTCTTTCAAAGCACTGCCATAATACCTTTTATTGTTATGCCAATCACATTGTGTTTTGTGTTAGAGTTATTTTTGGGCTCTAAGCTACTGAGCTATGGTGCTGGGAATAATGGAAAAAGTACATGTCTTGAATTTTGACATTGCTGGATTCGGATCCATTTTGATGTTAGGAATCTTTTTTAATCTCTTTGATCTTTAGTTTCTTCATTTGTAAAATAGATTAAATGTATATTTTGTTTGGTAATTATATGAAATTTTGTCTATAAAGTATATAAAACATACTTAATGTTCTGTAAATGTTTCATCTGCTTATTTTCCTCTCCTTTCCTGGAGGTTGGGATTATGTTTTATTCATCATTAATCTCACAAAGTGCCACACCTAGTCTATTATTTTGGGTTTCTAGAAAAAGATAATTGAAATTCTTCTGCCTCTTTTTAAGAATTGGAAGCATTATTTCCATTTTTATTAATGGTCTAATCTGGGGACCATTTAGCTCAAAATATTGCGGAGTTGAAGAATGAGTAGTTATCTAGGAAAAGGAAAGGAGGGGTGAGTAAGGTCTTGGAGGATAATTCTCCAGTCCTGAAGGGAAAAAATAAATTATGCAATGTCTGAGAGAGTTAACTGCGTAGAGTAAGTATGGCTGTAGAGTAGTTAGAGAAGGAGGAAGTATATAGGTGTATAAAAATACAAGCATAAAGTATCTTAACTTCAATATCCATTTCTTCTGAGTGGTGCTATGATAAGGAGTTGTTTACTTTTATTTTATATTCTGTTTTTCCCATAACAGTTATTATATGTGTGAAAATGAAATATTATAACTTGATATAACAGATTATATGTGTGAAAATGAAATATTATAATTTGATATAACAGATATAACAAATTATGTATATTATATTTATGGAATGAATGTCATGGGAATGAAGGGTACAGGCCTAAGGAATATTGCCAGTGGCACTGTAATAGTGTGCGGTGACAAATGGTAGCTATACTTGTGGTGAGCACAGAACTGTTGAATCACTGAAAAAAAGATTCTTTTGTACAATTTTATTTTATATTTTCATTAATACATATGCTAAGGTAGTATTGATTTTGATAATGACATAGAATCTTCTTATTTAGTTGTACAATACTTTAACCATTTCCATGTACTTTTTTGAGAATTTCTGCTTATTTCAACAATTTCCTGTCTGTTTAGTAGTTTGAGAGTTCTTTATCCCCTCTTATTTTCCATGTTGTTTCTCAAGCTACATTTATTTCCTGGCTTAATTTGAATAAAGTTACATTTGTTTATATTGTGAAGTTGTGGTTTGATTTTTTTTTATTTTTATTTTTTGGTGATGGATTCTGTTTTCTGTTCAATGATACAGTAGTCAAATACTTTTCTCACATGCACTTTACACTCTATCCAATTTTAAGAAGTATTTTAAATAAGATCTGGAAGTACAGCAAACACTACTACAAGTGTTATCACTAAGCACCTGAATAAGCTTCTTGTTTGGAGAATACACAGACAGTTCCAAACAGGAGTAGCACGTTGGTTTTACCACTGTATATTCCTAGACCCTACCTACATGTTTTTAATTTAGTGTCTTTGTATGGGACCTGGACATAGGTATTATTCAACAGCTTTTGCAGATGATACCTGTATGAACCAGTAGATTTATTTACCGTGTATGGGCATTGCCCTATGCCCTTTAGACACTTTAATTCATTTAATTCTCACAGTTCTACAAGGACTGCTATTACCACAGTTACCTTCTATTTTACATGAGGGCAAACTGAGATACTACTTTTCACACAGCCGTAAGGAGTGGAGCTTGGCTCTGCACCTAGGCAGGCTGATTCTGGAATGCAGTCTTTTAACCACTGTGATTTCTGCCTCCTAGAATGTACCTTTCAATGTGTATTAAGGTCACTGAGAATTGTATTCTATGATCCGGACAGATTTGATGATTTTACGTGGAAAACACTGATGGTGAAAATTGTTAGTGAGAGCAGAAGGATAGGTTGACTTGGTAGAATAAAGGTCAGAGAAATAATATTCTGTCATAACCATAAATACCTTTTCAGGGATTTAGAAGGTGAGGTGCCCTGTTTTCTTGAATGTGCATACATCTTTGACTTAGGGACTATATGGTGAAGGATGTGCACAGCATCTTCCTGTCATTTTCAAGCAGTTTCTGTTTCACAGTGTAAAGTCCAGTGCTGCAGACTGAACTATGTTTGTTCAGAAGTTACATGTTGAAATGCTAACACCAGTGTAATGTGATTGTATTTGGAAGTGGGGACTATGGGAGATGATTAGATTTAGATGAGGTCATAGGATTAATGCTCTTTTAAGAAGACATTCCAGAAAGCTTACTCTCTTTGTTTCCGCAGTGTGGGGAAACAGTGGGAAAGTGGTCATTTATAGTGAGCAGGAAGAGAGCCCTCATCAGATGCCTACAGTTTGATCTTAATACTTCCCAGCTTCCAGAACTGTGAAAATAAAAATTTCTGTTGCTTAAGCTACCTAATTCTGCTTAAAACTAACTGCTAATATTACTGCCATTTTCTTGTGTCAGTTTTTATGGTTATTTTTCATAATAGATAAGTCTGAACTTCCACTAGCATATACTCTTCACATCATTTTATTTCTTTTTTTGGGAAAAAAAAAGAGGATTTGAAATTACAGTTATTTTCCAAATTTGACTTTTTCATTTTAGTCAGTTTAGGTTATTCGATGATAGTCTACTTAATCAAATTGTAATATAGATGAGATAATTTATTTTTAACTCAGGTGAGTAAATGGAAGGGATTGTATCATGTTTGAATTACTTGTGTAACATGCCTAGAAATTAAGGTAATATAATATTTTTTAGAAATATTATTAACCAGCATGTATAGGAAACATTTTTGTTTGTAAATTCAGATTATTTTGGGGGTATTTGCCTGAAAACTTTGAATAATTTCAGCAGTTATGTGCTTCATTTTACTTTTGTAGGTCTAGAAGGATAGGAAAGATAGGTCTGAAGGATAGGAAAACTGTTGTTTCATCTTGGCTGTCTTTACGAGGTTTTGTGGAATCAGAGTGATCCACAATCACTTGAAGCCAAAATTTGGAGCCTTGATCTCATTACTTTCTTGATACATCAGTCTTTTATAGCTTGGAGATTTGCTACTATATTTTAGATTTTTTAAAAAATAAGAGCATATGACTTTATTTATTTAATGGAATAATTGAGATAAACGGCAAACATATACTTTGCTCATGGAGAAAAGCAAGATGGCTGGTTAGAAGATAGAATCAGGAGAAAGGTGTTCTGAGTACCTGAGAGATTCCATCTATGATAGTAGTGAAAACCCTTCAGTCCCCAGTAGAGGATACAGAGCTTATGTCTAATTTTTGTGCTTGAAACATGGGAAGATAGTAGCCTGACCACTAATGTACCCTGGAGACGAATAGTATAATAATATACCCTCTATTTTTAGAAGCACAGTACTTTATAATTTATTTGAATATTTTATGGGCATAATGAATAGATCTGTATTTTCAAGGAAACATGTTAGTATGACTTTATCCCTTTTTTATATCTCTCTATATATTCACACAGTTCTTCATTTTCATCCACTTGCTTTCCTTAGAAGTCTGGAGAAATACTCCAGAATTTTGCTGACATTGTTGGTTAAATATAATGCAGTATCATTTTTTTTCCAAAATCATATTATTATTTATTTATTTAGCAGTATCATTTTTTATTGCTTCTGATGCATGTTAAATTGTTTTCCCACATAAGTGTTTCCAAAATATGACATGGCATGTATTTATTAAAAATTATTTACTGTTTATCTGAAATTCAAATATAACTGTGTATCCTGTATTTTTATTTATTAAATCTGGCAACCCAGAGAAATTAGTTAAATCTTTCCAAATGCTATAGAATAAAAATGTTTATAATTTTGAGTCAGTATATACATAAGAAAAATACAACCGAGAAAATGGAACCAATAAAAAAAAAAAGAGTCATAGGATGTGGATCTTTATGTATTATTGTAAGTCCATTTATTTTCAAATCACATTGATCTATTTTAAGATGTAATTTAGACAAAGCTCTATAAGTGGTTAAGAGT
This sequence comes from Procyon lotor, assembly GCA_028646535.1. NCBI lineage: Eukaryota > Metazoa > Chordata > Mammalia > Carnivora > Procyonidae > Procyon > Procyon lotor. The sequence goes on from CM053606.1 coordinate 119,036,106, forward strand.
TTCGTCTCTGTGATTGGCGCGATTGGTTATATAATTTGCAGGGCCTACTAAGTGAAAATGCTAGGCTCTTTGTTCAAAAATGGTTAGGAATTTAAAACTAGAGACAATAGAACACTCACCCAAGCATTAGTCCTTTGAGTGGGGTCCCCTGTGCACAGGTTGCATGTCTGTGAAGCTGGCACTGATGGTTAGATCTAGTATATAGGAGGTCAGTGTTACTGCAGATAATACGATTGCCATTTCACATATAAGGTTAAGTAATTAGCCAAACAGAAGTTGACTCAGATTTGAATCTAAGTCATCTGAGACCAGAGTGCTCCTAATGATGAACAATACTAACTTCTGCAATATTGAATCCTAGAAAATATAAAACCAAAGGAGAAAGTGGACCCTAACTTTGGGACATAAATGTTGAGATGGAGTTTAAATGCCTGTGAGGATTAAGCCGATCAAATAAATGAATAAAACAGATTAGGGATCATTCTAGCAGAATTGGTAGAAATTGTGGCAAACTGGAGCTCATGTATAATGTGCAAATCCATTAAAATGCAAAGTGATAAAGCAAGCTGAATTTTGGCCATGGAGTGGAGGGAGGCAGTTTGTGATCCTGAGACCTTGGTTTAGATATAGTAAATAATCATATTCATTATCTTTCCTTTTTTTAAACTCTACTTTTCCTAAATAACAGTTTTTGAAATGAATGAATGAGGAGGGGGTGGTTAGGGAGCCTTCTGAAGTGTGGCAACAGCAGTTACATTAAAAAAAAAAAAGTGCTTTCCTTCTATTTGATGAAAAGGAATTTATAGCATCTGCTCCAGTGACAGTGTATAAAGCATCCTGGTTTGGTGTATTCCAGTTGTACAAAGAGCCTTTCTACTTTTGATGCTTTTGGCTTTTATCAATTGATTTTAATAAAGGTTAACTAACTAGGTGCTCAAAATTGCCATGCACTTTTCTCGTACTTCAGACATAAAACCTTTCTGGCTCCCAGAGCTAGGATCTGAAAGTGCTAAGCATTAAGCAAAATGGATTAGTCTTCAGAAGGGTAGCTTCAGACTGTTAGTGCCAGAGGGGTTAATGGAAAACAGTGTGTCATATTTGCCATTTCCCCTATATTATCTTGCCCAGAACACCTGCTTAATGAACTAGACATAAATTATCATACTATAAGCACATTCTTTAATAAAAAAGCCTTGTGGAAACATTCCTTCTTGTTGAAAAAATAAACTAAAAAAAAAATGATTTTGATGAAGTTTTCTCAAACGCTACATGCAAAAAATGTAAAAAATTGATGGATGACCCTACTGGATTTTTCCATTTTCTGGGAGTTAGTAAAAATCATCTTATGATTTTAAGTGGTTTATTTCATTTGGAATTTGAGGTTTGCTTTGTCAGAGTTGTAGATGCTTTTGATTTGGTAAATTCTTAAGCCTGTAAATGATCCTTTAAAGATTTTCCCCCCTCATGTTTCTTTCACTTGTAGTAATTCTTAATTCTCCCTTCTCAGTTTACCCTTTTGAGATACAAATATATATCAAGATGAGGTACATATTAGATAAATATAACTGTACTTATTTATATGCAAAGATAAGAAGTCTTTAAATATTCAATATATTTAACTTGATGATGCTCATATGTCATTAAACACAACTTTTGCTAATTAGGAATATATGGATAAATATTGGTATTAAGTCCACATGTCATGCTGGCACATGTTTTTTTCTTTTAAATGTTTTAATATTCTGTTTGAAATTTGGAAAATAGGTAAAGCTAAATGGAATCACTAAACCAAATAGTATCTCTTCTTAAAAATGCTTTGTATTGGGACGCATGGGTGGTTCAGTCAGTTAAGCATCTGCTTTAGGCTCAGGTCATGATCCTGGAGTCCTGGGATAGAGTTCTGCATTGGGCTCCCTGCTCAGTAGGGAGTCTGCTTCTTGCTCTACCTGCTGCTCCTTCTCTCTCTCTGAAAATAAATAAAATATTTTTTAAAAAGATTAAAAATGTTTTATGAGAATGAAATGAAATCTATATAAATAAATATTTCCCTTCTTCAAATCCAAAATATTTCTTTAGAACATTGTTTATTTTTATTCCATTCATAATTCTATAGTCCCTCCTAACTCCTGCTGTTTCTTATTCCTCCTCCATCTGTGGCTAAAAAAATTCCTCGTGATGCACACTGGATCATAAGTGGCATTAAAATCAAAGGGGAAGATATTTGCAAAACTTTATCCAAATATTTTCTTTCATTGAGAACTGGCAACTAATAATCTTCACATGAAATATCAAAAAGTTACCCAAAATACTTTTTAAGAAACTGCAAAGCAGGGCTCCTGGGTAGCTCAGTCAGTTAAGTGTCAGACTCTTCATTTTGGCTCAGGTCATGATCTCAGGGTCCTGAGACTGAGCCCCACATCAGGCTCTGTCCTCAGTGGGGAGTCTGCTTGAGATTCTCTTTCTCTCCCTCTGCCCCTCCCCCCATTCTCTCTCTCTCAAATAAATAAATAAATTTTAAAAAGAAAAAAACCCGACCCAACAATGAAAAGTGATAACAATTCTTCCCTTTGTTTTGTACTGTGTTTCTTCCAGGAATTTCCCAACGTCAGAATATTTGATCTTAAGTGCTTCAGTGGCAATGGTATCCTGATTCCACAAAATATAGGATACTTCGGATACTTCTTCATTGAAACTTTATCATATAATCACTCAATTTACATTTTTAAATAGCTGGAATTAATAATTGCAATGAATTAGCAACAATTTTTACTTAGAAAAACTCACTTTGTTTCCCTCTAAAATTGAAGTTTATTGGCAAAAGAGATGCTACAGGTATTTTTAGATTCAGGATGTAGAAGTTCAAGGAAAACTATACCAGAAAACTGGGTATTATTGTTTTCAGAGGCAAAGGGGTTGAGATTACGTTATGTCATCAATGTTATAAGAGCCAAGCACTTGAGCTATTCTTCAGCGGCCTCTTCAAAATGTCTATAAGGGGCTTAGGGTCCAGATTGGAGCTACTTCTTGGAACTCACTGGGAATAGAAAATACTCTTTTAATTTGATTGAATAACTATTTTTTTGTGATGTAGAAGTGTTTTGCATATAAATTAATTTATTTTGGTAAATAAATCATCGGTTTACTCTGGATTGTTAAGAAAGTAATAAGAGATTTGTTTTAAGTTAAAGATCTTCCCGTGTAGCCACCCGTCTTGTTGCTATTGATAATCACAGAGCAGAGTTGTGTTTCTGAGTCACATCCCTCAAGCCAGGTGTTCTTCTATTGTATCAGAGCAAACTATATTTTGTACCCAAGTGTTAAACAAAGCAAAATTGTGTCTCTACCTTGGTTTTGCACTTAAAAAAATTCAAGTAGCACAAATATAGTCCAATTTTGATAAAATGAATTAGCACATATAAAATCCAATTTTAATAAAAGTGGATTCTAGATCACTTAAGAGGTCTATAAAGTGAGATTGTTAACTGCACAGTTTGTTTGTTTTGGGGATATAAGCTAGAAGTTACACAGTTTGATTATCTGTTGCTTTGAAAAGCTATATTTGTACAAAGAATATAGATGGGAGGAAGCATATGTCAAGAGAACTCTCAGTTAAACAATTCATAAAATTGGGTTTATATTTAGTACATTGGGTTATGGTGAATGATACTCAGAAAATATTTCAAAAAGACATTCTCTTGTGGGCTAAAGAAGAAAATTTTAATAAGAATCTTAAAGTGTAAATGACTAAATAATAATTAGTGTATGCTAATATGATCCAGTGAGACTTTTCAGGAACTGAAAAGTTTGGGCAGTTTAAAAGACAAGCTTCTATTTTTTAGTTCGATCTGCTGATAATTATAATACCTCTTTTGGCAGAGAGCAGAATTTTGCACCAAGAGCTTTGCATCCTTCTAACCTATGTACAGGGATTTTTGGAGATCTTCCCATTATGGAACATATTGTAGTACTTTTAATTAGAAGTTTCAGCTTAGAGATTTGAAGAGATTTTTCATTTTTTATATTTTTCTTGGGAATTATGTGTCAAGAAATGCATCCCACAGTGAGAATTATGATTTATTAATTAACACTTGGTTATGATACTAGCACTTGCCAAAATACCACAGTAGGTGAGAATAAATATAACAAACAAAATTCAGACCCTGTCATTTTGTGAACGGAGGGGCTTACATCATGCTATGCATTGTAAAATCTAATTAAAAATGAAGCTTATTGCTACCATTATGATTCTTTCTTTTTCAATCTATTTTTTGTTATTTTTCAATTACATCTGTTTTATTTTTTATTTTTTTAATTATGTGCTAGGCACTGTATTTTTAAGTTATAAATTTAATTCTGTTAATTTAAGATTACTAAAATTAATTATTCGAGGCCCTTTATGCAGAACCATTCTGTGGGAAGTTGAATTTTGATATTAGAATTTACTCATTAGTAAATTCAAATATCTTTAAGTAGCTGACTAAATATAATAAATATGATACTAAAATATTATCATAAATATGTATCATATGTATCATAAATATGATACATATCATACTAAATATGATAGTATGATAAGTAATTTATGTTGTTACTCATTATTTGATTTGTTAAAAATCCTCCAGAGTTCTTAAAACACTATATACACTGGATAGAATGCAAAATATTCTTTTGTCAACTCAAATATATACAAAGAAAAGATCTTACTGAGGGTATACCTCATTAATAACTATTAGTCAAGGGGCACGGGTGAAGCAAGAAGATACTCCTATCCCCCAGTATGATTCTCCAGCCCGTTGTTCTCACTGGAAGACATGCTGACTCAGGTTAACAGATAAAATATATATTGATATTATACTTAGAAAGAACATTTTAAGTCAGGAAAAATCTTAATTTTATGATCTGTTATGGACTGAATGTCTTTTCCAAGTTCATATGAGGGCCAGCCCCATTTGGAGATGGGGCCTTTTAAAGAAGTAATTAAGTTTGAATGAGGTCAAAATACTTCAGTCTTCATTCAGTTTGTTTAGTGTCTTTACAAGAAGAGACACCAGAGAGACTGTCTTTTCCACTGGATATTTTTTCCTGTTTTGTCAAAGATTATTTGACCATAAGGTTGAGTGTCCATATCTGGACTCTCTACTCTGTTCCATTGGTCTATGTGTCTGTTTTTGTGCCAGTACCATGCTATCTTGGTGATCACAGCTTTGTAGTAAAGTTTGAAATCAAGTAATGTGATGCTTCCAGCTTTGTTTTTCATTTTCAACATTTCCTTACTGATTTGGGGTCTTTTCTGGTTCCATACAAATTTTAGAATTGTTTGTTCCAGCACTTTGAAAAATGCCAGTGGAATTCTGATTGGGATGGCATTGAAAGTATAGATTGCTCTGGGCAGTATAGACATTGTAACAATGTTTATTCTTCCAATCCATGAGCATGGAATGCTTTTCCATCTTTTTGTGTCTTCTTCAGTTTATTTCATGATTGTTTTGTAGTTCCTCAAGTATAGATCCTTTACCTCTTTGGTTAGGTTTATCCCAAGGTATCTTATGGTATAGAAGAATGAAACTTGATCACTCTCTTACACCATACACAAAGATAAACTCGAAATGGATGAAAGACCTCAATGTGAGGCATTGAGTCTATCAAAATCCCAGAGGAGAACATAGGTAGTAACTTCTTCGACATCAGCCACAGCAACTTCTTTCAAGACATGTCTCCAAAAGCAAAAATGAACTTTTGGTACTTCATCAAGATAAAAAACTTCTGCACAGCAAAGGAAACAGTCAACAAAACAAACAGGCAACCCATGGAATAGGAGAAGACATTCGCAAATGACACTACCGAAAAAGGGCTGATATCTAAGATCCATAAAGAACTCCTCAAACTCAACACCCAAAAAGCAGATAATCATGTCAAAAAATGGACAGAAGACATGAACGGACACTTCTCCAAAGAAGAAATACAAATGGCTAACAGACATGAAAAAATGTTCATCATCATTAGCCATCAGAGAAATTCAAATCAAAACCACATTGAGATATCATCTTACACCAGTTAGAATGGCAAAGATTAACAAGACAGGAAACAACAAATGTTGGAGAGGATGTAGAAAAAGGGGAATCCTCTTACACTGTTGGTAGGAATGCAAGTTGGTGCAGCCACTTTAGAAAACAGTGTGGAGATTCCTCAAGAAATTAAAAATAGAGCTACCCTATGACCCTGCAATTGCACTACTGGATATTTACCCCAAAGATACAGATGTAGTGAAAAGAAGGGCCATATGGACCCCAATGTTTATAGCAGCAATGGCTACAATACAAAATTGTGGAAAGAGCCAAGATGCCCTTCAGCAGACGAATGGATAAAGATGTGGTCCACATATACAATGAAATATTCAGCCATCAGAAAGGATGAATATTCAACTTTTGTATCAACATGGATTGGACTGGAGGAGATTATGCTGAGTGAAATAAGTCAAGCAGAGAGAGTCAGTTATCCTATGGTTTCACTTACTTGTGGAACATAAGGAATAACATGGAGGACATTAGGAGAAGGAAAGGAAAAGTGAATAGGGGTAAATTGGAGAGGGAGGTGAAGCATGAGAGACTGTGGACTCTTAGAAACAAACAGAGTTTTGGAGGGGAGGGGTTGGGGGGATCGATGAGCCTCATGGTAGGTATTAAGGAGGGCACATGTTGCATGGAGTACTGGGTGTGGTGCATAAACAATGAATCTTGGAACACTGAAACAATAAAAGAAAAAAAACCACCAGAAAACTCTCACTGCATACACATATGAGGAAAGATCTTATGAAAATCCAGCGAGAGAGAAGCCAACTACAAGTCAGGAAGAGACCTCTCAGCAGGGACTGAATCTACTGGTACCAATGATCATGGACTTTTGGTCTCCAGATCTGTGAGAAAATAAATTAATGTTCTTTTAAGCAACTCAGTCCGTAGTGTTTGTTATAGCAGTCGTAGAAGGCTAATACATGCTCATATAGTTATACTGCTTTTGGGACACTTTCCAGGGAGCCATGGCCAATAAATTTTATATTTTATAGGTTTTACCATAGCTGTCTTTGAAAACTAGGTATATTCTGATAAAAGGAAGGAAAGGAATCTACTGGCAGCAAAAATACATTTAGCATATTTACAGGGAGATTATGAGAAGGAACACATACTTGCTTTCTTTTCTAGGAGTATCCCCCACTAAAATCTCTTCCCGGGTACAGGATATAATGGATTGACGATCTGCCGCTTATAATTCTTATTTCACTGTTTACATGTTTCTTTTATTCTGTTTAAGATATATTTGTTATGTGTTTGTTATCAGAACCTATAAAAATAACACTTTTTAAAATAGTTGTATAGTTTGCTTTTTATATGAAAGCATTCAATCTTATAGAGTATTTGACGTTGATAGACATCTCAAGTATTTGTTAAACTGCTACAATATGTTTTATATTTAACTACATTTGATTAGTTAATTGTTAAAACATATTTACTCTCTTCTTCTCATCTTCATGGGCTCAGCATATTTTCTTCCCTTTGATTTTTGGTTCAGCCATATGACTTCCTTTAGTCAATAGAATAGTCAGAAGTAACTATTTGCCAATTCAAGCCCAAGCCCTGAGTAGCCCTGCATATTTTTGCTTGCTTGCTGGAGCTTCTGTTATCAACCTGGAAGGAATGTGGCCCAGACTAGCACCCTGGATTCAGGAAAAGAGGGTAAGATATGTGAAGCAGAGTGAAAGTTCTGTAGCTAGGTCTAGCCTACAAGACAAAGAGACCCTCAGATGTATGAGTAAGCCTCATCTTAATCAATAGAGCTGCTCAGATAAACCAGTTAATAGATAGTCTAGACTAGTTAATAGATGGATGAGAGTAAATTATTCTTGTTTCATTAGAAATTTCCTTATTCTTACTAATTTTTATTAAGCACCAGTTTAATACTACAGAAAATTCAAATCATCCTTCAATAACCCATTCTTCCCTCCTCCACCCAAATTTGTAATAAAGAGCTCTTCAAGTGAGGACGTGCTCTCTTCTCTCTTCTGTATAAAACTTTATCAAATAAAGGCAAAGAACTGTGTACGTCTTGCTGTAAAATGCTGCCCACACCTGTGGGAAGTGTCTGCCCAGGCTCTTTTCACTGTCTATATCCTGAAAGACTCTTGTTCATAAACTGTCTCTTCACAAAGCAAGTCCACCACTTGATAGGTTTATAATTCTGAGGGTCAGAAACTTTCTAAGTCTCTGTCCAGTCTCTTGTCTCAACTGCTATAAGTAGGCCCCCATCACCTTATCTTCCTGTTTGCTGGTTTGGCATAAATTGCATTAAGTGGAAAACCAGGCTCTCCAAGAATGGGAAAATTAGTGATTCCCAGCACATACATTTCTTTTTCACCTTGGCTTTTGGAATTGCACTTTTGGAATTTCTTTAGATACTCCAAAATGTAGAGAGTTTTTTATATATATCTATAGATATATATCTATAGATATATATCAAGGTTCTGTCAGCTTCATTCTTTTTTTTTTTTTTTTTTTTAATTTTTATTAACATATAATGTATTATTTGCCCCAGGGTACATGTCTGTGAATCTTCGGGCTTACACATTTCACAGCACTTAATAGCACATACCCTCCCCATTGTCCCCAACCCAGCCACCCTATCCCTACCCCACCACGCCCCCCGGCCACCCTTAGTTCATTTCTTGAGTCTAG
>CM053606.1:119045331-119065149 GCA_028646535.1 Procyon lotor
TTTTTTTTTTTTTAAAGATTTTATTTATTTGACAGAGAGAAACACAGCGAGAGAGGGAACACAAGCAGAGGGAATGGTAGCGGGAGAAGCAGGCTTCCCGCAGAGCAGGGAGCCCGATGTGGGGCTCGATCCCAGGACCCTGGGATCATGACCTGAGCCGAAGGCAGACGCCCAACGACTGAGCCACCCAGGCGCCCCTATGACAAAGATTCTTAACGTATGTAACAAGGACTCTTACCTTAGCCTGCCTCTGCATTATCCCATGGAACTTGGGAGAGCAGGAGTAACCAATGTGGATGTGAGCTAATATTGTTTGCTATGGCATAAATAATTAAGTAAGTCCATTTGGACTTCTCTTTTTCCCAGGGTGTCTTGCAGAAGTAAATGCCAACGTCCTTTGGAGGAAGGCCCACTAATCATAGACCTGAGAGAATTCCTACCAATAATTGGCTAAGGACAAAGAACAGCTGATCACGAGAGAATCAAAACCAAAATAGAACACTAGAAAGAGGAAATAATCTGCAAAAACTTCAACTGTTGGAGCTATCAGGCCTATATTATGGAATTATAATACTTATTAGTATGTTTGAAAGGAGACAAGCTTGAAAAGATATTCAGAGTATAGGAAGCTATAAAAAAGGAGCAAAAGATTTGAAAAATAACCAAAAGGAATATCTGAGAATAAAAGATAGAACAATTGAAAATAAAACTGTATGTCTTATTGGATGCATTTAGCAGTTAATTAGATGAACAATAGGAAACTTAGTGGACTATAAGATTGAAGAGAAGAAATTCTCTAGAATATACAACAGAGGTAATAAGAGAAGGAAACCATGAAAGAGAGATATAAAAGCCATGGAGTATTAACCTAAGAAAGTTCAACATACGTCTAATTGGAGTTCCAGAAAGAGAGGAAAGAGAAAAATGGAATGTAAACAATATTGGGATACATAATGCTTGGGATATTTTTGGAAATAAAAACACCAATCTTCAAATTTTAGGAATAACAATTAGTAAGTAACAACTTACTTCTCAGTATTAACAGTAGAAACAGCACAAGCCAAAGAACATATATGTTCAGTGTGCTAAAAGAATTCTATACTAAGTGAAAGTAAATATCTAGAATTAGGGTAAAAAAAAAAAAAGACATCTTAAATCAGCAAAAATGTTCCCACCAGTAGATCCTTACTAATGGAAAATCTGAAAGATATATTTCAGGCAGAAGTGATACCAAGGACATGGTAAGAAGGGATGAATAATGAAAGAAGTGGTAAATATGTAGTAAATTAAGTGAACTTTAATCTTTCAAAAGCAAATAATACTGTTTTGTGAGGTTTAAAAGCACAAAATAGAATTAAAACAAAAAACAATAGTGTTGTTTTTATAGTAATTGGCATTCTCATAGGATCAAAGAAGAGAATAAATATACTGTTAATTTTCAACACTGATCAATTATATATGTGTGTTGTAATTTCTAGACTAATCTTAAGGGAATAGAATAGGGAGCATACAGTCCAAAGTAGTAAAGGAAAAAAATAATAGAATTTGAGAAAAGATACTTACTCGAACAAACAATCACCAAAAGGCAATAATGGAGAGAAGGAAGAACATAGAAGAAATAAATTGAAATGAGAAATAAGATGGTAGATACAGACCCAAATATATCTGTAATTAAATTAAATGTGAATGGAATAAATGTTCCATGTGAAAGCTTAAAAAAATCTGGCTTCATAAAAATATAAATTCTAATTAAATACTATTTAAAAGAACATATCTAAAATATAAGAAATGAGAAAATTGAAAGTAAAAAGGTGAAAAATAGGGGCATCTGAGTGGCTCAGTTGATTAAGCATCTGCCTTTGGCTCAGGTCATGATCCCAGGATCCTGGGGATTGAGCCAGGATTGAGAGTCTGCTTCTCCCTCTCTCTGCTCCTTCCCCCATGCTTGCTCTCTCTTGCTCTCTCTCTCTCAAGTAAATAAATAGAATCTTAAAAAAAAAAAAGGTGAAAATAATACAGTGTTATCTGGTGTGACTATGTTAATATGACCCAAAATAGATTTAAAGCAAAAATCATTACTAAAAGAAGTCATAAATAGAAAAGAAATTATAATTTTTTATATATAAAAAATTTTAATTTATGGATCTTAAAACAGCTTCAAAATTTTTGATAGACAGAACCAGTACTTTGTAAAATGCTTTGGAGTCATAGCATCTAAATGAAAATGCATTTTTTATTTATAACGTACATTGAAACTTCCAGATATTTTCAGAAGTTTATGATATACATCATTTATCTTATTAAATATGTTGAAAATGCCTGTTTACCTTTTAAATGACTATTATTTACAGATGCCAACCACGAGATTATTTGATAAAATTTGATTAAAATTATAACCACATTTGTCACAGAGATTTAGTTTGTAATTTTCCTTTGCTGTTGGTGAAGTGATTGATCATGTCTTACTCTGCTACTCTTAGGCTGAACTAATTCTTTTTATACTGTATTCCTTTTCAATTTGGTATGAATGTTTTTTCTTACTGTGTTGCATAGAAAATCATTTGTTTAATAATTAGAGTCAATGGATTAAGTAATGTAATAATAGATTGAATTTTAGATTTGGCTTTTTTTTTTTTAAAAAACACTTTAGTTTTGGCGGCCTTTGTGATTTGGGGTGAGACCTTCCAGGACTATGGCAACTGGATCTAGAAAATGAAGGGACTAGAAGAAGATGGGTTAAATCAAGTCCTTGTTAAATAACAATAGTAATAATGATGCTAGTGCTAACAATTATCATTATAACTACTGGTACTCTGACTTCTACACCTCTTCTTAATGCTACTGTATATTGTATTCATTCATGTTTTAAAGATTATTGGTTTGTAAACATTTTGAACATACTCTAGATACTATGTCCTTACTAGTTATATACATTGAAAATACCAAATTCCTTTGGGTAGACTGTCTCTTGTGGGGCAATTTGTTAAAAGAAACATTAATTTCAATATAATAAATTTTATTATTATTTTCTAATTTTTTCTAAAGATTTATTTATTTGTGAGAGAACATGTGTGTATGAGTGGGGAGAGGGGCGAGGGAGAGAATATGCAAGCAGACTCCACACTGAGCACAGAGCCCGAAGCAGGGCTCAGTCTTAGGACTCATGATCATGACCTGAGCTGAAACCAAGAGTTGACCACTTAACCAACGGAGCCACCTAGGCGACCCTATTATTTTCTTTTAGAATTTGTGTTTTTGTGCTTTGTTAAAAGAAACTATGTGTGATTTCAATTAATACTTGTTTTATGAAATTTCTATTAAGTATTTATATTCTTTAATATAGTTTTGCATTTTTCTATAGAATATGCCAGATATAGTCCAGAGTTCTTGTAATTTAAGCTTCTTAGTAAATGAATCTTTTAAATTATTGTTCTTTCCTTTTTTTCCCCCCTCTAATTTATTGGAACTCCCATTGTTTTAGAATATTGATCCTTGTTATCTGGCAATCTTGTTGAAGTCTTATATTAATTCTAATTCTTGTCTGTATATTATGGTTATTATGTATAGATAATATATAATATATAATATATAATAATATAATATCATCTATACATAATAACACTCTTTACAATTTTTTCAACTTTACATCTCTTATTGCTGTTTAAAAAATGTTTTTATTACTGCATTGGATAAGACCTCATTATATAATGTGTTAAAAAAATGGACCTAATCAATATCTGTCTTTTTTAATGGAAATGTTTCTAACAAATCACTGTGAAGTGTGAGGTTTTCTGAGAGTTTTCTAAGTCCTAAGACTTTTCTATTATACCATACTGCCTTAAAAGATTATATCTTTACATTTTTGAGAAAAAAGAGACTTAATCATTTATGGAGGGTAAGTCAATGATGCCTTTTGGAAATATGAGAAAATATATGGATTTTCTCCACAGGAGTAAAATGGACCTTTGTACATCAACAGAAGTACTTTGTGTACAATTTTAGGGGCTTATGGGTCTGTTAAATACCCTCTATTGACTCAAAGTTATGACCCTTTGATATAAAGTAATTTTATTCATTAAAATATTCAAGAAACATTTATTGACTACCCTTTATATGGCAATGACTAAAATGCACTGGGTGTATGGAAAAGAGCACACTGAAACCCATGAGCTCTACATGATCATCATATAAAACATAAACTAATGTAGATGTTAAAATACGGTAAATGAGACTTTTGAGGAGAATATATGAATTCTTATCTCAGTGACTTCTTTAAGTGTTTTAGTGAAAGTGCACAATTGAATTTCAAATACTACTTTGTTACAGTGTAGCAGTTCCTGATATGAATAAACAGTGCGCTGGGCAAATGAGAATGAGTTCATGTAATAATAAATGATTATATTCTGTTTAGCCTCTCTACTCCCTTTAGTTTTTTCTTTTCTAAATTGCACTATATTTCATCATATTACACTGGTCTTTATTTTGGTTCAGCCAACACATTGGCACTCAGTTTTTTATTAGTAGTTTTGCAGAAATGCCTGTAGGTCATTTTTCTCAAAAGGAATAACAAGTCCCTTTGGCTTTTTTAGAAGAAGCTTTGTCGGCCTTTGCCTTCTAAAATGTCGTTGACAACTTGAAAATAAATAAATGCATAAAATGCTTTGGTTGAACTGATTGTAGTGATGGACAAGGCGCCTTCTCAAGGGAAGCATGGCCGCAGGCCTGCTGCACTGAGGACGGATTTAGTATATGTGCTGCCGAAGCGAGCACACTGAGGACGGATTTAAAGTCTGGAACTTTATCTTACCTGCTGTGCTTGTTGCCTCTTGGCATGAAGAGCAGATGATTATTTTCGCTGGACCTCTCAGCTGTTTCTTAGGCCTCCTGCACATTTCATAAGTTTATATAAACTCAGAGGAGGCATTCTGCCTGTGGCTGGATTAACCTCACTTTTTCCTGGATCTTTAAAAGGAAGATGTCAAATTGGTCAGAGCTCCCTTCAGTGTATTTCTATTCCATCAATCTTTTGAAATGGAATTGCTTACACCTGTTTCTAGAGAGGTTTCAGGAGAGAGTTTTCATTTCAAATGATTAATATATGCAGTGTCTTCCTCACTAACAGCTAATGCTAAAAATAATACATAGAAGTATCTCTTTAAACTAAGTTTACAGCAAGTTTTGGGGCAAAGCATAGTAAGTAAATTTGCATATGGATTTTGACTATCAGCTCATACTTAATTTTTTCTATGTGAAGAAGCTTAAAGATTTGGGGAAAGAGCAACTGTTACACAGTATAATAAAAACTCAGTAAATCTATTACTACAGAAACTTAGGGCATCTCATCAACTGACCAATCCTCAGTATGTGATCTTGGATATAACTATGTTATATGTCAGTCAGTTTCTTACCTAGGATTTGTAAAATTAACTATCAGTTAATTAAAATGAAATCCATTCCATAGTGTAGTTCTGAGTTATTCCTTTACTTAATGTTTAATGTTACATAAACTAGTGGATCATTAGTTCATGCCTAGTCTTGAACTTGATTTAAGACTTGAAGCCTTGATTTTTTTGTGTCATGAATATTTGAACTCTTTCCTTCTTAAAATATGAGTGGGTGTGAAACATATTCTTTATTGCTAAAGTTTTCTGTTGTGCTTAGCATTTTAATTTACTTTCTAAAACTTTTTTTTTTTTTTTTTTTTTTTTACTTTCTAAAACTTTTTAACCAAGGACTATTTCAGTTCCATTGAGCATACTTTATCACACTTTTTCAGATGATTACATTTTCTCTTTGAAGTTTTTTTTAAATTTTTATGAAACATGAGAATATTTCCCATCTAGTTTTAGCTTACTAAACATGACATTGAGGTCATACAGAAATCATTCTCCATATGAATGGTTTCTATATGAGTGTATCATCCTTCTAAATGTCAAGTAGAAATGATCCAATATGAATCATCTTCATTTATCTAATTGATCATTGGTATATGTGACTTATTTAGAATTAAGCATATTAATACAAATTATTATTTCTTAGAGAGTATTCATTACAAATTACCTGCCATAACCTCCCTTCCCTCCATCTCCCAGATGTTGTCTCTCTTCATTAAGTGGTGAGATGGAGTAAGAAGCTTTATGTTGAGCCTGCTGCTTATATAGGAGGGTAGAAAGAGATGAAATTTTGCTCTATACTTCTGCATATGCTGTTTTTACTATATGTAAAGACCCGATTTACAAGAATAGTATTGAAGTTACTGATTTCAAATTAACCATTATTACTAATACAACTTAATTATGATGCTTAACTTGTAAAATTACCTTATGACTTCTCAAGCATTTTCTTTTTCTTATTTTAGTCTCATCAAGTAGATGATGAGTAACTGATGTTCATATGTATTTATTAAGTAATATTATCAAAATGAAAAAATAGTTTTTCTGAAACTCATCTGCCATCTTTCAGTTACATTGTTGTTACAAATATTTTAGTGTTTTACTGAAATTAAGTGAAATCATTGCCTATATTTGGAGCTTCATTTGTTTAAATCAGATATTTTTATACCATCTTTAACATAGACTTTAGCCGAATAGTATAGAGGATCCATAATTCTGGACAGCGGCCTGTATCTAACCTAGAAATGTCTTTTGTTTGTCTCATGTACAGTTGAATATTTAAAAACAGGAAATTTGCATAAAAATCTGGATTCCAAGCTTCTCTTGAAAAGTGGGAATATTGGGTAACAAAGATTTTATGTCTCTTTGTGGAAATCATCAAATAGTGCCAAAGAGTTGCTGCCTCCTTGATAGAAGATACTGTTTTCAGTAATTCAGTCCTTTGTGTCTTCCTGACACTGAAACAGTGTCAGCTGTAGAACTAAGAACAAAATATGATGACACTATTATTACCAAAATTCTTACATGAGGCTCACTTTCCTCCTTTGTATTATAAGCCTGACTACCATAGGGGGTTGATTTGTGACACCTGATTATATCACTTACTCCTACTTCTGAGTTGTTTATATTGAGTTCTTATTTAAACTTATCATCTATACATCTCTTCAGTGATGGTGTTCCCATCTAGAAAACAGATAGGATTGCCTTATGAACATCCTCTTCATCCTACAAGATATTTCTAGGAGGCTTCTAATCTCAACTTTACAGAGAAAAGTCTTACATTTATATCCCTAGACCATTTTTCTCTTTACTTTTTTGGTGTTTAGGCTTCTGTATCCCACTTTCTGTTGCACATCTCCATTTGGATGTAGTGTAGATAGCTCTCTATTAAACTGAATTTTTCATACAGTTCCTCAGATACGATTTTCCTTCTATATTTCTGAACGTAGAGTATGGTAACATCATACTATAGTCACTAAAATATAGAAACACTGAAGTTCTATGTCTCTCATTCTTTTTCTCAATTCCCAAGAGCTAAAAAATAACCAGTGTATTTTCATTTGACCTCTAGAATTGACCATTTTGCCTCAAAAGACACATATCACCTATGTATGTACTTGAAATATACAATGAATACAATTAAAATAAGAAAATCATCCTGCCTTCCAGATGTTCCTAATCAGACCTATGAATAGAAAAGTGCAATTTCATGTGATATTAAAAATGGTAGACTTATGCAGAGGATGTTACAGGACTCAGAAGAATACCTTGTAGGATATACTGAGGGAGACTGGTATGAGAAATAGTGGTGTTGCTTTAACTCAATGATGCTTCAGTAGAATTAGCCAATGATGAACTTAGGCAGTAGAAATTCCATGTAAAGAGGATAACCTGAAGAGATAGAAGGAATGGTGTACGTAGGAAAATTTATAAGCAGCATGGTTTGCTTGATGATAAAGTATAAGGTTAAACTGTTTAGTAGATAAGTTGGAGAAACAGGTAGGGATTGCGTTATGAAAGGCCTTGAATTGGGGCGCCTAGGAGGCTTAGTCCTTAAGTGTTGGTCTTTGCGTCAGGTCATGATCCCAGGGTCCTGGGATCGAGCCCCCATTAGGCTTCCTACTCTGATGGAAGCCTGCTTCTCCCTCTCCCAGTCTCCCTGCTTGTGTTTCCTCTCTTGCTGTCTCTCTCTCTGTCAAATAAATAAATAAAATCTTAAAAAAAAAAGAAAGGCCTTCAATAACATGTAAAAGACTTAGACTATATTCTCAGGAAAAGATCTGAAAAGAATTTGGGCAAAGGTGTAATAGAGTCAGAGATGCAGTTTAGTAAGAATATGGTTGAGTGTTTTTATTTGGTACATATGCTTGAATGGACGAGTCCAGTTAGGGAGATAAAGCATTAGTTATGAAATCAAAGTTGATGTGTAATAAAGTGGTTACAATAAAGACATAGATGATTTGATTTTATAAATATTTAGAAGGTAAAAAATACATTATTATATAAACATACATTCAAGATATCTTTGGGAAGTTATGATTGATTTTTTTAATCTCGACATAGAAAAATACTATAGATATTCTCAGTGTATTCTTCTTTTCATATATCTACTCTTTTGTTAATAAAGAAAACTCATGAATATATGCACACATTTATAAGAGTGAAAGGAAGTCAGGCATTTCACCAGGAAGCAGAATCCTGCATCTTACATTTAAGAAACATATATTTTCTTTTATTATTTAGTCTGTCATAGGGAAGAATCATTTTACTGTCTCAGTTTACAAATAGCACTTATTTGTAAGAGAGTGATTCATAAGTCAGAAATGTTCCCAGCAATGACTGTTGCAATTCTTCAGCAATCAATAGACAAGCACATAGATTTGTCAAATGGAATGCTAAAGCATAATTTTAAATTGTGAGGTAGTGTTCTTATAAAGCCAGTATGATAAATGGCTTTTTTCATTAGTTTTCATAAGTTTTTTTTTTAAAGATTTTCTTTATTTGAGAGAGAAAGAGAGAACAGAGAGAGAATGAGAGCACAAGTTTGGAGGGGGGACGGGGTGCTGAAGGAGAAGCCGACTTGTTGCTGGAGGAGAGCCTGATGCGGGGCTTGATTGCAGGACCTTGGGATTATGACCTGAGCTGAAGGTTAGATGCTTAACTGACTGAGCCACCAAGGTGCCCCTAGTTTTTAAGTTTTAGACCTTTAATTAGTTTAGTTCTCACTCTCTAACATATGGGAGAAAGCTCTCTAGATTTACTTTTATAATTTGTATTTTGCGTATTATACAATAAATCCACATTTATTGCAGAACACTTTGGAAAATATGCATAAGATAATGAAGCAAAAGTAAAGTCTTCTATAACCCCACTACCCAAAACCAATCCTCTTAAAATTAGGAATATACAATTCCATTGTTTGTAGATACACACATATACAAATATATATGTGTGTATATATATATGTGTATAAAGGGAGAGAGAAGGGCATACACAGAGAAAAAGGAAAGAAGGACACATTTGTTATTTGTTATCTATAATTTTCTTATTTATAACTACACTGCTTGACTATATTATAGTTTATAAAACCCCCAATTTTTTGTTGAATAGCTGCTTTTAATATTTTACTTTTGTCAATAGTACATCAATATATATTCCTGTAGCTAACATTTTGGCTATATTTGTGATTATTTCCCTGGAATTGATTTCAGTGTAAAGTATAATCATAAAGCAAAACCTCTTTTAACCCTTTTAAATGTATTTTGATATGTATTGCCAAATATATCAGTTGATTCATATTTCCAAATTGCTCTCCTGGAAAATTGCACCGTCACCAACAGTAAATGAGACTGTTGTTTTCCATAAACACTTCAAATTTTGATATTAGCATAGGAAATATTTTCAAAAACATTTAAATTAGCATTGATGTAAGTAACCTAAGAAGTTAAGCATTTATGTTTATTCAGTGTTTAAAATTTTTCTAATAATATCCTTTATACATTTTTTTAAATCAGAGTTTTTTGTCTGTTCCTTACAGATTTATATTTTCTTTAATTAAAAAGATACCATTATATTTTATACAGTTTTCTCTAGCCAGTTGTCTTTTTTTTTTTTTTAAGATTTTATTTATTTGTCAGAGAGTGAGAGGGAGAGTACAAGCAGGAAAGTGGCAGGCAGAGGGAGAAGCAGGCTCCCTGCTAAGCGAGGACCTGGGATCATGACCTGTGTGGAGGCAGAGGCTTAATCGACTGAGCCACCCAGGCTTCCGTATTTGTCTTTCATATTATGTTAACTATTTTATAATTTATGAAAAAATACATACATATTCACACATAGCAATCATTTCTCTGTCTCACATTTATTTATTGAGTATTTTTTCCTTTCACTGAAAAGCTTCTCATCTAATTATACTATACCTTTTAGATCTTTAAGAATATTTTCAATTTTGCATTAACATTGTTCATTGATCTTCATTTTATTTTTGTGCTAGTATAAGATGAGGATGGAAATTTATTTATTTATTTGAGGATGGAAATTTATATATTTATTGAATAATCCACCCTTTTTGTAGTAGAATATGGTATATTTGTCAAAATTTCCAAGTTAAATATTCCAAGGTCTGTTTTTGAATTTTTAAAGTTAGCTTTATAGGTTAAATATATTAGGTTACATATTCCTTTTCATATCCCCTCTTGTGGCATTGTATTTTCTTTTATATTTAATCCCTTAAGGGCACCTGGGTGGCTCAGTTGGTTAAGCATCTGCCTAGGGCTCAGGTCGTGATCTCAGGGTCCTGGGATTGAACCCTGTGTTGGGCTCTCTGCTCAGTGGGGAATCTGCCTCTTTCTCTGCCTTTCCCTCCCCCGACTTTGTGCATGCTCTCTCTCTCTCTCAAATAACTAACTAACTAACTAACTAACTAACTAACTAACTAACTAACTAAAATCTCTTAAGAAATAACACTCAGATACTGATAGGAAAGATCCCAGAAAGATTATATATACTCCCATGTTTATTTTAGCATTTATTCAGGAGAGTCAAAATACAGACACACCATTAATGTTCATCATATTCATTAATGGATAAAGAAAATGTGTTATATACATACAATGGAATGTCAGCCTTAAAAAAAGAAGTGAAGGGGGGGCACCAGGGTGGCTCAGGGGGTTAAAGCCTCTGCCTTTGGCTCAGGTCCTGATCTCAGCGTCCTGGGATCGAGCCCTGCCTTAGGCTCTCTGCTCAGCAGGGAGCCTGCTTCCCCCTCTCTCTCTGCCTGCCTCTCTGCCCACTTGTGATTTCTCTCCTCCAAAATAAATAAATAAAATCTTAAAAAAAAAAAAGAACAGAATGCTCTGGCATATATTGAAATGGTACCTTAAAAAAAAAAAAGGGGGGCGCCTGGGTGGCTCAGCCATTAAGCGTCTGCCTTCGGCCCAGGTCAGATCCCAGGGGCCTGGGATCGGCCCCTCATCGGGCTCTCTGCTCTGCAGGAAGCCTGCTTCTCCTGCTACCATTCCCTCTGCTTGTGTTCCCTCTCTCACTTTGTTTCTCTCTGTCAAATAAATAAAATCTTAAAAAAAAAAAAAAAAGAAGTGAAGGGACACCTGGGTGACTCAGTGGGTTAAAGCCTCTGCCTTTAGCTCGGGTCATGATCTCAGGGTCCTGGGATCGAGCCCTGCGTTGGGCTCTCTGCTCAGCGGGGAGCCTGTTTCCTCCTCTCTCTTTGCCTGCCTCTCTGCCTACTTGTGATCTCTCTCTGTCAAATGAATAAATAAAATCTTAAAAAAAAGAAGTGAATTCTGCTGCCATTTGCAGCAACATGGATAAACCTAGAGGACATTCTGCTAAGTGAAATAAGCCATTTCAGGATAGATAGTGCATGATACCATAGATGAGGCATCTAAAATAGTTAAACTCAGAACCAGAGACTAGAACGGTGGTTGCCAGGAGATGGGGGACAATACAGGAAGTTAATAATCAAAGATCACAAGGTTCAATTATATAAGATACAACCTAGAAATCTAATATACAGGATTATATTTATAATTAATGTATTGTATGCTTTAAAATTTGCTAAGGGGATCTTATATTAAGTGTTCTTATCACAAAAAATAAAACAGAGGGCAGCAGGAAACTTTTGAAGGTGATGGATATGTTTATGACATAGATTGTGGTGGTGGTTTCATGGGTGTATACTTATAACTGATCAAGTCATATACATTAAATATGTACAGCTTTTTGTATATCATTCATACTTCAATAATGTGGTTGTAAAAAAAGTCTTTCAACCTTATTACAAGATAAAGGCACAGTTGTGTCAATAAGTGACCAAAGAGGATGAAATATTCGATAATTGAGATTAACAGACATAAGCTGGAAAAGTTAGACTTATTGGCCTTGTGTTTTCACTAAGGCTCATGTTGCAGACTGACTATTTACCTTAAAAAAAATTCAAATCAATACTGTGATTTCTTTCACTTTGTGTGTCACTCTACCTCTCACTCTCTCTTTCATTGCTCTCACAAGATTTTCTCATTTGAGGGCCCCAAATATCAGGTCTGATAAGCTATATTGCCTTGGTGTCTTTTCTTGTCACTTTTGACACTGATTGACCCTATCTAGCTCAGGGAAGTGGTAATACACTGCTTTAGTCTTACTGTTTTCATTGCTTCTTTTGTGACAAAAGAAAAGATTATGAACCTCTTGATAAAAGTTTGAATTAGTGTCTGGGCAAATTAGTGGGCAAAATGCAAAAACTAGTAGAAAATGTCTTCACACATTTTCAAGTTTTTCCTCTTCCTAAAGGGTCATGTAATTAAATGCATGAATTTTATTACCCAGCACATAGCAGCATCATGGTTGTTAATTCTCATTGTGTCTTCAGAGATATTTATATATGAATTTCCAAGAAATTTCATCTAGTTCATATGACTAAAGGAATCTAATAAAAATGGACTGTTGCTTCATAATACTAATAACTTTAGAATATTAGAGGAATTTAAGAATAGAGAATAATTCTTATAGGACACTTAATTGGCCTAGTGTATTTTGCAATAAACTATGTTAAGTTTTTGATTCACATGACTTTAGAATTCTTTTTATCGATCAGTTGCCAAAATTGAGAGAGGTTATCAAAGTAAAGTAGATTTAGGGAGTCCAAGTTGGTCAAGGGGAGAGGCACAATAGACAACCATTATCATGGTAGTTTTAGTACTGTTTGGTCTGCCTTTCTATCTTTTCCAGTCCTTCCTTTTCTCCATCTTTACTGCGTTAGGTCTTTGCTTTTGGGTGACCCAACTGCCCTCCAAGACTCTGGGTCATTGGTGACTGACTGTTTCCCTGAAATTCGATTATTAAAGCGTTTCATGATTCCTGAGTGATCTGCTTATGGTAACAACAAAATCATGGTTTCTTGTTGGGCATTCTTTCTCTCACTGACTGAATTACTTTGCTTTCACTGTAAATATATTCCAGAAATCTCTGTTTTTTCTCTTTCAAGCATGTGCATACATACATGCTCATGCACATACGCAATGACTCCTATTTAACATAGCCTTTTATTCTGTACTTTCAGTGATAATCTATGAATTTATATTTCTTTTTTGTTTTAAAAGAATAAAGCAGAACTCTCCTTTTCAGAATTATTCACTGTATGTAATTTGAATTCTTTTGATATTTTTAAATTAAATTGGTTTGAAGAGTATAAGAAATGGAAGAAATTTTAACTAGCTCCATCTGTGCATAAAGATGAGTGAATATATTAAATTTCAGGAAAAAAGTTATCACCATACCTAAGACCTCGGAATAATAATCAAAAGGAGAATTATCTTTAGTTCATTTGAAAAAAAAGAAAGAATTCACCTCAACCCTAAAGTTATTTCTGTCATTTAAATTAAAGATCGGTAAGTTTTAAACTTGAAAATATTAATACCATTCAATTTTTATCAAAATAAGAACATAGAACAGATCCTAATTTGACATTTTTCTTCTAGAAGTTGGTTCTTCAGTGATTTAGGACCCTGCCATTGCATATTGATTTCATGTTTCTAAGATATCTTTGTTTTGTCAAAAAGAGTATAAAATTAATTACATTGACTTAATATCATGTCTTATTGGCAACATATTTTGATTTTTCTCTTTTAATATTTTTACTAAATATTTCAACTATTTTGGTGTGTATAGTGTGAAGCCTTTTTACCAATAATAATTAATATTAGGGAGTTCTAGCTTATAACATAATAATTTTCTTCATCTAAAATGTGATGAAATGCTCTGCATTCTTCAACTGTGCACATGAGGGAAAGGATATGTCAATAGTTGATCCATTGCCAAATATGTCCTTGACATGGATGAATCAACCTCTCTCTCTTTCTCTCAAAATCTCTCTCTCCCCCTCTCTCAAGATATCTTATTCTGATTTACTTTGTTGTTATTTTACATGGTACTTAAAACCTGCTAACATAGTATGTACTTATTTGTATTTATTTTTATTTACTGCTTTTCCCAGTTTAATTTTCTGGGAGGCAAGGTACAATTAAGGAAATTGTTTAAACAGGTTTTTTACTTTGCAACCCAGTTTGTTTGTTTGTTTGTTTATTTTAAAGATTTTTATTTATTTGACAGAAACACAGTGAAAGAGGGAACACAAGCCGAGGGAATGGTAGCTGGAGAAGCAGGCTTCCTGCCGAGCAGGGAGCCCGATGAGGGGCTCGATCCCAGGACTCTGGGATCATGATCTGAGCTGAAGGCAGACGCTTAACAACTGAGCCACCCAGGCGCCCCTGCAACCCAGGTTATATTAATATTGTCATCATTAAAATGATAGAAATAGCAACAATTTTATGACATCAGAACAACTAAGAATGAAAGAGCAGATGGGAGAGAAAACCTTGTGTAAATTAATACAAAAGTCTACTCAAAATCAGCAAAACAAATTAGAGTAGGGAAATTACTTAGATGAGTCAAGCTAGAAAAAAATTAATGGGAGGCAGAGAAACAGAAATTAATTTGTCTTATAAAATATGTATTTAAGAAAAAAGATTATGTTGAGCATAATGTATTAGGCATATTCATCATGACTACCCCACAATATTCATAATTGTACTATATCCAAAATTCCTGTAAACTAATTTGGTTAAGTAATGGAGCTCAAAGGAGTTACTTTTTCAAAAACGTACTCTATGCAGTCTCCAAATCTAGAAGGAGTGATATGAAGAGAGAAAAATTAAACTACTTTACTGGTATGGACAGTGTTTGATATGTCCAAGAATAACTGCACTGGACAAGTTAAACAGGCAGAGAAGACTATTCATGAGTTTTGCAGGAGGGGAGAGAGGTTGAACCAAATTCTATTGTAAGAAAAAGTGGGAGAGTTTTTAAGCTTACTTGGGTCCACTAGAAAGGTACTACAGGACTTTAGGGAAAAGGTTGGCAGTGTGTTTACACCATCTCTGCTCCTCGTTGCTCATGGAAATTAGACTTCTATCCCCCTAGAGACTGGTTGATAGGGACTCCATCTTTCTTGAGGTTTACATTTTTAGGGACGGGCTCCCAGGGCCTTGAGAAAGATATTCTGGGGTTGTAAAACTGACAAGAGTCCAAAAAGATTTATATCTCAAAGGAGCTGAGAAAGAATTTACAGTTTTAAGTTTTCTAAAATAAATATTCTAAGGAAAGGGAGGTCAGGGGCTTGTAGTCAGAAGGAAACTTGTTTAAAGTTTAGTCTAGCTCAGAGGAATGTTAAGGCCATCTCAGTCAGATAAAAGAAACTGCTCAGGTCTCTGCAATGATCTCTCTAGGTTTTGACTTTTTTTTTTTTCTTGTAGTGACAATCGTTTGCAATCCAGAGGAAACCATTCTTTTGCTGTGACTCATTATAGAGATGAACAGGTAAGTGCCTGATTCCAGTGTAAGAGTTATATTCAAGGGAATTTTACTTTTTTCCTGGTATTTAGAGTTGTAGCAAAGGAGCATGCCTGTTCTGAGTGTACAAAACATTAAAAATCTTGATATAATTCTGTAACACAATGTATTAACAATGAAGAAAACTGCATTATTTATGGTAGAATATTATGGTAGAAGAAAAACTCATATGAATATAATTTGTCAGATATGAACATTATGTTTGCTATCTCTAAATAATTGAGAATTGTTAAAAATAGTCAACATAAGAACAATATCTAAAGGAACTTGTTTACCTTGTGTTCACAGCTGTATATTAGGAATAACTGTGGATATATCTTCTTCAAGTGAGCAAAAACAAATATAGAAATCTGTAATCTAGTATATTCTCAAGTAGGTCAATTTTTCTGTTTATATATGTTAGGTATACCTATTTATATAATTACACATTGCCTATATAAGTAAGTTTACACATATAGTATTATATGTAATCTTTTCTGTTATATTATTTAAGAAGGAAGTATCTATTTGAATTCTTTTTGCTCTCTCCAAATAAGTTGGAAATATATTAATATATAATTTAAAAATCAATATAGATAACTGCTATTAAAGTGTTGGGATTATGGTTACTATTTAAATTACTATTAAAATTATGATTTTATCTATCTAATTGTAGTAGAATTACTACTATCTAATTGTAGTAGAAACACATAGATACATATATTTCATAGATTTGCTTGTTGCTACGAAGTTCAGAGTTGGACTTAATGTTTAATCATTAGTCTTAAGGATTGATCTATTGCTTATTCTGTGCCATTGATTTTAAATAGCCAAGGAAAGACAAGCCTCCCCTGGGAAGGTGTTTTAGAATCTCTGTATTCATGAAATTTTTCATCATATTATTGCATGGGTTTATAAAAATGTTGAGAAAACTGTGTGGTTTATTTTATTTATTTATTATTTTTTTGTGTGTTTTATTTAATTATCTGCAAGTTTAATAGCCTTGTTATGTGCGTGGCTTTTATTGATCTATCTTAAATTCTTTTAGAAGAACAATTTATATTATATATTCTTTATTCTTTATAAGTGCATTTTTCTCTTGAGAAGTACTACATAGTTAAAAAATAATATAATTAAAAAAAGTGGGCATGGTTATGTTCAACATACATTGAGCACTGTAACAAGTAATGTATTATAGACAGAAATATGAACGACAAGATTTTTTTTCCCCTCTGGTAAAACTTGGTTGGATTTGAATATTTGAGGGCATTTCAGTAGAGTGTTATACATGAGAAATAGTATTTGCAGAGATGATAAAGCTAATGGACTCTGGAGCCAGACTAATTGAATTTGGATTCTCAGCTTTGTAACTGACTAGCTGTGTGGTCTTTGGCAAGTTAATTAACCTTTCTGTTTCTATTTCATTACGCATAAAGGAATAATAATACTAACTACTTTATATGCTGGTTGTCTGGATTACATAATTAATGTAAGTTACATGTTTTGCCAAGAGCTAGAATTACATTGTTAATCAAATATAATTTATCATTCTGATTAGTGGTGCCAGGATTGGTGAGAATAGTTAGGAATGACTTTCTGGAAAGCTCTCTTGCAGAGATGATTCTGGTTCTTGAAGACTAAAAACTTCTCTTGAAGGGGATTGTACAGAAACTCAGGGATGGAGAGGAATGAGAGGTTGACAAGGATGTGATGTTATAATCTTGAAATGTTATCAGTTTGAAATGATAGGATTATAAGGTATAAGGTGGGGAGTAGAATAAGGAACACTAAAGAGATAAGCAGAACTTGATCATGAAGGATTTGTATGTCCCTCAAAGGAGATTTGACTTTAACTTGTAACTGATGGGTATAAATTAAAAAGTGTTTTTTAAAAAGGGAGTGAGGGGTGCCTGGCTGGTTCATTTGGAAGAGCATGTGACTCTTGATCTCAGGGTCCTGAGATTGAGTTCCATGTTGGGTATAGAGATTACTAGAAAAAATAAATAAATAAACTTTAAAAAATACAATACACACGGTGGCTCAGTCGGTTAAGCAATCAAATCTTTATTGTGGCTCAAGTCATGATCTCAGTGTCATGCTAATGAGCCTTGCAGCAAGCTCTGTGTTAGGTATGGAGCCTGCTTAAGATTCTCTCTCTCCCTCTGCCTCCCCACCCCCACCATGCATGCACTCTCTCTTTCTCTCTTAAAAAAAATTAGAAATAAAAGGGAGTGAGTTGGTTAGATTGGATTTTGCATAGGTTTCTCTGGGTGCAATAGGTTGAGAGAAATAAGATGGAAGACAGAAAGCAGGCTATTAAAAATGTTACTCAATAATATAGATAAAGTTGTTTGATTGTCTAAAGATTAATTTACAGGTCTTCTGTTTTTGAAATAATATTACTTATTTTATGTTTTAAAGTTTGAGAGGAAGTTGAACCAGCTCTCATGGGAATAGCATAAATGGGAGAAGAAAGTTGAAATTCTTACTGATATTTCCCAGAAAAAATAAGTTGACTGGCTATTATATAACCATTACAAAGATTTCTGTGTGTTTTTGTAAGAAGTTTGTAAATACCCTATGTAATAATTAAACAGATAGATGCAAAATTAATACCATCATTTCTTCCCTTTTCTACCTTGTAATTATAGTAGTAACACTGATATAGTAGTAACAGTGGTAGGAGCAGTAGTGTTCTTATAACTTATTTGGTAAGGAGAAATGGATTATATTTGAATTAAAATAATAAAGTTAAAAGTTAAAAAGCGTTTAGGTTCATATGTATTCATTTGAGTAAGCTCTTACATCAAGTTTTGTTTTTCTTTTTATTAGTCACCTTTTTCTTTGTGTATTAATTAATATATTACTATACCAATATAATATTAACATAATATAGAAGTTGAATTTTATAGGAAATATTATTCTATAGGAAATATTGGTGTTCTTTCTCTTTTGTGTTATCTGTGGTATTTAATAAAATCACTATGCATATATGCTAGGGAACTAGAATGGGATATATAAGAAGTCCACATACTTCTGTAGAGCTAGGTTCTCAATACTATGTGTATGATCCACATACGCCCCTGCTGGGATAGAAAGAGCAGTGCTCCCTTTTTTGCACTTGAAGAAACTGACTCCAGCTGGCTAGATGACTTGCCCAAGGAGCAGCCCTGAAATTCATACCCAGGCTTTTTAACTTCACATCCAGTGTTTATTTTCTGTTGTAGCATTGCTCTACATCCTAAAAATAGTGGGAAAAACATAATTTGAACTGCTTCCCTGTTTCACAGATACTTGAATTTTGATCCTTTTACTAAGAATGATAAAATGGTATTTGGGGCATTTGAGAATTTACTTGGAGCCAAAGGAATTGGTGAACATGTGTCCTGCATCAGAGCAAAGCAGACAGAAACAGCTGTAAAAAAGGTAAAACCTAGGCATGACATACCTAATTTGTTAGGTACATCATTTAATCTCTTCAATTTTTCCTTCAGACAATTTATCTAGTGACTTGTAAAAATTACCTCTCAAAGAAGTCAAGATAATTAAATAATAACTATGGATAAAAGGCCAGGAATAGTTCTCAGTGCATATTAGGCATTTTTTCTTTATTAGTCAATTTGTAGATTTTTGATGGAGTTCTTTTTTTATCTCCTCAAATACGTTTATTTTTTTTTTCAGCGTTACAAGATTAATTGTTCATGCACCACACTCAGTGCTCCGAGCCCTCTTCAATACCCACCATCAGGCTCGCCCATCCTCCTACCTCTATCCCTCCAAAACCCTCAGTTGCTCAGAGTCCACAGTCTCTCATGGTTCATCATCCCCTTGATTTCCCCCCCCTTCACTCTTCCCTTCCTTCTCACAATGCCTTCCATGTTTTTCCTTATGCTCCTCCACATGTAAGTGAGACCATAAGATAATTGACTCTCTCTGCTTGATTTATTTCACTCCACATAATCTCTTCCAGTCCCATCCATGTTGATACAAAAGTTGGATATTCATCCTTTCTGATGGAGGCATA
>CM053606.1:119065249-119088792 GCA_028646535.1 Procyon lotor
CTGGTGTAAGGTGGTATCTCAGTGTGCTTTTGATTTGAATCTCCCTGATGACTAAAGATGATGAACATTTTTTCATGTGTCTGTTAGCCATTTGTATGTCTTTTTGGAGAAGTGTCTGTTCATGTCTTGTGCCCATTTTTTGATGTGATTATCTGTTCTGTGAGTGTTGAGTTTGAGGGGTTCTTTATAGATCTTAGATATCAGACCTTTGTCTGTAGTGTCATTTGCGAATATCTTCTCCCATTCTGTGGGTTGCCTGTTTGTTTTGTTGACTGTTTCCTTTGCTGTGCAGAAGCTTTTTATCTTGATGAAGTCCCAAAAGTTGATTTTCACTTTTGTTTCCTTTGCCTTTGGAGACATTTCCTAAAATAAGTTGCTGTGGCTGATGTAGAAGAGGTTACTGCTTATGTTCTTTTCTAGGGTTTT
This sequence comes from Procyon lotor, assembly GCA_028646535.1. NCBI lineage: Eukaryota > Metazoa > Chordata > Mammalia > Carnivora > Procyonidae > Procyon > Procyon lotor. The sequence goes on from CM053606.1 coordinate 119,065,676, forward strand.
GATAGATTCCTGCCTCATGTTGAGGTCTTTTATCCATTTCGAGTTTATCTTCACGTATGGTGTAAGAGAATGGTCAAGTTTCATTCTTCTACATACAGTTGTCCAATTTTCCCGGCACCACTTATTGACGAGTCTTCCACTGGATATTTTTTTCCTGTTTTGTCAAAGATTATTTGACCATAGAGTTGCAGGTCCATATCTGGGCTCTATTCTGTTCCACTGGTCTATGTGTCTGTTTTTGTGCCAGTACCATGCTGTCTTGGTGATCAGAGCTTTGTAGTAAAGCTTGAAATCAGGCAATATGATGCCCCCAGCTTTGTTTTTCTTTTTCAACATTTCCTTAACAATTTGGTGTCTTTTCTGGTTCCATACAAATTTTAGGATTGTTTGTTCCAGCCCTTTGAAAAAAACCGGTGGAATTTTGATCGGGATGACATTGAAAGTATAGATTGCTCTGGGCAGTATAGACATTTTAACAATGTTTATTCTTCTGATCCATGAGCATGGAATGCTTTTCCACCTTTTTATATCTTCTTCAGTTTCTTTCATGAGTGTTCTGTAGTTCCTCGAGTACAGATCCTTTATCTCTGGTTAGGTTTATTCCCAAGTATCTTATGGTTCTTGGAGCTACAGTAAATGGAATCGATTCCCCAATTTTCCTTTCCGTATTTTCATTGTTAGTGTATAGGAAAGCAACTGATTTCTGTGCATTGATTTTGTATCCTGCCACATTGCTGAATTGCTGTATGAGTTCTAGTAGTTTGGGGGTGGAGTCTTGGGTTTTCCAAATAAAGTATCATGTCATCTGTGAAGAGAGAGAGTTTGACTTCTTTGTTGCCAATTTGAATACCTTTTATTTCTTTTTGTTGTCTGATTGCTGTCACTAGGACTTCTAGTACTATGTTGAACAAGAGTGGTGAGAGTGGGCATCCTTGTCGTGTTCCTGATCACAAAGGAAAAGCTATCAACTTTTCCCCATTAAGAATGATATTTGCTGTGGGCTTTTCATAGGTAGACTTTATGATGTTGAGGAATGTTCCTTCTATCCCTATATTTGAAGAGTTTTAATCAGGAACAGATGCTAAATTTTGTCAAATGCTTTTCTGCACCAATTGAGAGGACCATATGGTTCTTTTCTCTTCTCTTATTGATTTGTTCTATCACAGTGATTGATTTGCGAATGTTCAACCACCCTTGCATCCCAGGGATAAATCCCACCTGGTCATGATGAATAATCTTTTTAATGTGCTGTTGGATCCTTTTAGCTAGGATCTTGTTGATAATTTTGGCATCCATATTCATCAGGGATGTTCATCTGAAATTCTCCTTTTCGATGGGGTCTTTGCCTGATTTGGGCTTCAGGGTAATGCTGGCTTCATAGAAAGAGTCTGGAAGTTTCCCTTCTGTTTCTATTTTTTGAAAAAGTTTCAGGAGAATAGGTATTATTTCTTCCTTGAATGGTAGAATTCCCCAGGGAATCTGTCAGATCCTGGACTCTTGTTTTTTGGGAGGTTTTTGATTACTGCTTCAATCTCATTACTAAATATTGGTCTATTCAGGTTGTCAATTTCTTCTTTTTTCAATCTTGGAAGATTATGGGTTTCCAGGAATGCATCCATTTCTTCTAGGTTGTTGAACTTATTGACAAATAGCTGTTGATAATAAATTTTTTTAAAGATTTTATTTATTTATTTGACAGAGATCATAAGTAGGCAGAGAGTCAGGCAGAGAGAGAGAAGCAGGCTTCCTGCTGAGCAGAGAGCCCAATGCAGGGCTTGATCAACCAGGACCCTGAGATCATGACCTGAGCTGAAGGCAGAGGCTTTAACCCACTGAGCCACTCAGGCGCCTCATGTTGATAATTTTTGATGATTGTTTCTATTTCCTTTGGATTAGTCGTGAACTCTCCCCTTTCATTCATAATTTTGTTAATTATGGTTTTCTCTCTTTTCTTTTGGATTAGTTTGGCCAGTGGCTTATCGATCTTATTGATTCTTTCAAAGAACCAACTTCTGGATTCATTGATGCATTTTGTCTTTTCTCTAATTTCTAACTGGTTGTTCTCTGCTCTGATATTATTTCCCTTCTTGTGTGTGGAGTTGGCTTAATTTGTTGTTGATTTTCCAGTTCTTTAAGGTGTAAAGCGAGCTGGTATATTTGAGATTTTTCAGTTTTTTTGAGTGAGACTTGGATGGCTATGTATTTCCCCCTTAGGACTGCCTTTGCCGTGTCCATGTCCATGCCCCATAGATTTTGGATCGATGTGTCTTCATTCTCATTGGTTTCCATGAATTGTTTAAGTTCCTCTTTGATTTCCTGGTTGATCCCAGCATTCTTGAGCAGGTTGGTTTTTAGCCTCTAAGCATTTGAATTCCTTCCAAACTTTTTCTTGTGGTTAAATTCCAGTTTCAAAGCATTGTTGTCTGAGAAAATGCAGGGAATCATCTCAGTGTTTTGATATTGGTTAAGTCCTGATTTGTGACCCAGTATGTGGTCTGTTCTGGAGAAAGTTCCATGTGTGCTCAAGAAGCATGAGTATTCTCTTGTTTTAGGGTGGAATGTTCTGTATATATCTCTGAGGTCCATCTGGTCCAGTGTGTCATTCAAAGCTCTTATTTCTTTATTGATTTTCTGTTTAGATGATCTGTCTGTTACTGAGAGTGGCACGTTAAGATCTCCTACTATTAATCTATTCATATCAATATGAGTCTTTATTTTGATTAACAGTTGGCTTATGTAGTTGGCTGCTCCTATATTGGGGGTATAAATGTTTACAATTGTTAGATCTTCTTGGAGGATAGACCCTTTAAGAATGTTGTAGTGTCCTTCTGTATCTCTGATTACAGTCTTTAGCTTAATATCTAATTTATCTGATATGAGAATTGCTACCCTAGCTTTCTTTTGAGGCCCGTTGGCATGAAAGATGGTTCTCCATCTGTTCACTTCCAGTCTGGATGTATCTTTTGGTTCCAGATGTGTCTCTTATAGAGAGCATATGGATGGGTCCTGTTGTTTTATCCATTCTACAACCCTGTGCTGTTTAATGGGAGCATTTAGGCCATTCACGTTGAGAGTGATTATTGAAAGATATGTGTTTATTGACATCACGTTGCTTGTGTAGTCCTTGTTTCTTTTTTTTTTATTTTTTTATTTTTTTAAAGATTTTTATTTTTTTACTTGACAGAGAGAGAGATCACAAGTAGGTAGAGAGGCAGGCAGAGAGAGGGGGGAAACAGGCTCCCTGCCGAGCAGAGAGCCCGATGTGGGGCTCGATCCCAGGACCCTGAGATCATGACCTGAGCCGAAGGCAGAGGCTTTAACCCACTGAGCCACCCAGGCGCCCCGTAGTCCTTGTTTCTATAGATTGTAAATTTCTATTCTAAGTCACTCATGGGTTCTTCTTACTTTTATAGAACCCCTTTTAATATTTCTTGTAGTGCTGACTTGGTGGTCAGATACTCTTTTAATCCTTGCCAGTCTTAAAAGCTCTTTATCTCTCCATCCATTTTGAATGTCAGCCTTGCTAGATAAAGTATTCTTGGCTGCATACTCTTCTCGTTTAGTGCCCTGAATATATCATGCCAGCCCTTTCTGGCTTGCCAGGTTTCTGTGGACAGGTCTGACGTTATTCTAATGGGTCTTCCACCATATGTAAGGGATCTCTTCCCCCTAGCTGCCCTCAGGATGTCTTGTCAAAAATTATAATTTGCAAATTTTACAATTATGTGTCTGGGTATCTTTCTAGACTCATTGATCTTGGCGGGTGTCCTTTTCACTTCTAGGACATGAACACTTGTTCCATTCTCCAGACTGGGGAAATTTTCATTCAGAATTTGGTCAGCTGTATCTTCTTGTCTTCTGTTTTTTTTCTACCCCCTCTGGGATTCCAATAATTCTGATGTTGGAACGTTTCATGGTGTCATTTATTTCCCTAAGTCTCTTCTCATAATTCCTGATCAGTTTGCTCCAACTCTCCTCCTGACCTTTCTTCTCAACCGTTGTATCCTCTAGATCACTAATTCTATCCTCTGTCTCCATAACTCTAGCTGTTAAGACTATTTATACTGGGTTGGATCTCACTGATAGCGTTTTTTACATTGGCTATACTGGTTCTCATTTCTGCCCTTAGAGATTCTATGTTGTCATTAATGTTTTTCTCCATCCTAGCCATTGCCTGGATAATTGTCACCCTGATTTCCCTTTCTGACATATTGTTTATGTCCATATCTAATAGTTTTGAGGGAGACGGTGCAGTTTCTAGGTTTTTCCTCTGTTGGGTGTTCCTCCTCCTAGTCATTTTGATGAGAAGTGGATGAGAGGTTGTATAGCTGAATTTATCACCCACGATCCAGGCAGGGTGCACCCTGGAAGGTTTTGAAGCAATTGAGATTCACTACCAAAAAGAAAGAATAAGGATAAAAAAAAGATAGAGAAAGAGAAAAAGAAAAAATCCCAGCCAGAATGGGCCTCAAAAATAAGATTTATAAGGTATGTAAACAAACACAAACAATCATATAGACCGACAAAAGTAAATGAGAAGAAATAAAAGAACCTAGTCAGAATGAACCCCAAGAATAAGGCTTATATAATACCAGAACAAAAGCAAATACTTAGAAACACTGACAGAAGGATAAAATGGGAGGGTGTTTATAACTCCTCGCAGGTGAGGAAGGTTATTTCAGGTCTTCCTGGGATTATCGTTGTATTAAGCCTCTAGTTGTAATGTTACGTTATTTAAAAAAAAATTAAAAAAACCCCAAGATATGTGAAAATGAGTGAATAAAAAAATAGAAATAAAATAAGAAAAACCGGAAACTTGTATCTATGTAATATATAGGTTTGAGGGTATTATCAGGTGCTTAATATATTGATTTCCCCTGATGTTGGGGATTTAAAATTTTATGGGGACCCTGTAGTTATCGTCCTTTTGTTTTTTGGCTTGTCTTCTGGGGGAGGGGCCTGCTGTGTTGTTTTCTAGTCAATCTTGCTTGGGTTGAGTCATCCTGCTCCCCAATTGAGAGGTTGAGCTCTGTGAAAACCAGTTTCTCAGTCATTTGCTCTCTGAAGGTTTTTGGCCTTTTGTAGCTTTTTCACCTTTTTGGATAGTCCAAGCAAGGAATCTGCCCGTACCCAGATCTCCGAGTCACAGAGAAGCCTCAGTCCGCTCCTCTTCTCCCACACACACTCCCCCTGAAAAATTCTGCTCACACCGCAGTCTGTCAGGTGGTGCGCACCCCTCACCACTGTTCAGCGGCCCTGGGAGTGCTCTCTGGGCTCCAGGCCAGTGCAGGGTGTGCTCGAATTCCTGCCAGAGATTAGGCCGCCTGCCTGCGTTCTCTCCAGGGCTGGCTGGGAGCCTGCCTCAGGCCTCAAATGTCTTGTGGTCGTGGGGCTCAGTCCAGAGAGTGCTGCAAACAGAAAAGCTGCAGGTTCCTGGACCACACCAGACTTTCTAAGGTGCCTGCAATAGTGCGCCCCGCCCACAAAATGGTGCAAGGAGCGGAAAGCTGCAGGTTCAGGAACCACGGACTGCACCCCCCGCCCCAGTCTCTCTTTGAGACGAGTGGTGTTCTTCCTGGGAGCATGGGCCCAGGCCCGTGCCCATGACACCCTTTTCCACTAGATACTCCTAAAAACCTTTTGCTCTTTTTAAGTGTTTTTAAACGGACTCTAAGTTAATGCTGGTCCTCAACCACCAGGCACTTTCCTTTGGGTTATTACTGTCCTTGGATCGTTTCTGGTGGCTCCCTCCCCCTTTTGTTTATCCTCTGGTATCCCTTCGAGTGTTCCTACTTTGCTTTACCTTCTCACTGCTGTCTTCTGCTCCCGTAGAGATCCAGAAGTGAAAAATCTTGCTCCTCAGGCTGATTTCATAGGTGTTCAGCGTGTTCTGGTAGTTATCCAGGTCACTTTTGGGGACAGGTTGCAACAGGATCTCCTACTTCGCCCCCCATCTTGCCCCCCTCCCCTGATGGAGTTCTTGAAAGAATAGTTCCTTGAGAAATTCTTGGCTTTTGACAATTTTTCTATGTAAAGTGTGGCCTAGGACCAGTAGGGGGCAGCAGAGCACCAGCCCCAAATACAAAATTCTGGTAGCCTCTTGGTTTTACAGTGCAGGTGAGACAAACTCTTGACTTTCCCAGAGATCCAGACTGGTTGGGAAAAGACAGAAGAGCTAAATCTGTACTAAGTGTACTTACACAGCTTACAGGCTTATGTTTGCCAAGCAGACATCCAAACCAAAGACTGGAAAGCCAACTGAAAAACAGTGTCAGCTGCTACATCCAGTTGCACAGTAAGGTCATAAAAACAGTTAATAAGAGGCAGGAATAAAATTGAGGTTGATGTGATCATATTTTCAGTTCTTCAGAATAAGATTCTTGTGGTATTGGAAGAGCTTTTACTTGTTTCTAAATAGGGCTCCACTTTGCTCTTTTTGAGGACATGGCTTTTGCATTGTTCAGTATGTCAAAGTTCCTCAACCCAGCCTAGCTTGTACAGGCACTTTAGGTTTGGAGTGGTCATTGCACTTACTAAAGCTTAACAGCAAAATTAGGTGAGAAGCTGGGAAACCCTGAGGAGAACCCATAGATTCCCAGGTCATTTTATTGTAGATTTAAAAAGGACCAGATTTAATACAGACTAGATGGTCAACATATACCACTTAGTTGTTCAGAAATTCTTTAGAAATTCTTCAAATTTTGATACAACCTTTATTAACATAGCCATTTTAGTTATTGAAAAACTGTTTGAGAAAACCTAGTAGAATGAGTTACGTGAAAGTTGTCACACCTAGAAACCAGTAAATTTAATCTGTGTTTCTCTGGGTAAAGCTTCTACTTTGCACATACTTTTTTTTTCATAGTATTTTAACTTTATTATTTTTTGATAAGTTTTTTTTATTGAGGTAAAATTGGTACACAACATATAAATTTCAGGGATACAACATTATAATTCTATATTTGTGTATCCTGCAGAGGGGATCACTACTATAAATCTAGTTAGCATCCACCAACATACAGTTGAGTCACATCACCTTTTTGCCCACACCCAACCCCTTCCCCTCTAATAACTAATAATTCATTCTCTTTTTCTGTGAATTTTGCTTTTTTAGATACCATAAATAGGTGAAATCGTGCAGTATTTGTGTTTCTCTGTCTGACTTAATTTCGCATAGTGCAATAGCCTCAAGATCCTTCCACCTTGTCACAAATGGCAAGGTTTCCTTCTTTTTTATGGTTGAGTAGTATTCCATTGTGTGTATGCATGTATGTGTGTGTGTAGCATGTTTCTTTTCCATTCATCCGTATAGAGACACTTCGGTTGTTTCTATATCTTGGCTATTGTAAACAATACTGCAGTGTATACAGGGGTGCATATATCTCTTCAAATTGCTCTTTTTTGGTATTCTTTGGATAAATACCTTAAAATGGAATAGCCAGATAATATGGTAATTTTATTTTTAATATTTTTTAAGAAGCTTCATATTGTTTTCCATAGTGTCTGCACTACTTATATATCCACTAACATTGTATAAGGGCTCCCTTTCTTCTACATCCTTTCCAGCACTTATTATTTCTTAACCTTTTGAAAATAGCCATTCTAAAAGATGTGAAGGGACATCTCATTGTGGTTTAGATTTTCAGTTCCCTGATGATTAGTGATGTTGAGCATCTTTTCATGTGCCTTTTAGCCATCTGCATGTCTTCTTTGGAAAAATATCTATTCAGATCTTCTGCCAGTGTTTTAATTGGGGTGTTTGTTTTTTTTGTTTTTTACTAGTAGGAGTTCTTTATATATTTTAGATATTAACCCCTTATTAGAAATATAATTTGTAAATATTTTCCACCATTTGGTAGGTTGTCTTTTCTTTTTATTATTTTCCTTTGCTTTTTAGTTTGATGTAGTCACATTTTTTTTTTTTTTTTAATTTTTGCTTTTGTTTCTCTTGCTTGGAGAGACAGATCCAAAAAAACATCACTGAGACTGGTGTCAAGGAGCTTACTGCCTGTTTGGTTTAGGAATTTTATGGCTTCAGGTTTTATGTTCTAGTCTTTAATCCATTTTGAGTTGATTTTTTTTGTATGATATAAGATAGTGATCTGATTTCATTCTTTTGCATGTGACTGTCCAGTTTTCCCAGCACGATTTATTGAAGAGACTGTCCTTTCTCCATTATCTATTCTTGCCTCATCTGTTATAAATTAATTGGCCACATAAGTATTTATTATTTTGGGGCTCTTTTTTCTGTTCTGTTGATCTGTGTGTCTGTTTTTAATGCCAATACCATGCTGTTTTGGTTGCTATAGCTATAGTACAGTTTATAAGCAGAGACTGTGATACCTCCAGCTTGGTTCTTTCTCAGGACCGTTTTGGTTATTTACAGTTCTTTGTGGTTCCATACAAATTTAGAATCATTTGTTCTAGTTCTGTGAAAAATGTCTGTGAGTTTTAATAGGAATTGCATTGAATCTGTAGATTGCTTTGGGTAGTATGGACATTTTAACAGTATTAATTCTTCCAGTCCATGAGTAATTGAACTCTTACCAGTCCATTACATACTAGAGATTTTACTACTGGCCAGGACAGTCCAATGTTGTAACAATTTTAATTTGCTCTGCTTCTTTCATGAGTTTTCTAGAATAAATGCTGCTTTATTGACATAATGGAGGCCTTTTTTTTTTTTTTTTTAAAGATTATTTACTTATTTGAGAGAGAAAGGAAGAAGGAGCACCAGCAGGGGGAGGGGCAGAAGGGAGAAGCAGGGAGCTGGATTCAAAGCTCCATCCCAGGCCTCTGGGGTCAAGACTGAGCTGAAGGCAGATGCTTAACTGACTGAGCCACCCACATGCCCCAATGGAAACCTTGATGGTAATACATGCAATGGGTCTGAATAGAGCAAGGCTAAGGTTGTCAACTTAAACTATGACAAAGATGTAAAAAACATATTTGGGGGATAATGGGTAGAACAGGGAATTCTAGTAGTTAGGTTAAGGGTTGAATCAGATGTTCTAGCTCTACTGAGTCAAAGTGTATTATATCTTTCAGTTCTCTTGATTTAGCAGGAGAAAATAGATGGCAGAATAAAAATAAGGTAAAAATATAATGACAGAATTCAGTTTTGCCAAATCTGGTATTTACACTTTAGATACAGATCTATCTTCTTCTGGAAATCTGAGGGATCTTAGTTTAATTTCTGTTATTTGGTGATCTCCTTTATTAGATCAAATGGTAGGTAATTATGGTTCTTCTTCTTAGTGTGACCACATTTACCTACTTCCGGAACTACGTAAGCCAAAAGGGTAGATAGATCTCTTTCTCTAGGGGTCATAAGGTGTTGGACAGGGCTGAGAATTGGAGGTGTAAGGTTATCCTCAGAAAAACTTTCTATCTCCTTAAACTTTCTATAATATAAAAACATTTTATTCACTTAGGGAAAAATATTTTGAATTATGGCTTTCATAAATATCCCCTCATGTGGGAGTCAATGCTTGTTACTCAGTAGCATCTCAGGCACGCTGGCATTAGATCTTTTACCACTAGGAAGGATGTTTAAATTTCAGGTTTTAAGCCATTACACTCCCAGAATAATGAGGACTTGTCCCTTGCTCCCTCCCCTTCAGTCTCAGGTAGCTCTGAGTTTCTTCTGTTAGATTTGAATTTTGTCCCCTCAAAGTTCACATGTTGAAGTCCTAACTCCCAGCACCTCAGAATGTGACCTTATTTGGGATAAGGTCAATGTAATTAATGAAGATGAGTTCTTTTTTTTTTTTTGAAGATGAGTTCTTTATCATGAGTCCTAGCCCAATATGATCAGTGTTCTTATGAAAAGGGAAAATTTGGACACCGAGATAGACAAGCACACAAGAAGAATTCCATTGGAGTTATGCTGCCACAGCTAAGGAACTACCACAAGCTGGGAGAGACACCTAGAATATTCTTCCCTAGTGCTTTCAGAGGGATCATGCCCCTGCTGACACCTTGATCTCAGACTTCTGGTCTTCAGAACTATGAGAATATTTCTGTTCTTTAAGTCCTTAGTTTGTAGTAACAAACTACTATGAAGCAAAAGTACATAGCTCTGCTGAGTGCTCTGTTAGTAGTTAAAGTGTCTTATTTCTCCAGGTAACATTCTCACCAGGACGACCTCTTTTAATAAATTGTTCCTTATCACCGAAATGGAACCAGAAATAAAACCTTTCTATAGTGTATAATTTAATTTTCAATTTTTTCTTTTTACCACTGAGACAGTATTCAACTTTTCAAGATTCCATTGAAGGTTAAATTCACAAGCTTAATAAATACCTTTGTTTATAATTATAAAAATGTAGATAAGGAAATATATTTTATCCATTCAAGAAGAATGACGTGAAGAATGTATCATCACTGACATATCTAATTGTGGCAAATTGTTTTATAAGTATCCAGCTCTGCTCAGTCATTCCAGGAAGTGAGGCTCAGTGATAGTATTAAATCTAACAAAAATCCTGCAGTTGTATATTGTTTTCTGCACTTCTGTATTGATTCTTTTATAAACCTCTCTTCCGCATTTCATTGGATGACATCAGAGTTATGTCACCAAAGTTAGGAAACAGATGGAAAATACAGTTGAATGTCATTAACATAACTTTAATTGTAAATATGAAAAATGAAGATGAATGAGAAAATAAGAAACTCAGAAATTCAGTAGAGACAGTTATTTACAATATTAGCAGTACATAGATATTTATATAGTGAAGTACAATATTGAATTATAGAATTTTAACTCTTAACTCATGAAAGGTAACATCCTATCTGAAAAGTATGGACTTTGAATCCTTACTTAACAAAGTGAATGTGAAAAATGGCTTAGTGTATCCCTCAGTGTATCCCTCAGTGTATATATAGATGTATGTACCTCTTCTCTCCCAATATCCTCCCACTTCAGTGGCTAATAAGTAACCCAGCTTATTGAGATGGCAACCAACCCATCTGAGATTATCAAAATGTTTCCTAATTTGGTATATTTTCAGTATGGAAAGGTTAGAATTGAAAATAGAAATGACAAAATAAATTAAACCTAAGCTATTCACACTTTGGTGGTAGGTTTAAGAGTAAGATATATAATTGGCATTTTAAATGTTTGTAACATTTAAGGGAATTTAACATATTCGAGTATCTGAGATTTTATTAGATTAAAATTTACAATTTAAAATGCACAATTGGTTTTAGATTTGTGATATCAGCATAAAAAATGTAAAGGAGTTTGGCCAGCATCATAAACTATATTGAGGTAATCAAAATAATTTGAGTAACTATGTAAGTTTAATTTGCTAGATTCTCAAAAGTTCTTTTTAAGTACTTGTTAAAGTTTTGCTCATTAAGTCATGTATTTGAAGAATATAAAAATAAAATAGAATTATTAAATTTTAAGTAGACTGAAATGTGAATTATAATTGGAGTGTAAATAAAACTTCTCTGAGGGGGGTTTAGTTTGAGTTAAAGAAAAAGTGAAGATTATTATCTTTTTTATTAGTTTAATAAATGGAATAACATTTGTATATTGAAATTATGAGCAAAGTAATGTTTCCGTATTTTTAACATCTTGAATATTAATTTTAAACCTAAGAAATTGTAAATAGTACTAAGAATAAAACAGTCATGAACATCATGAAATTCATTTTGACACTATGCTATGGCATGAAATTTTACTATGAAAAGAGTGTGTGAAACCTGGCTACTTGAGGCTAAGTTCTTACCTTCCTAGTGATATCAAATAGTCAATGACTGAGAGATTGTCAAACTCCAGTTTTTTCCTGTGAAAAAGTTTTGAATATCAAAGCACAACCAGTTCCAGCACCTCATTTTTAGCAGCTTTATAGATCTTGTTTTTTTTTGTTTTTTTGTTTTTTTTTTTTGACTCTAAATGTGAGAACAACTGCTGTTTGAAAAGTTATACTTTAGGGCCTTATTGCCCTGTGGCAAGATCTCTATTCTTTATGCTCCCTAAAGTGTAGTTTTGAAGGAATATACAGCTTTTTGAAGTGACATTGTCAAATTCACAAGATTATCTTTTTTTATGAGACAAGAAAAATTATTTTACTTTTTCATATATTGTGTATGAAATAGACATTTGAGATTTCTACTAAGGGAACAACAGGAAGTCGGTGGTATCAACATAAATTAGAATTTACAGAGCAGTGAGTTCAGACACATTTCTGTTACTTGTGATTCATAAACTGCCAAAGATGCCACTTAAAGAGTTTGGAAAATAATCTGCTTTGAAATTCTGTGTTATATTTGTGCTTCTTGAATTAAATAATTCTGTGACTAATAGTTACTTTGTCTGCAGTTTTTGCTATAGCTGAAAATGCATTATTTAGATCAATAATCTGCATGGTGTCTTTCTGTATAATCCCTTATAATTCTTGAAACTCAGGTTTATATAACTATTTTAACTTGTTATAGATGGTTTCAAAATTTAGCAAGACGTGCATCATTTACATAATGATAGCTTTGTTTGTTTTTTTGTTTTGTTTGTCTGTTTCCATTTAGTTTTCCTTTTCCTGCTAATTGTGGTATCTTCTCTTGGCCTGTTTTTCTGGTGGAGGGAAGCCAAGGAAGGAGCTTTGGTTTGGGTCATGGAATGGAAAACTCTCTGGCCAAGGATTGGACATTTGACTCTGGTGGTGAGACATGTTTTTGATCAAATTAATTAGTTAGCTCAGATTCATTTGGAAAGAAAATGGAAGTTATAAGAATCACAATGTATTTATACAGGTCACTGAGGGAAATTTCTTTCTTTCTACTTTGTGTTTGCCCAAGAATTTTATAAATACTACATAATCATAGATTAAAGAATTACAGCAATGGAACTTTTACAGTCAGAGTCATTATAGCGTAGTATGCTAAGAAAAGCATTTTTTCATTTTTATTTTTACCTTTTGTGTGTGTGTGTGTGTGTGTGTGAATTGTATACTTCTTTGTTTTTGTACCTGATCTTCCAATACAGTGCCTGGTATGAGACAGTCTGTAAACACTAGATGAACCAATGAATGAACGAACTACCATTTTCTATTCATTACTATTGCCACAAAAAAGTTGCTCCAAAATTTATTGGCTTAAGCCAACCATAGAGATTTATTACCTTGGACACTTTCTGTGGGTCATGCCTTTGGAATTGGTTTTGCTGTGTGAATTCTACCTCAGTCTCTTACGAGGTTACAGTTAAGATTTCTGGATCTCTTCTTAGGAGTACTTATGTGTGCTCATGTCATAGATGCTGTCTTCCTGTAGAGCAGATGATTTCAAAGAGATCAAGGCATAAGCTGTAATATATCTTATCATTTAACCTTGGAAGTCACACACCATCATTTCCATAATATCTGGTAGGTTAAAAAAACCAGTCCTACTTGTTGTGGGAGAGCACCACACAAAGACATGAATACCAGGAGAAAGGGATTATGGGGGCTGTCTTGGTGGCTGTCAAATACATATTAAAGACATTTTATATTAGATGAAAGTTTTCACATTTATTAAGTCATTTTCTCATTAGTTTAGATCTTTCATGTTAGAATGAGGCAACAATGCACAAGGAAATTTAGCCAATTCATTATGGTTTATAGAGATCAAGAAGTATTTTCTCAATAAACTCTGGAAATGTGCAGCAAGCTGAAGATCGATGTTAACAAATGTGTATTTATTTAATTTTTCCTGACTGTTTTCTGAAACTCTTGCTGCAAAGTCCTATGCATATCCTGATGTAGTATAAAGTGTGAAGCATCCTTTATGAATCTGAGATTTGCCTAGTTAAAGCCTGAGCTTTCATGGGAAGGAAACAACCTCAGTTAACATCAGTAAATCCCTTTAGTTTTAAGTGCAAGAAGTCAATCACAGAAAAATCACAAAGCATAAAGTAACACATAAAACAACACTGCCAGTCTGATCTCTTAGGAAAAACAAGCAGTGAAAGGGAAAGATACTTTCTGAAAGCATGCACAACCTCTCCTGGCAAAACAAAAGCCAAAAAAAAATTACAGTGTGTGTTTACGCTAGAATGGCTGTTACCTTAAGAAAATTCAAAGCAATTTTCCATAAAAATAAGGTCGTCACGTCTGAGAGTAAGAACAGTCACTAAATTGAGGCCAGCCTTATTCAAAAATACAGTGGAGTGGGGTGTGTGGGAAGACCAAACTCTGAAATTTAAAAAACCACATAATTAAAAATTACATTTTCTGTGATTTTAGCTTTTGTTTCTCTTGGAATTTTTTTCCTCTGAATTTTCCTTTTTGACTTTTTTTGATTTTTAATGAGAGTATATATGTCCCTTTCTGTTCTGAGTTAGCTAGGGTGGTACTAGTGATGTATTCTCAATAATTTATAGTAGTAAATTATTCAAAACGGAGAAAGCTATTGTTTTTCCTGTTTAGCAGTTCTGATTTTTGTTTGAAGAAATCTTCCAACATAGATGGGAAGGGAGAAAAGAGCTCCTGGCTATTTTTTTTTCCCTTTTATGTGCCAGGCACTGTGTGAAATAGTCTATACTTTTATTGCTCCATTTAATCTCCACAACAAACTGATGAAGGATAATCTGAGATGCAAAGGGGTTGAGGAAGCTGAAAATTAGAGGTAGTATCGCTTGTAGGTAGAGTCAGAATTTTTTCTGACTGTGAAGCTATTTCTACTACTCTGTACTTATCTCCCAGGGGAAATACAAGGTTCAAGAAATTTTCCTTTCTAACATCAACTAAAGACAGAAGTCAGGCTGTCAGGTTATTTTACCAGAAACTGTAGAACTTACAGAGTTAAAGAACTAGAAGATGGTGACCAAATAATAACACCAAACTACTTTATTTTTAATTTTTTAATTAAAAAAATTTTTATTAAAGATTTTTATTTATTTGACAGATCACAAGTAGGCAGAGAGGCAGGCAGAGAGAGAGGGGGAAGCAGGCTCCCTGCTGAGCAGAGAGCCCAATGTGGGGCTCGATCCTAGGATCCTGAGATCATTACCTGAGCTGAAGGCAGAGGCTCTAACCCACTGAGCAACCCAGGTGCCCCAACACCATATTACTTTAAAAATGAACAAAAATATCAGTTTCTGAATAATTATCTGCTTCCAAAAATAATAAAGATTTTTCTTAAATAAATACAATTAAATTTTCAATGACATACGGGTATGATGGCAGATCCTAAATTAATTGTTTTGCTATTCACTTTATTTTTCTTTCTTTCTTTCTTTTTTTTTTTTTAAGATTTTATTTATTTGACAGAGAGATCACAAGTAGGCAGAGAGGCAGGCAGAGAGAGAAAGGGAAGCAGGCTCCCCGCCGAGCAGAGAGTCCATGTGGGACTCAATCCCAGGACCCAGAGATTATGACCTGAGCTGAAGGCAGAGGCTCTAACCTACTGAGCCACCCAGGCGCCCTCACTTTTTTTTCTTAATGCCACACAATTTAGTTTGGCATAATTGCATTACCACTATTTGACCAGAATTACGTTCTGGCGTTGCACTAGATTTGTGTTTAATTCGGTACCAATTTCTGTTGACCTAATGACCAGGCATGACTCCTGTCTCCATTCAACCATCCACTTAAATGTAGCTTGAACAGTTTCTTGAGCCTTGTAGGAAATTAAGTAACGCACATCACACTGCTGTGTATCAACCATTGAAATGACAGCTGCATTAATTTCTTGTGGTAACATACGTAGGGGAAAGGGAATTTAAAAAGCATTGTTAAAAAATATTCTAGAGGGGCGCCTGGGTGGCTCAGTCGTTAAGCGGCTGCCTTCAGCTCAGGTCATGATCCCAGGGTCCTGGGATCGAGCCCCGCATCGGGCTCCTTGCTCTGCAGGGAGCCTGCTTCTCCCGCTACCATTCCCTCTGCTTGTGTTCCCTCTCTAGCTGTGTTTCTCTCTGTCAAATAAATAAAAATCTTAAAAAAAAAAAAAAAATATTCTAGAATTCTCCTAGTTCAATACCCTTCTTTCATGAAATAATTGTACATAAACACAAATACCTATTATATCCAGGCCATGCACAGGGATTTGACAACCTACTTTGAGTTTCTTGCTCCAATGTTTGATAGTCCTGTCATGAAGTTCTTTATTTAGTGGCTTTAAGTTTCAAGGTACTCAAATCCTCTTAAGCTCTTTTCAATCTTTTGTTTGCTTTCTAGTGATCAATCCACTATGTATTTTATCCTTCAGTCTAAGTGATTCATTGTTCAATTAACATTTCTTGCCTTCTATAAATTATTCCTCAATTAAGTTTAGTGTAGGGTAATTGGTTTAACCTGTGGCAGCTTACTCCCATCTGCATTACTGCAGAGACTCACTGTCCGAGAAGCTCTGCTGTTCTTGATACCAAATGCATTTTACATGTGCTGCACTTTTTCTTCCAGTGACGTGCTATTGAGGTCAGAGGAAAAGTTACACACTCATTTAAGGGCAGTATAGGGCTATTAGTACAGAATTTTCAGTTTTTCGCAAACTCATTACTATATAAAACTTCATGAATTTATGTGACTCTCTGTCATACAGAATACAGACATCTTTATTACCACTGTAATCATCATCATCATTACAGATCATTGCTGTGTCTGTTGATGATTCTTCTTGTGTTTGATAACTTCAGAATATCAACATGGTCTTTTTATGAAATGGTCAATCTAAGACTGAAAGAAGGAAGCAAAACTTGGCGGAAGTCTTTGATGTCTCTGCAGGATATGCATATATGTATGTACAAACATAATCTAGATGATGGAATACACAAATAGAATAAGGAAAACTTAATCTTCCTGTTGTTATGATTAGAAGTTCATCCTTTTGCTAGAGAGTATGGTGTAATGAGGTGGAGGAATCGGTCTAAGAGTCAGGAGACCTGATTTTTAGGTCAAATTTGTTACTGCTTACTACAGTGCTTCTCAATTTTTAAGTGCATTATAAATCATGTGCGAGTATTGTTTAACTACATTCTCTTTCAGTAATTATTGGGTAGGAACTAAGATTCTGAATTTCCTACATTAAATTCATAGGTGATACTGACACTGGTCTACATTTTGTGTAATAAGAACTTCCTTAACTAACTTTGAAGAAGTCTGCATTCTTAGTTTTTTGTTTTTTTTTTCATTCACAAAATAAAATGGTTGCACTGACAGGTATGCAAGGGACTTTGTAAATCTTACAGTGTTTTGAATTGCATAAGCCTTCTATACCTCTGTTACAATGTATTAAACTTTATCCTTTGGTGATTTTGTCATAAATTTACATAAGAGAATTTGTTCTCCTACTTCTTTTCATGTCCCAGATGAAGTTTGAATCACAGTTAATGAAAGATTTGAAATTAGTGAAAGCTTTTCTTTTTATAATTAAACTATAAAGCATAACTTACAGAGACATATGAAGAAAATTGCATATCTATAAAACATGCTTTGTATGTACATATCATCTTTATTTCTAAGAATATGGTACTTACCTGTGAATACATATATAAATACTTACTGAAAACTGTAAGGATATATATACCCATGCATATAAAAGAATAAATAAATGAGAGGGGTAGCAAGTTAGCACAGGAAATCCTGAATTCACTTCTTTCCATGGATGCACTAAATCTGCAAAAATGCACTGTATCATTTCCCTCTGAAAAAAATCTGAAAGCTAGATGAACTCCTTTCCACAACAAAGAAAGATAAAAAGACAAAAGAAGGAAAATAACTAAAGCTACAAGAATTAGTTTGGGATATATAGAATAAAAAGATATAAAAAGTGATATCAAAAACATAAAACATGAAGGGGGAGTAGATATGTAGAGTTTTGGAATGTGTTCAACTTTAAGTTGCTATCAACAATTAGGCTATCTTTTTTTTTCTTTTTTAACAATTAGACTATCTTATACATATAGGGTGATATATGTGAACCTCATGGTAACCACAAAGCAAAACCTTAACGAGAAAAGAATCTAGACATAATACTAAAGAAAATTGTGAAATTATAGGAAAGAGAAAGGAAAGAAAGAAACAAAAACAGCCAGAAAACAGTTTACAAAATGATATTAAGTATGTACCTATAAATAATTACTTTAAATGTAAATGGTATATATGCAGAACATAGAACCACTAATATATATAAAGCAAGTATTAATAGACCTAAAGGGAGAAATTAACAGAAATACAATAATAGGAGATTTTTAACATCCAATTTATATCAATGAAAAGATCATTCAGACAGAAAATCAGTATAAAGAACACTGGCCTTAAATGACACATTAGATCAGATGGACTTAATAGATACATATAGAACATTACATCAAAAAGTATCAGAACAGGGGTGCCTGGGTGGCTCAGTGAGTTAAAGCCTCTCCCTTTGGCTCAGGTCATGGTCTCAGGGTCCTGGGATTGAGCCCCACATTGGGCTCTCTGCTCAGCGGGGAGCCTGCTTCTTCCTCTCTCTCTGCCTTCCTCTCTACCTACTTGTGATCTCTCTCTCTGTGTCAAATACATAAATAAAATCTTTAAAAAAAAAGTATCAGAACATATATTCTTCTTAAGTACCTGTGGAATATTCTCTAGCATAGATCACATGTTAGAACACACAAAAAATCTCAGTAAATTCAAGGAGACTGAAATCATATCATGCATCTTTTCAGCCATAATGGTATGAAATCAATTTTAGAAAAAAAAAGTAGAAAAACTACAAATACATGAGAATTAAACAATGTGTAACTAAACAACTACTCGTCATAGAGGAAATAAAAAGTGAAATAAAATTCCTAAGGAAAAATGAAAACAGAAATAGGACAAATCAAAACCTATGGGACATAGCAAAAGTGGTAGAGAAATTATAGCAAGAAACATGAGAAATCTCAATTTAACTTTACATCTAAAGGAAGTAGAAAAAGAAGAACAAGCAAAGCCCAAACTTCATAGAAGGAAGGATATAATTGAGATCAGAGAGGAATTAAATGAAATAGAGACTAAAAAGACAGTAGAAAAGATCAATGAAACTAAGATCTGGCTATTTGAAAAGATAAAAAAAAATTGACAAACTTTTACCTGTAGTCACTAAGAAAAATAGAGGATGGGCTCAACTAAAATCAGAAATGAAAAAGGAGAAGTTGCAGTTGAATGAAGAAAATACAAAGGGGCGTAAGAGACTTCTGTCCAATCTGCCAACAGATTGGACAACCTGGAAGAAATGGGTAAATTTCTAGAAATTTGAAATTGTCCCAGACTGAATCATGAAATAGAAAATCTGAATAGTCTTATTATGAGCAAGGAGATTGAATCAGTAATCAGAAACCTCCCAACAAGCAAAAGTCTGGGACCAGATGGGTTCATTGGTGAATCTACCAAATATTCAGAGATTTAATACCGTTCTTAAACTCCTCCAAAGAATTGAAGAGGAAGGAAAGATTCCAAACTTATATTTTAAAAAAGATATTTATTTACTTATTTATTTGAGAGAGAGAGAGAACAAGTGGGTGTGAGGGCAGAAGAAGGAGAAGTTGACTCTCCCCTGAGCAGTGAGCCTGCTGGGGGGTCTTGATCCTAGGACCCTGAGGTCATGACCTGAACTGAAGGCAGATACTTAACTAACTGAGCCACTATACCCCAGTTCCAAACTCATTTTATGAGGCCAACATTACCCTGGTACCAAAACCAGATGAGGAGACTAGAAGAAAAAAAAATTATGGGCCAATATTCCTGACAAACATAGACACAAAAATCCTCAACAAAACATTAGCAAACCACATTCAACAACACATTAAAAGGATCTTTCAATGGGATACAAAAATGGTTAAACATCAGCAAACCTATCAGTGTGATATACTACATTATTAACAAATGAAAGACAAAAATCATATGATCTTTTCAATAGGTGAAAAAATGCATTTGACAGAATTCAATGTCCATTTATGATAAAAACTTTAAATAGTGGGTAGAGAGGGAACATACCTCTTCATAATCAAGGTCATACATGACAAACCCACAGCTAATATACTCACTGTTGAAGAGCTAAAGTCTTTTCCTCTAAGATCAGGAACAAGGGAAGGATGCTCACTCTCCCTGCTTTTATTCATCATAGTATTGGAAGTCCTAGCCATAACGTTTAGGCAAGAAAAAGAAATAAAAGGCATACAAATTGGAAGGGATGTAAAAGTTTTACTGTTTACAGATTCCATGATTCTGTATATAGGAAACTCTAAAGACTCCAACCAAAAACTGTTGGGACTGCTAAATGAACTCAGTATAGTTGCAGGATATAAAATTAATATACAAAAATCAGTTGTTTTTCTATACACTAATAACCAACTGTCAGAAAGAAGAATCAAGGAGAGGCAAGATAGCGGAGGTGGAGGAGGCAGAGATAGCATCGGATCCCAGAAGTTCAGCGAGATAGGTATCAAACCATTCTAAAAGCTGGCAAACTCAACAGGAGAGAGAAGAGAAGAATAGCAATTCTAGGAGCAAAAAACTGACCACTTTCCAAAAGGTAGGACGTGTGGAAAAAGTGAATCCAAAGCGACGGGAAGAGAGACCCCAGGGGGGATGGGCCGGCTCCCAGCAGCTGCAGAGCCGCGGAGCACAAAATTGGAACTTTTAGTCTGCTCTGCTGAGGGACATCGCTCCAGAGGCTAAGCGGGGGGGTTTAGCCCTCGTGGGAACAGTGTGGTTTCAGGACCTGTGGGGTCACAGAGGGACCAGGGGTGTCCGAGTGTGGCAGAGCTCCCAGGTATTGGGGCGGAGAAGCCGGCAGCAGAGAACGAGCCATGCAGTACCCTGTCAGCTTAGGCTTACCTTGGATTATAGGATCTGAGACACAGTCGGGTTGCTGCTTTTCAAGCAGGGACCCCATGGAGGCAGCTCTGGAGATACCCCCTACTTCCTCCTCCGGGAGGAGTGGTGTGGGAGCACGCAGCAGGAATCTGCTGGGTTTGGAGACTCCAGATGGGGCTCCACGTGCTACAGATAGAGGTGCTCCACCACAGGCTAGCTGAGCACAGAGCATGGGCCACAGAAAAGGGAGACGGGAGTGATTGACCACTTTCCTCTGAGGGCATGCTGAGAAGCGGGGTGCCCAGCACTCAGCTCCTCTGGGCCAGGGACTGGGAGGCCGCCATTTTCATTCCTGGCCTCCAGAGCGGTATGGAAAGCGCTCAGGAAACAAAGACTCCTAAGAGCAAACCTGAGCAAAGTGCTTGGCCCATCCCCTGGCAAGGGCGGTGGAATTCCGCCTCAGGCAAAGACATTTGAGAACCATGGCAACAGGCTCCTCCCCCAGAAGATCAGCGAGAATATCCAGCCAAGACCTAGTTAATCAATCAGTGAAAACTGTGGAACCCCAGAGTATCTTTCTCTCTCACTCATCTACTCTTATCTTGATAAAATGATGAGGCGGAAAAACTCACCACAAAAAAAAGAAGAGACAGTCCCGATGGCTAGAGACCTAGTCAATTCAGACATTAGTAATTTGTCGGAAATAAGAGTTCAAAATGACAGTTATCAAGATGCTAGCTGGGCTCGAAAAAAGCCTCGAAGATATTAGAGAATCTCTTTTGGGAGAAATAAAAGTCCTTTCTGGAGAAATAAAAGAAATAAAATCTAACTAAGTTGAAATTAAAAAAGCTATTAATGAGGTACAATTAAAAATGGAGGCTCTACTGCTAGAGTAAATGAGGTTGAAGAAAGAATTAGTGATATAGAAGACCAAATGACGGAGAATAAAGAAGCTGAGGAAAAGATAGACAAACAAGTACTGGACCACAAGGGGAGAATTGGAGAGATAAGTGATACCATAAAATGCAACAATATTAAAATAATCAGGATCCCAGAAGAAGAACAAAGAGAGACAGGGGCAGAAGGTATACTGGAGAAAATTACTGTAGAGAATTTCCCTAATCTGGCAAAGGGAACAAGCACCAAAATCCAGGAGGCTCAGAGAAACCCCCTCAAAATCAATAAAAATAGGTCTACTCCCTGTCATCTAATAGTAAAACTTACAAGTCTCAGTGACAAAGAGAAAATCCTGAAAGCAGCTCAGGACAAGAAATCTGTAACATACAAAGGCAAAAATATTAGACTAACAGCAGACCTATCCACAGAGACCTGGTTGGCCAGAAAGGACTGGCATGATATATTCAGAGCACTAAATGAGAAAAATATGCAGCCAAGAATACTATATACAGTTAGGCTGTCACTGAAAACAGATGGAGAGATAAAAAGCTTCCAGGACAAACAAAAACTGAAAGAATTTGCAAACACCAAACCAGCCCTACAGGAAACCTTGAAAGGGGTCTTCTAAGCAAAGAGGGAGCCTAAAAGGAACATAGACCAGAAAGGAACAGAGACAATATACAGTTAACAGTCACCTAACAGGCAATACAATGGCACTAAATTCATATCTGTCAATAGTCACCCTGAACGTAAATGGGCTAAATGCCCCAATCAAAAGACACAGAGTATCAGAATGGATAAAAACATAAGACCCATCGATATGCTGTCTACAAGAAACTCATTGTAGACCCAGAGACACCTCCAGATTTAAAGTGAGGGATGAAAAACAATTTACCATGCTAATGGACATTAAAAGAAAGGTGGGGTGGCAATCCTTATATCAGATAAATTGGATTTTAAGCCAAAGACTATAATAAGAGATGAGGAAGGACACTATATCATACTTACAGGAACTGTCCAACAAGAAGATCTAACAATTGTAAATATCTATGCCT
Organism: Procyon lotor; assembly: GCA_028646535.1. Classification (NCBI taxonomy): domain Eukaryota; kingdom Metazoa; phylum Chordata; class Mammalia; order Carnivora; family Procyonidae; genus Procyon; species Procyon lotor. The sequence goes on from CM053606.1 coordinate 119,088,387, forward strand.
GTAACATAGGAGCAGACAATTATATAAACCAATTAATAACAAAGTCAAAGAAACACATCAACAATAATACAATAATAGTAGGGGACTTTAATACCCCCTCACCGAAATGGACAGATCATCTAAGCAAAAGATCAACAAGGAAATAAAGCTTCTAAATGACACACTGGACCAGATGGATATCACAGATATATTCAGAACATTCCATCCCAAAGCAACGGACTACACATTCTTCTCAAGCACACATGGAACATTCTCCAGAATAGATCACATCCTGGGACACAAATCAGGTTCAATTGGTACCAAAAGATTGGGATGATTCCCTGCATATTTTCAGACCACAATGCCATGAAACTAGAACTCAATCCCAAGAGGAAAGTTGGAATGAACTCAAATACATGGAGGCTAA
>CM053606.1:119089292-119119133 GCA_028646535.1 Procyon lotor
TGTGAAAATATCTATGCTACCTAAAGCAATCTATACATTTAAAGCAATCCCTATCAAAATACCATCAATTTATTTCAAAGAAATGGAACAAATAATCCTAAAATTTATATGGAACCAGAAAAGACCACGAATAGCCAGAGGAATGTTGAAAAAGAAATCCAAAGTCGGCGGCATCACCCTTCCTGACTTCAAGCTCTATTACAAAGCTATAATAGTTAAGACAGTGTGGTACTGGCACAAAAATAGACACATAGATCAATGGAACAGAATAGAGAACCCAGAAATGGATCCCCAACTCTATGGTCAACTGATCTTCAAGTCAAGGCATGAAATAATATCCAGTGGAAAAAAGACAGTCTCTTCAACAAATGGTGTTGGGAAAACTGGACAGCCACATGCAGAAGAATGAAACTACCATTTCCTTGCACTGCACACAAAAATAGACTCAAAATGGATCAAAGAACTCAGTGTAAGACAGGACTCCATCAAAATCCTGGAGGAGAACACAGGCAGCAATCTCTTTGACCTGAACCACAGCAACTTCTTCCTAGAAACATCTCCAAAGGCAAGGGAAGCAAGGGCAAAAATGAACTATGGGGACTTCATCAAGATCAAAAGCTTTTTCCCAGCAAAGAAAACAGTCAACAAAACCAAAAGACAACTGACAGAATGGGAGAAGATATTCGCAAATGACATATCAGATGAAGCGTTAGTATCCAAAATCTATAAAGAACTTCTCAAACTCAACACCCAAAGAACAAATAATCCTATCAAGAAATGGGCAGTAGATATGAACAGACATTTCTGCAAAGAGGACATCCAAATGGCCATCAGGCACATGAAAAAGTGCTCCATGTCACTCAGCATCAGAGAAATACAGATCAAAACCAGAGTGAGATACCACCTCCCACCAGTTAGAATGGCTAAAATTAGCAAGTAGGAAACGACAGATGTTGGCGAGGATGCGGAGAAAGGGGAACCCTCCTACACTGTTGGTGGGAATGCAAGCTGGAACAGCCACTCTGGAAAACAGTATGGAGGTTCCTCAAAAAGTTGAAAATAGAGCTACCCTATGACCCAGCAATCACACTACTGGGTATTTACCCTAAAGCTACAAATGTAGTGATCTAAAAGGGCACGTGCACCCGAATATGTATAGCAGCAATGTCCACAATAGCCAAACTATGGAAAGACCCTAGATGTCCATCAACAGATGAATGGATAAAGAAGAAGTGGTATATATATACAATGGAATACTATGCAGCCATCAATAGAAATGAAATCTGGCCATTTGCAACGACGTGGATGGAACTGGAGGGTATTATGCTAAGTGAAATAAGTCAGTCAGAGAAAGACAATTATCACATGATCTCTCTGATATGAAGAATTTGAGAGGCAAGGTGGGAGTTTGGTGGAGTGGGGGAGAGAAATGAAACAGGAAGGGATGGGGAGGGAGACAAACCATAAGAGACTCCTAGACTCATGAAACAAACTAAGGGTGCCTGGGAGGCAGGGGGATAGGGATAGGGTGGCTGGGTTGTGGACATTGGGGAGGGCATGTGCTATGGTAAGGGCTGTGAAATGTGTAAGCCTGACGATTCACAGACATGTATCTTGGGGCAAATAAAACATTATATGTTTATAAAAAAAAAAAAGAATCAAGGAAAGCTATGTATAAGCACATCAAAAAGAATAAAATACCTAAGAATAAATTTAATCAAGAATATTCTTTAATCATGGATAAATAAATTTAATCAAGATCTCTACATTGAAAAAAAAAGATCTCTACATTGAGAATTATAAGATATTGGTAAAGGAAATTGAAGATACAAATAAGTGGAGAGATATTCTATACTCATGGAATGTGAGAATTATTATTATTAAAATTCCATAATATCCAAAGCAATCTACAGATTCAGTGCAATCCCTATCAAAATCCCAATGATATTTTTCACAGAACTAGAACAAATGATTCTAAAATTTGTATGGAACCACAAAAGACCCTGAATAGGCAAGAGAATCTTAAGAAGACAAAGCTGAAGGTATCATGCTCCCTTATTTCACAGTATACTGCAAAGCTATAATAATCAAAACAGTATTTTTTAAAAGATTTTATTTATTTATTTGACAGAGGAAGAGAGATCACAAGTAGGCAGAGAGGCAGGCAGAGAGAAAAGGGCAAGCAGCCTCCCTGCTGAGCAGAGAGCCTGATGAGGGGCTTGATCCCAGGACCCTGAGATAATGACCTGAGCCGAAGGCAGAGGTTTTAGGCTTGAACCCACTGTGCCACCCAGGCGCCCCAAAACAGTATGGTTTTGATATAAAAACAGATGCATAGGTCAGTGGAATAGAATAGAAAGACCTGAAAAAACCCATGCATATATGGTTAGTTAATGCATGACAAAGGAGACAAGAATATCCAATGTGGAAAGGATAGTCTCTTCAATGAATGATGCTGAGGAAACAGAAAGCCACAGGCAAAAGAATGAAACTGGCCTATTATGTTATAGTATACAAAATGTGTTAAAGAATTGAATAAGACTTAAAAGATAAGGCCTGAAACTATAAAACTTGTACAAGAGCACATAGGCAGTAAGCTGGTCTTAGTGATTTTTTTTTTCTTTTCTGATTGCTCTTCCCGGGCAAGGGAAACAAAAGTCAAAACAAGCAAATGGGGCTACATTAAATTAAAAAACTTTGGCACAGTGAGGGAAACCCATCAACAAGAAGAAAAGGGAACCTGCTGAGTTGGAGAAGATACTTGCAAATCATATATCTGATAAGGGGTTAATATTCAAAATATATAAAGTACTCATTCAACTCAAAACAATGACAACAATATTTCACAATATATACAAATATCAAATCACTATGTTGTAGACCTGAAATTAATATAATATTGTATGCCAATTCTACATACATATATATATATATATTATTGTCTGCCAATTTTAGCATGACAAAGTTTTAAAAGAATAAAAGTAAATATAAATGTGTATGAACATTTGATATGTTATTTTTAACATATTTTTATGGAAAGCTTCACAAGTGTAAAAATGCAAATGAACATACATACCAGTCACCAAACTTTAAAAATATTAATATTTTTACCAGTTTTTAAAATCTGTACTGTATTCTGCTGCCAACTCATTTTTAAGAGGGTTCAATTATTTTAAAGTAAGTGCCAAAATAATGGCAAATATAATATTGCCAAAATAAATGCCAAATATAATATTATTAGTGAATTTTTCTAAAAATAACATTATTTTAATACATTTATTATAACATTAAAAATCAAAAAGATTGTTGCTCTTTCAAGACTGTACTTTGTGTGTGTGTGTGTAATTTCTGTAAACAAAATTGCATAGATCCAGTGGTGTTCTGATAGGTGTTTGCCAACTGGCTGTCTGAAAACAACAAAAGATAGCACAAACCACTGGTTTGCTGCATTTATGATTTCTCCGGTATAAATACTTCCACTATGACTAGTTTGAAGCCCGCAGTCCGACAGTAAGAATGTGGATTTGAAAAGAGGTGCTTGTAACAGTTCTCTTAAGCCAGAATAAGCTGACTCCAGCACACTGTATAAATCTGCTTATTTAATTACATGGTTTAGGCACATAAATATATATTTTCCTCTGTAACTCAAATTAGTATTTGAGTCCTGGGTCATTTTAAATGTGGAATGGGTAACTTATTTCTGTAAGTATTTTAATTTATGCCAACAAGTCATCAAAGTGTTACTACTGTCAGTTGCCTGCATTCCATACCTGCATTGCCTAGGTATGGAATATGCTAGGGGTAATGACTTCTTAATTTGATTAAACAACAGCATACATTCCTGTCATGGCACCTTGTACCAATTGACAGTCAAAAATTTGTTCAATGAGCAAATGAATTGTTGCATTATGTAAATGAAGTTATAAATATGCAAAATACATATTCTCTTTCGCATATCATTGAGGCCAGAGACGTGGGTGTTTTATTTAAAATAATATTCTTAATCTATATAGGTGATTTATTTTCTAAATTTAAAATGCCTGTGGCCATTCTGTTCTTAGGCATGTGAGTCATCTAAAAATCAAGAGATGGAAATTTGGGGGGTGCAATGTTAAATAATGCGTGAGTGATGTAATTTTATTGTGGATCTCATTAGTACAATACTGCAGGAGATGGAAATGTTAAAAAAATAAAACTTTCTTTTCTTAGACATCATTTTTCAGCATCATCACATTTAAAGAGTCAATTTTCAGACAACCTGATGGGAAATCATATGAAGTTATAATGCAGTACAGACAGTTGCTATTCTGTGGATCAAAAGGAAAATCATGAATCTCATTTCTAATTCAAGCTTCAATCTCTTTCTCTTTATTTCCTCTCTTTTTAATCTTCTGCAACAAACAATTTCAAATCTCTTCCACCTAATAAAATGTAAATTACCTCTTGGGTTCACAGTTATTAGAGCAGTTTTATTAGCTCTTGCACTGTGCAGCATTCTGGTAGGGAACTGGGTTATATAAATAATCATCTTTTTCCTTATCTTCTGGCTTCCATCTATAATTGATGGTTTACATCACCTTAGCTTACAGACAACCATTTCTTCATAAACAAATATGTGAGCTGATGCAGATGTGCCTGAGTGTCCTAAAAAGCCAATATATCAATTTTGCTGCATTTTAAAGCCTACAATTTCATGCCTAACACTTGGCATTGTAACCATGGTATCTGTAGTTAGGTGTTAGATCCAGAAACATCAAATAGAAGGATTATTTCTTGAGTTTGTTATATATAATCAGAATTGTAAAGGGGACAAATTGTGAGAGCATGTAAGAAGACTGCGTGTAATATTTTTTCATATTTTTAAAAATATTCACCTTGGGGAATTTGTTATTTGAAATCCCTACCAGAAAATAAATAGTTACAATCAAATTAGTGTATCCTATATATGATCCTTAGTTTTTATAGTTTCTCTTCAAATAAAAATACATTAACTGAGGAGCACCTGGGTTGCTCATTCAGTTAAGTGTCTGCTTTCAGCTCAGGTCATGATCCCAGGGTCCTGGGATCAAGTCCCATGTGGGGCTCTCTGCTCAGTGGGGAACTTGCCTTTCCCTCTCCCTCTACTGCTCTCTCACTTTCTCACTCTCTCTTTCTTTCAAATAAATCTTTAAAAAAATATTAGCTGTATTTTCCCATGTGAGGAATAACTGAACTGTATCTTTCTAGTTTGTAAATTTTGAAACATGTAAACATAAATCTAAAATTTTGAAATAACTTTTTCTAGATGCCAAAGCATTTTTAAAAATCTTAGTAATTTGATTAGATTTTGTGGTAGACATCTTTTCTTAATTTTTCGTGCTGAGCATCTGTTTACCTTTTCTTGTAACTCTCCAGTCTACCTTTAGGAATATTTTCTACTAACTGTGTACAGTTTTGGTGGAAAATTAATCAAGGTTCTCGGCCCACAATCAACAGAAATGAGAAGAGTTCTTGCAGACTCCTTTAGCCAAATACTTCATATAAACTGCTCTACCCTCCCTCCCCACAATTAAACTTGTGGGTAGGCAGTACTATATTCTAATCTTGAGGAATAAGACTTTCTCAGGAATTATGAATCTTAATTTATACAAGAGACTAAAGAGAGACTGATTTGTTGTTGCTGTTTATTCACTTGTTTCCTGTATTTTCCTATTTGAAGCTTGAGTTTTAATTTTTTGGAATAACTGAAAGATCCATTAATGGATTTAACTAAAACAGATGGAGTTTACTCAAGAAGAGATTTAACTATTTTTTTAGGGAGCAGAAAAGAGCTGCCTTGTGATTTAAAATAATTCTGACAACTTTTTTTCTCCATTTTTTTTTTAATGGATGGATATTATAATAGAAAAGAAAAGATGGTGTTTTTGTGTCCTGGATCACAGGTGTCTGATAGTGCCATCTGGAGACAATGTCTGTCTGGAGACCATTATGAAGTAAGACATCTTGGAGCAACTCCAGGATTCTGTGAAAGTGTGTAGGATCAGAGGCTGGGACTGTGAGAACTGTATTCAACCAGGCTTCCTGTCAATAGGTGGTTAACTGAGATATTCATGGGCTCTGTTCTCTGAAACCCTATATGAACCATATGATTCTGGGAGAAAAGAACATATATTCCTTAACAATGCTCATATTATTCACTGGAGATAAAAATCTTGTTGCTTTTCCTTGGTTTGGTTTTATGAAAAATGGCTAAAAGTTCTGCATTCTAAACCCTTCTTCATTCAGACCAAGGACAGGGAATATTCTTGTTTCACCTTGGATAAGTCACTTAACCCAGACCTTAATTTCTTTACCTATAATAAAACTCAGGCTCATTACCCATATAACAATGTGGTTAGTTACCCCATGAGTTAAAGCACTTTCTAGTTGCATTTTCTAGTTAAAATGAAATATGTGGTATAATTAAACAATAATACAATGATGATTAATCATTTTTCACAATTTAATTATGCAATGCGTATGATTAATCATTGTAATTTAAAGGGTATAATAAGCAAGCAGAATAATTATGTATAATGGAACATGAGGTGTAGGTTAAAAGGTATATATTAAAATTACTCATAAGTATCCTGGAAAAAATTATTAAATGATATCATTGAATATGCCTTTAATGAAATTAGTCTCAGGGCTTTATATGTAAAATACAGGCATTTCTTTCTCTTTGCACCAGGGAAGGAAGCTTTCCCTTGTTTTCTCTATCTTCTTTTTCCAGCTGAGTGTATATTTTTAAGTGCTCTGCATTTTTTATTCAAGTCTTCTAAAAAGGGAACAGAAAGAGATCTGAGATTTTTGGAAGGACAGACAGGGTCAGTTCTCCTGGTAGAATCTTTAATGCTAGTTTTCATTTGAACAAACTATTTAATACATACAGCTTCCATCATACCAATACCTCATCATTAATTGCCTGAAGTTTGGGTGAGTTCACCTATGCAATGTCAATGTCAAGGAAAGGTTAGTTTTTTTTTGTTTTTTTTTTTTTAATTTATTTCAACAAAAGGATTCAGTAAGAGGAGGTAGGCCAAAATTCCTTGTGGATCTTGCTGCTTGATACCAAAAGAGGCAATTACTAACGTTTTCCTCTGTAGTGGTAATATAGGAGAAAAGGTATCTGCCTATTCATTAATGTATTTATTCATTCAGAAAATATATGGGTATCCAGTGCCTTCCCTAGTAGGAGGAGAAGTTCCGAGTGTCCCAAAGTGAAATTTGCACCAAAAATGATGGCCACGTTTTCAATTGAGTTGACTGGAAACAAAAAACAAAATATTGATAATATGCTAAGCCTAGTTTAGTAAATTAAGTCTCCCTTGAGATTTTTAGCCTATTTAAGGAAATTAACATCTTTAATAAAATCTTTCAATAGGGAGATGCATTCCTGGTTCTAGACAAATGACTGAATTTAATTTTGGAATACAACTTAGTTGTAAATTAGAGCCTAACTATTCTAAGAGATAGACCCCCAGGATCATCATGTTATGGCAGGGATGATAAAAGATGCAAATAACATTTTTCTACTTTACTATCCTAGAATCCATGTTAGATAAATTGAGAGCAGCGTTTGATTAATTCACTAAAAGAAGAAACAAAAAACGTTTTGAAAAGCAAGTGTCATTTGTTATGCCTTGGGAATGATTCCTCAATCCCACACTTATAAATAACTCTCAGCAACATCAACAAGAATTAAGCCTGTCTCTGGAGACGCACATAAGCAATCTGAGGTGACAGGACCCTATCTGGGTCCTGCTGGTAGGAGTCATCCTAAAGCAAAGCATCAGGCAGTGCAGCAGAGGTAAGAATGCTGGGTAAGAACTGCACACACTGTATCTGTTGAGAGCTATTAGGACCAAGGACCTAGAGCTTGGTCTAGGTAATTAGGACCAAGAGCTCCAAGGACCACTTCCTTGGAGAAGTGGTCATAGGAGTGAGAAGGGAAGGAAAGGAAAAAGAAACTGAAAAAGATGAAAGTAGAGCAGATGTGATCAAAACAGATTCCACTGTACAGCAAGAGGCAGTTGCATTTGGCTAGAGAATTTCTTGATCTCTCCGTTTATTTCTGCTCACTTTGCCATTGGGATAGTCTTTTAATAGAAATAGAGGAGCTTATGAAGTCATTCACTTTGTTTGGCAGAGACCTGTGTGATCCTAATCATTTTTGACTTATTACGTATCTAGGGAAGGATGGGCCCATTATTGTATGCTGAAGGAATACAAGACATAGATGGGAATTGCTACATTAATATTATAAACCTTACCTTCTGTGGAAGTCCAGAGCAAATACAAACTTCACTCTGCAAGTGGAACTTAGCTCAACTTTGAAGGGAGTCTGTTACTTAGACGACAAGGTAAGAGAGTATACCATGGAGATTAATACTGAGTAACGGTCTGAAGGCATATGATGTAGGCCAGGTCTACATGAGATGATCATTTTGGTGTAGCAAAGGAATTTTTCTGGACAAGAAACTGGTATTTCTTGTGTTGGACTAGAGTTGGTTACTTTTAGCTTCTCCAAATTCTATTGTCCTCCTAGTCTTAGTGGCTTACCATCTGCAATTATAAAGGTAAGTTAGCAAGTGAATGGATTTTCATTCATTTATTCATTCATTCAGTTTGGACTATGTGGTGGTCTGTTTTATGTGTGTCATTTTGGCTAAGCTAGTCCCCATTTATTCAGTCAAACAGTTGGTGTTGCTGTGAAGACATTTTGTAGATGTGATTTAACTTTACAATGAGTTAACAGTAATTAAGGAAGACTATCCTAGATAATTTGGGCAGGCCCAATTCAATTAGTTGAAAAGCCTTAAGAGCAGAACTATGGTTTCCCAGAGGATAAAGAAATTCTGCCTCCAGATAGCAGCTTATGCTTGTGCCTGAGAATTCTAGCCTACCCTTCTTAAAGGCCAGTTTCAGAATTCCAGCTTACCCAGCTAGCTCTGCTATCATATAAGACAATTCCTTGCAATAAATCTTTAATATATATCTCATACTGGTTCTGTTTTGTTTTTTTGGCACCCTGACTGACATAAGATGCTGTAACAAATAGATTTGAGGCGGCAGGTGTAATGGGTGTAATGGGAATGTTTTAATAGGAAATGTTTTAGTAGGAAGATATTATATGAAAAGTGGGGCTTTAATAAACAATAATTAATAATAAACAAAATAAACTAAATCTCGTGATAGTGCACAGGGAGAGTGTGTATTAGAGGCAAACTGACTGGAATGTTGAACTAATTCAGTGATGTGTTGGAACTCAGTTTTATAGAACTGGACATGGAATATGGATTCCTGCTGAAACAAGGGACTTGAGGAATCAGAGTAACAATTGAAGTTAAAGTCTATTGTAAAAATCTGATGACCGAGAATTTAACATGGCGATGCCAAATCCAAGTGCACCCAGAGTAGGGCTTTTGGTAGCAGATGTTTTGAAGCCATGTGGAGATGTAATCAAGGCTAGAGGAGATGAGAGGTGGAAAGAGCTCCTGAGGATGGGTGTTATTCCAGGAAGATTCAGATTGGCTTAAAGAGCCCAGGGTAGGATGACATTCAAAGTACTGAGACAGCTTAGGATGCCATAGCAATATGTCATAATTGAAATAACATATGGCTCAATTAAGGCAGTGTTGAGAATGGAAGAGAATGGGATAGAGGAAAGTGACATTAAAAAAGAAAAAAATCGTATTTGCAGGAGAATTACAAGAATAGAAGGAAAGGGAAGCAATGTGCTTCCCAAATTACGAAGTGTTTAACATGTGAGACCAAATGTGCACAGATACACACCTCTATATGACTCTTAGCAGTCATCTGCAGTGACTCAAATATTCTAATAGCATTTCCCTGCAACAAAATTGCAAACATATTAAGCTTTTGAGCAATGAATTTAGACTGCTTTATTTCATTTTTCTTTATTTTCTTTTTTCTATCTTTTTTTATTGAGTTTTAATTTTAACCCCTACATCTTTTTCTTTCTTTTTTTTTTTTTTAAGATTTTATTTATTTATTTGACAGAGAGAGAGAGAGAGATCACAAGTAGGCAGAGAGGCAGGCAGAGAGAGAGGGAGAAGCAGGCTCTTTGCTTAGTAGGGGCTCAATCCCAGGACCTGAGTTGAAGACAGAGGCTTAACCCACTGAGCCACCCAGGCACCCCCCCTACATTTTTTTTTCTTTATCAGTGATCTGTTTCCCAGTTCTATACTAAGCAGTAAGTGCTTTAGTATATGGCTCTAGTTCAAGATGATATGGTCTGCTTTTATTGTAAATGAAAGTAGATCTTCCAAACATTGAGAGTCAAGCTTTCTTTTCTCTCAGCTTTTGACAGTCTGAAGTTTCATTTCCTATATATGGCCACAAGGTTTTGTCCCTGAAACTATTATGAATTTAATGAGAAAATTAGAATATAGTCGTGTTTTCACTGGAAAATACATGTAGTTCTCATTTTTGTTTATTATCTATCTATCTATTTATTTTTGTGTGTGTAGTTCTCATTTTAAAGCAGTTCTTCCAGCTTTTCAAAGAGATAATTTGGAAGTAGACAAATGATGTCCAGTGTGGCACAGGTATGAGTGAGTGCTGCCTTATAAATCAAAAATTCTTACAAAATTACCTTTAACCCCAGTGGTCCTAGGAAGCTACCTCCCTGAGTGGATTATTGCACAGTACTTAACCAATCTATGATTTCCGGAAGCCCTCAAGCTTAGTTTAATGGTAAAAGTTTCAGGCCACCCCAAGTGAGTTAAGAGTTACATTTTAGACCATTGGCAACCTCAGGCACTTAAGTTGCTCAGAAGGAGCTGCATCTAAATGAATTCACTTGTTAGGGTCTCCGAACAGCTTTCACAGAGGCCTGGAATTAAAATGAACAAACTCTGTAGATTTAAAATGAGAATATGATGTACCAGGAAGGACTGCATAAAACTGTACCCAGAAAAGAAGAAAGAAGAAAACCTTTCTTGTGGCCTCCGTGATGTTATATTAGTTGCAGTGCATATTAAAATTAAAGATTAATATAAACCAAAGAGAGAGAGCATCAGTGATATTCATTATCACTGATAAAACAGCGTATCTAAAATCCTTTCTCAGAAAATCTTGTTTTAATTTGATGAGGAACAATATAATCTTATTTGTTATCAGCATTAACAAAGCATTTGCAGTATGCCAAACTGTGTAATTATGTTGATTTATAATCATTAACGGTAAAACATATCATAAAGAATACTGATGAATATTATATGGGAATAATGAGGAAATTGATTTATTTCTTCATTTTAGAACATAATTAAAATTTATAACTAAAAGTATGCTTTGTACTAAGTATTTGGTATATGTTAGATTTGACATTTTAAATAAATGAAAAGTATAATTATTTAGTAGGTAGTATTGGAAAGCTAATTTTCTGAAAAGTAAATTCAATAATTTCCTCATGATATATCAAAAAATCTCATATAAATGATAGTTTATTTTAATGGTGCTATAAAATAGAAAAAAAAGTCCATTTGATCTTTGTTGTAGGAAATCCTTTCAAAATATGCATGATAATGTTTTAGGATATAATCCTTCTTTTTTTCCTTTACCATCAAGCATACTAAACAGGTAGCTGGCTTTCTACTTCATTATTTTGATAAGGATTGTGGCACACCAAAACATAGAAATAGACCCACATCTATTCTTGGATTTCTTTATTTTCTTTCAAGGCCAAAGTACAAATGTGAACATGGAAAGTTTATGGAGGAGGAGAAAGGAAAAGTGGGACCATCTTACCTCATTACCCGTTGCCTTAGCTCTTAGCCCAGGACTGTGGCACTACTCTAGAGACCTGGCAAAATTCTATTATGGAATAGTTTTCAGGAAAATAAGGCAGTAAACAAAGGCATAGATACCACAAAGGAAAAAGAAATGCTGTATTTCCCTGCCCAAATATGGAAAAAAACCTTTTAGGTCACTAAATATTTTCTTTGTTACTGAATAATAGTTTTTCATATTATACACTATATTATTTAATCATATGCCTATTTTTGAAAATTTAGATGATTCCTAATTTGTATTATAATGAACAGTACTTTAAACTGTGATTTATATAATATTCAAACACAACCTCAATTGTTTTATTTAGGATAAATTCCTCCATTTGGAAGTCTAGAGTAAAATAAATAAATATAATAATATATATCATATATAAATGAATACATAATATATATTATATATATTTAAGCTTCTTAATGCATATGGGCATTAATGCATATTTCTTTCTAGAAAAGTTTTGGCAATTTTGAATCCAACACAGAATGTGTGAAATGGTATTGTCATTATACTTTTGTTACTGTTATCTTTTTTCTGTTTTTTTGCCAGTTTAATGGGCAAAAGCTTACATAGTTATTTTAATTTATATTTTTTACTACCAGAGAAAATGCAACTTAAGTTTTTTCGAATTTGTAATAATTCTTGTTTTATAAGAAATCATCCATTTTTTCTAATGTGTTTAAGTGTTTTTAATGCTTTGTAAAACCTTAATGTACTTTAAAGACATGGTTTGTCCATGAAATTCATTGCAAAAATGTTATCCATTTGCCTTCTACTTTTTTGTTTTATGTCTAACTTTGTAAAGGGTTGTTTAGTATTAAATATTAATATAAACCATTCTATTTTTCATTTCTTTTGTGTGTTTTTTTTAAATTAATGATATGCCTTTTCCATTTTCATTTAGAATTAAGTTGAAAAAGTTGTATATATTTTGTTCTATTTCTCTAATGTTTTCTGTTTTTACTACAACCCTAATTAGTCTGAGACTTATGTTGCCATGGTAAAATACAAAATAATTTTCCTCATTCATTTATTATCTAGAGATTTAAGCTGATAGCCCTTGTTGGCTAGTCATGTGCTGTGTCCTGGGGACAAAATGGAGTATATAAGACATAGTCCATGCCTTTAAACATTTTATTCCTTTCAGCATGTCACCTAGTAGCAAAGAAGAAATCTGCAGAAAGTACATGAGAAAGCATTGGCCATTAGGAGGTGAAAAAAAGTCAGTGGGGTGTGTGAAAAGAATATGAAGAAAATCACAGTATAGGAGTAAAAAAAGATAATAAAAAGCCGGATCACACAGAGCTTCATCGGAGACACTAAGAGACTAGATTCAATTTAAGCGCAAAAGGATGCTGTAGCAGGGATGGAACATCCTAAAAATTTTCCCATCATCCCGTGTCTCTGAATAAGTTTATAACCAAAATATCACATCCCACCTGCAATCAGGAAAACTCATATTGGATTGCTCTGTGTTGGGAAATAATGCTTATTCTGTTAAACCAGAGAAGGTTGGGGGTGGTTATTACAGCAGCAAGCAGTTTCCTGTTCATATATAGTGAAGATAGAAGATCTCCATTGTTGAAGTACTTGTCATTTATTTAGCACTCAAAATACAATGGGTGACTTCTTTTTTTTTTTTAAGATTTTCATTTGCGGGCACCTGGTTGGCTCAGTCATTGGGCATCTGCCTTCAACTCAGGTCATGATCCCAGGGTCCTGGGATCAAGCCCCGCATCGGGTTCCTAGCTCAGCGGGGAGTCTGCTTCTCCCTCTACCATTCCCCCTGCTTGTGTTTTCTCTCTTGCTGTGTCTCTTTCTGTCAAGTAAATAAATAAAATCTTTAAAAAAAAAAAAAAAGATTTTCATTTGAGAGAGCGAGAAAAAAGAGTAGAGGGAAAGGGGCAAGCAGACTTCCCACTGAGTGAAGAGCTCAACACAGGCTCCACCCCAGGACCCTGAGATCATGACCTGAGAGCCAAAGGCAGATGCTTAACCAACTGAACCACCTAGGCATCCCAAAATATAACAGGTGATTTCAAAATAAAAATCTTTATGTTAAATCCTATGATGGTTATAATAATGAGATGTTGTCTGCATTTGAAATATATGAAGATATTTATAGGGATAGGTAGGAGAAAACATTAAAAAGAGAAAGGAGGTTGAACTGTAATGTACCTTAATAAAAAAATTGCTAATTAGGACATTGGCTTGGGAGTTTTCTCTCCTCTTGAATATTCTTCCCTGTTGTTCAGAGTCCAGTTTCAGTCACAAATAGGATAACTTTAGAAGATTAAGTGGTAAAATGGGGGAAGTGAACTTTAGAAGTTAAGTTGTCTTATATACATGGCATGAATGTGCTCACACACATGTGAATACTTAGTCTTACTGATTGTACCACCTAATATGTATAACTACAGAAAGGTTTAAGTGCTATAAGACTAAACTCTTACCTGTTATCACAGTGTGTTTAAATACATGAAATGGTAATGTTTTTCTCTCGATAGATTGCTTTATTTTTGGAAAGTGCTTGTACAATAGATTGAAGTGTTGGTTGAATATAGAGTTTCTCTCTCTCTCTCTTTTTAAGTATTTTATTTATTTATTTCACAGAGAGAGGGAGATCACAAGTAGGCAGAGAGGCAGGTGGAGAGAGAGGAGGAAGCAGGCTCCCTGCTGAGCAGAGAGCCTGATGCAGGGCCCGATCCTAGGACCCTGAGATCATGACCTGAGCCAAAGGCAGAGGTTTAACCCACTAAGCCACCCAGGTGCCCCTAGAGTTTCTCTTTTTAGTATCTAATAATAAGCAGTGTAAACAGAGAAGTCCATTGAGGTTGGCAGGTTGGGAGAGTAGGGTTAGAGTTTAGGCTATTACCCACAGAAGCAAATTGTACAGGCAAAAGCAATCAGCATAGATCAATTTAGCCTGTGGTGTTGGGTTTCTGGTAAAATAGTGCACTACATTCCACCTCCATTACACTTGCCCCACAGGTTATTTTTTATTATTGAACATTATTACAAATTCTTAAGAGAAAGTAGTTAATTCATTTGAAGTGATGCTACACTATTGTACATGCAGTATTCTCAAATTCTTTCAATTATTATTCTGACTTATAGGGTAATGAGCTATTATTCAAGTTACTTCTTCTGGTTACAACTTTAACAGATTCATTTCTATTTATTAAAGTATTATGCTTATTTATAGTCATTAGGAAAAATAGTTTTTAGTTAGATGAGCTCTGAATCATTATCTGTGAATACTTTGTATGTCCTTTGTAAAATGAACTAAACATAGTGGTTTGCTTGATAGAATACGTAAAATTCTATGAACTATTTTGGGCTATTGAGGAAATTTTGTTGATGTTTTTATCAGAATGACATTTCAGTAGTTAGAACACACTGGGAATCTACGTACTTATTTCTAGGTTATTTAGTTAATACAAGAGTGATGCCATGATAATGACTTTGCGTTGCAAGATGAATTGTGTATATACATGATACATTATTACTGTCAGCAATACTTGATGTGTTTAAATTTTGTTTAAAAATTAAATTATAGAGATAATAACTAGAAATTTATTGAATACTTTATCTGTGGTGTACCTTACATTAAATTAAGGGCAATGTGGTATACAAGTTAGGTGCAGTGTGTACTTGTCTTCCTAATCTTATAGTTGAGAAGACAAAAGTAATGCATGAAAACTAACTAGAGAAAGAAGACAACATAGTTAATAAATCACAAGGTAATTGAATACAGAAGTTTGGAAAAAGGTGAAGTAAGTAGAGGCTTTAGTATGCAGATTTTATTTAACTGTTTACATTTGAATTGAGGTGACTGAGTAAAAGTTTGGATAATTAAAGAAAATGCCCATTCTGGATTTGTAGAATATCAAGAACATGTACATATAAGTTGAATGTAGTTTGCATGTTAAAGGAAACAAAGGATGGAGAAAACATTGGTTCTCAGTGAGAAAACAAGTCAACTATCTATCACCTATTGATCTGTCCCAGTTCAGAAGCTCTTGAATCTCTAGATCAATAATGAAAATGCTTTTGTGAACTGAGAGTATTTTGGGTATCATTGGCAAGCAATGATGGTAAGTTTTGACTTCAGTATATTTTCTCTCCAAGAACACAGCCTCTCTACCTAAAACCTGGTACTCCTAATCATTTAAATAATTTAAATAATTTATACAAGAGGGGTGACTGGGCACAGTCAGTTAAGCTCTCGACTCTTGGTTTCCACTCAGTTCATGATCTCATGGTCATAGGATCAACCCCCACCTCAGGCTCTGCAACCAGCATGGAATCTGCTTGAGATTCTCTCCCTCTCCCTCTGTCCCTCCTCCTTGTGCTCTATCTCTTTCTCTTTAAGATAAATAAATAAATCTTTATATAGAAGAATAGATGATTTTTCTTTGGGCATAAATCAACCGGTCAGTTTATATATGGAATCCAAGCTATCAGTAATTAACTATTATGTTTTAGACATGAGGCTGGGCACATCATGTGTTTTATTGTACAATTTTTCACAGCGGTGCTTGAAGTTAGATGGTTTTGTCATTCAACATTAGTAATCAGGGACATCAGAAATATGTCATTAAGCATATCCAGACCTCTGTAATTCCAAAGTCTATGCTTTCTTTTATAATCAGGATGCCACATCATATTGTCCTTGGTTAGATCTATTAGATGTGCTTGTCTTTGTTTCACCTCTTTCTAAAAAAATATGCACCCTCTACTCTCCTTTTTCTCAAAACTGAGATGGGCATCTTGATACCAGGTGCCCCTGTAACTTAGCTGATAGTTGATGGAACCAAAGGTAATCACCTGATCTAGGTTGAGTCAGACACTTTCTCTCACTATAGACATTTGAACTAAGATATACAGTTATAAACTGAGCAGATATTGGTAATTGGATCTATAAATGGTGAGGTTAAAGCCAAAATCACTGCTATGAAGAATCATGGTGTGTTGCAACCGAAACTTCCATAGAAGCAGAAGATAAAAGCTTTAGAGAAGAAGCAGGTCCTGGGAGGAAAATGAAACAGATGTACATTGAGAAACAAAGGCATGCAGGAATCTGTGTCTTTGTATGACTAAAAATGCCTTCAGTTAGATACTTTTGGTTGAATAGACATAAGACTCTAGGTTCAAAATCCTATTTTCTTTGCAAATTGTGGGTTTTATTTTATTTTACAGCATCTTGTACAAAAGAAAAGTTGCATGCTAGTTCATTTTTATCTCTTTTTAAGCAGTTTAGTTTTTCTTAGTGGAAACTTACAAGTTTTGCTGTCATTTTTATTTGTTTGTTGTTGACAGCAAATATCTCAATGAGCCACTGTGATTTAGGTGTGCAAAAATAACACATTATTCAATTTTATTTAATAAAACTTTAATAATTTTCAATGTGAATAAAAATATAGGGAACTTATGCATAAGTAAAAGAAATTGATCCAATCTGTCATAAATAAATTAATCTTTTTTTCATGAAGGAGCACGAATAGTAAAATAATTTAAGTCAAAGTTTTGCTTTTCTTAAGTCACTAGAAAAGTGATCATTACCAGGATTCTTATAGACAATTATCATGTGTGAATATTGTGTAAGATTCATCATATTTATAGACAGTGAATCTAATGCATTTGAGTAATAATTCAACAATAATAGTATGAAACCATTACTAGTTTGGGTGCTCTGCATGTAATAAATTATTTCTTTAGTATTAATATGAAATGTGACAACAATTTCTGAGAATGTTTCTATGCAAAAAAAGTCTAATTAGAAATAATGAACAGCATATCTGGAAGGGGTCAATGGATTTTTCATTCCATATGGCAATATCTAAGACTAGAAATTTTTGGAAAATTGATTTAATTTATTTTCCCAATAGTTTATTTATATATTTCCCTTCAAAAACATTTTATGCAAAGGTAGACTAGGTATAGAAAAAAATTAATGCTTGGATGATATAAGTATTATTCTTATAGGTGTTTGTGAATAACTGTTGGTCCTATTTGGCCATACAGAAAGGGGACACTTTTCTGCCTCCCTTTAAGAAGAGTTAGACTATATTTCAAGTGACAAGAAAATGACAGCTGATAAGAGGAGGGGTTGGAAAGAACAACTCCCACCGTTCTTTGATTCTAGTGAACTAAATTCTTTAAACCACTATTTGTTCATTTAACAAATATTTATGGGATATTCCTGTTGTGTCCCAGGTATTCTTATAGGTGTCAGAACATATCAGTGAACCAAACAGACAAATACCTCTGCTCTTGCTGAGCTTAGGCTTTTTCATATGTCTGTTTTTCTACACCTAATTAAAATGTATCACAAATGCTTGGCAGCTTTCACGAGTAATGTGCAAAATTTGATGTGTATTTATGCCTCTCCGTTGCATCTACTTACTCATTCAATTTGCTTGTTCTCTCAAACGTTAAGAGCAGAGTGCTTGTAAATCCCTACGTTTTTCAGTGCAAGATCACTTACAAAGACCCATGGCAGTGCCACTCAGAGAACATATCAAACTGTCATAAAAGTGGTGTCGCCTCTAGGGTACCATTCTTTTGCAAGATAAGCTAGTTGTAAGACAGGGCAATTCATAGACATTAGTTTATATATCTGAGGAACTGTGAGAAAATCATGTATATATTCGGAATTTCATTTGTACATAGTACCTCATCAGGAAGATGAGAAATAGAGAGTTCAGTGATAGATAAATGTGGAGGTATTGCCAAATCCACATAAAATCTCAATTTAGAGATCTCCACAAGATCATTGTTGACTCTACAAAGAAAGACTTGGGAAGACACATACACTTCAAGGGTTAGGAAATTATACCATGAGCTAAAATAATGTCATTGAGCCAATATTTAAATTTAAAGAAGTCAAAAGAAACTGAGAAAGTAAATAAGAATATATAATTTCATATCATTATGCAAAAGATTTCCTGGGTCCGCTCTTAGGGGATTTGAAAGAAATGCATAGCGCAGGAACAGCAGTCTAGAGATGATGCAGTTAGCGGTGACACTGGGAAGTCAAACTAAGGGAATTCGGTACTGCTTCACTTGGCTAGAGATGCCATAGGGAAACAAATCCTTCAAAGTTCTGTTGCTGTAATAAACTACAGAGAGTTTCTGAAAGCCATTGTTAGTTCAGAGTAAAGAGCTTCTAGGTTCTGCCACCAGACAACTATATAGCCAGTGCCAGCAACCAGCTGCAAAAATCCATAGCCGTCAAGAGGCATCGCTCTTAAGGAAAATTTTGTGGAAGTTGTAATTAACACCCAAAAACACTTGCAATATAATATCAAGTGAAAATGAAGGATGCACGGGGCGCCTGGGTGGCTCAGTGGATTAAAGCCTCTGCCTTCGGCTCAGGTCATGATCTCAGGCTCCTGGGATTGAGCCCCACATCTGGCTCTCTGCTCAGTGGGGAGCCTCCACCCCCCCCCACCTGCCTCTCTGCCTCCTTGTGATCTCTCTCTCTCTCTGTCAAATAAATGAATAAAGTCTTTAAAAAAAAAAGAAAATGAAGGATGCAAAACTTTTTATATAATACAATATTAAGAAATATGTATTTTTATATGGCCATATGTAGAACATAAAAGGAATACATATTTTCTTCAAAGAACATGATTTAAATCTATAATCATGGAGAAGTGTTTTCTGTAATTCACTCTGATTACTATCAACTTTTATGTAGTACACACTCTGTTTTTGACTTAAGTCTATCTTTATGTCCATCTGAAAGAGTTTTACAGTTTGGAGACTTTTTTTTTTCTTTGCGCCAAAGTGGATTTACTAAAATATTAACATAGTAGTGAGTGAGGAGAGAATGATAATTTCAAAGTCCTGTATACTTTTGTAACCAATCAAAGGATGTAATGGGGGAAAGGAAGCATAACTACTTCAAAGGCATTTTAATAATAGCTTAAAATACTAGTTACAGCAATAAGAGTTACTATGATTTGGGTCTCATTCTTATGGGAGCCGAAAAGAATCTATGGGGTTCATCACCATGTGCCTCCTTTGGGTGGAGAATGATTACAGAGACATCTACTGGAGCTGCTTAGGATTGTGTGAAATGAGAAAGTACTGTGTGGGAAATTAGTGATTGTGCATACAGGGTGTCAAATTGACTTTCCTTCTAAGAAGCTTTCCTTTAGAAAGAAAAAGTAAGGGAAGACTCTGTTTAGGATCAAAGTCAAGTGATAAATAGGTAAATGAGAAGGAGAGTTGGTAGAAACCTTTTCTTAAAGATTATGAATTTGATTTTTTTTTCAGATTACGGACTCCTCTTTCTTTTAGAAGTGTTACCAGCCAAAACAGACTAGGCCTTGCATGGCTTTTTTTTTTTTTTTTTCTTTTTTTCTGTACAGAACTCACCTTCAGTTTCTTGCTAATACTGTTTGCTGTTTTAATAAAGGCTGCACTCCTCACAGTTCATATCCTCGATTGAAGTTGATGTGTGTATGCTGACTACCAAAAAGCTTAGTCACAAATTGTGAGAGCAGGAAGGGTATTGTCTAGACAATGTCAGGGACGATAGCCAGGTGAAAGAGAAGTTGATTGTGTAATCTATCCTTTTAGAAAGCTGAGGGGCAGTAGCTGTCCAGAAGTGTCAGGGTAACTCTCCACATGTATGAAACGGGGTGTTTTTTCATAGATTATTAGGACAGATTTGAGTGCCCACAAAAATCTGCATTAGGCAAATGATTTGTCAGTTGGTCAGTTTTAATCTAATAGTCACTATAAAGAAATACTGAATAAAGTGAGAATGAAGAAAGTCAGCTATCAAAACTAGCTTCCACATTTATTAAAACTGTTTAGTTCTTAGATTAAAATAGTCAACTAACAGCCCATAAGTCATGAAATAAATTGAAATATTATGTGACAGATTATTAATCAATGCAAATCATCTAAGATATGTTCACTCAAATTAACATGGCAATCAATAAGATAATAGATATTGCAATCCCGTAAATACCGTGTACAATCAGTCATTTATACACTTAAAAACATTTATTGAACTCCTACGTGTTAACTTACGCAACCAGTTTACCTTTCATCTTGACCATAGGCTTTTTGCTGAAGCATTTGGCATATAATTAAGAGGCCTTTAGACATAAATACTCATTAGCAAGACTGAGGCATTTCCTTAATTAAAAAAAACAAGTTCATTCTGTGAATCTACCTGTGAAAAGTCTGTGCCCATGATATTTGTGTTTATTATACATGAACACAAAAATCTGAGTGCTTTCTTCAACAAACTGACAAATGCTAGAGAAAAGAAAACAGCAACTTTGACAGTAGCAAGGAGACTGCATTTTCATTATTCAAAGAGTATGCTAGTGTCATGATTTGAGAAGAGGGAGGTACAATCACAGTAAAAAACATTTAGCTGCTTTCTCATGCTTTGTCTAAGGGAATCGAGATGAATTTGTTTTGAATTTGATTTGAATTGATTTATCTCTCAATTCAAGATAGAAACATCATTTGCCATTCTGGTAGAATTACTTACTACTAATTTTAATTTTAATTTGTTGACTAGCTGATTTTAACTCTTTATTCTGAGATAAATCCTCTAAATTCTATATTTAAATATCATTTCTACCATAAATGTCATTGGGCATTGAAAGCTTGATCCAGCTCTCTAATCTTATCTGGCTCTGTTCTTATGTTACTAGAGCTTTTAAATTCTTTGCATTCATGCCATGTTTTTGACATTTATATCAGGTACAATAGATGAGCTTAAAATGAAACAAGTGATACTTACATGTGAGGTACACAACCTCTTTCTGGCAAGGTTCTTATCTTTTCCAAAAACCACAAAATTTATTGCCTATGTTTTTTCTTTAGGAGAAAACTTGACCTTGTTTCATACCACATATTCTTGACACTTAAACTGTAATACATGGGTTTCTTTTCTTTCTAATAACTGCTTTCTTTTAAAAAAATTAAGAGAAGAAACTTCTATGGGCATCTAATTTTTATCATTTTCTGTTATTTTTTGTTATTATCAGAAAATATGTTCTCAGGGCCATCTCAAAAATTATATTCCTGTAGAAGGAGTTTTACTCATATAACCATGCTATAATTGTGTGTGCTCTCTGTAAAGTTGAAAGGAGAAACAAAATTATAGACAGACAAGGTAAAAAAAAAATCAAGCTTTATCAGGAGTAAAACAGTTGACATGTTAAATTCTTACTGTGGACCACATACACTCTGCTAAATGCTTTAAATATGTCATAACTTAAATTCACATAAGATGAAACTGAAGCTCATAGAAACTAAGTGAGTGCCCAGGTCATCCAGGAATTAGTGATGGAGTTAGGAGTTGAACATATGTGTGATTACAGACCTTGACATCATATGACTATATTATACTATTTTCAAGGTTGCTTTAAATACTGACATTCCTATCAATATGAAGCACAAATGCTAGATAAATGAAAGGTTTTAAAAACTAGAGATAGCATTCATATGAATTCAGAAGAATTTTAATAGCATGTAAATAACCTCATACCATTCTGCTCTACTCAACCGTTTTACCCAAGTTCTGAAAAAAGTTTGTGTTATCATGTGTTGACTTTTTTAAAGTAAATATATGGTTGATGACTTTGTAGGTTTTCTTGTGGAGGACGTGTGTAAAGAATAAGTTTCCTTGTTATATAAAAAGATTTTTGGTTTGAAAATATTTCTAAAATTCCCTGAGATAGTAAACCATTTATTTTTAATTATTGATGTTATTTACATTTTGAATATTAAACATTTCCTGGTACTTGAGAGCACATGCCTAATACTGAGGTATTTGGGGGAAAATACCCAATTACAAATAAGATAAAATATAAGGAATTCATTCAGTAATCTAAATGAGAGGTAAGTGTTCTATATAGTAAAAAAAAAAAGGGCATCAGTAGAACTATATAAATACTATTTACTGTTCTGTCATGTTTTTATGACTGACATGTTTTGTATGACTAGTGTCTTTATAGAAAGGGGAAATTTGGAGATAGACACACAAACACAGGGCACAGTGTGTGAACATGAAAATGGCCATCTACAAGTCTATGAGAAAGGCCTGGAACAGATCCTTCCCTCGTGGCTCTCAGAAGGAGCCAACTATGTCAAAACTTCAGTTTCAGACTTCTAACGTGCAGAACTGTGAGACATTAAATTTCTATTATTTAAGCCATCTAATTTGTGGTACTTTCTTTTGTCAGCTCAAATATTTTAAAGCACCCATATTATTCTTTATTGGTACAAAGCCCTGTCATTATTTATGTTACAAGATAGTTACTATTTCTTTATTTTGTGAAATGATATTGTGGTTACTGTTGTAAAATGGAAAAAAGACAAAAAGAGTATCTAAATCCATGAACATTGTAGAGTTCTTACACTTACTTTTATTCACAGTCCTCACTTCTTGTATTATAAAATAGTAGTTGATATATTTTTGTTACAAATTATGCCTGATTTAAAAGGAAATAATTTTGGGCACCTGGGTGGCTCAGTTGGTTAAGTGTCTGACTTTGGCTCAGGTTATGGTCTCAGGGTCCTGGTATGAGCCCTGCTCTGGCTCCCTGCCCAGTGGGGAGTCTGCTTGTCCCTCTCTTGCTCCCCTCCGCTCGTGCTTACTCTCCTTCAAATAAAAAAATAATTTCTTAAAAAAGAAAATAATATGTTTGTATATGCATAAATTTGCACAATTTTCTCTTCTATATTTTTATATATTAAGAATACTAATAATTCCTTTGTTCATAATATAATATTGCTTAACTGTAAAACATTAAATGATTTTTGTTTTAACCAATAATAATACTAAAGTCAATATAATCTTGATCATTTGAATGTTCTCTAAAATGAGTTGCTTTTATTTTCAATTTCAATTCAGCTGAAATAACTGAAGTGGGATTAAAAGGATACAGATTCTATTTTGTTTTTTTGCTTTTTCCTCCACCTCTTATAATTTAAATATATTAAAATTATAGGAACAATAGGAACAGAATAACTCATAAGGCGAATGAATTTAAAAACTGTTTTTACTATCACTTATAGTTCTGAAAATATGTATTATTATAGGGAATTACACTTTACTGCACTTTCAAACTGAAAACTAATTGTAACCACAGAGACTGTAATGGTTATTTAGAAATAGTCTCTTAAAACGTACTTCTGTAAATACTATAAATAGTAACTTGAAGACTTTCTCATTGAAAAGGCCTAGAGAAAGAAGTTGTTAGATATGCATTAAAATTTCGTTATTATCAAATGCTTCAGAATATATACATCCACTATTAAATGCTATAAAAGTATTCAGAAAATATGAACTTGAATATATAAATGCACTTGAATTATCATCTATTCCCATCCTGACAAAAGGTACTCAGCAAATGGCAAAGAGGCATTCAGTTTTTATTAGGTAAAACTTGCTCTACAGCATTATCTTCTGAATTTAATATCTTTTTTCTGAGTGATAGCTTTCCTTTGTCATCCAAGTACAAAAAGCCTGTGGTGGTTGTCATGGTGTCTGATTTACTGTCCATAGTATCTTCATGTATAGTTTTAATTAAATCTGGAAAGGTTCACTTCTACAACTGCCAGTGGCTCAGCATTTTCTGGCTGCAATCTTGGTATCCAGCCTATAATAGTGTCTCTTGCTGTGTTAAACAGCTATTCAGTATGTATAGTTGTTGGGCCTGACCTTTTCATCTTCTAGTGTTCAGATTAACAGAACATAGAGTGGCTGAGAGGCCTCACTCATGAAATCTTTCTGCTTAATTCTTAATTCAGAATATGGTGGTAATAATAGTTCTTAGCTTAAATGCAATCCATTTTAAAAGTTCTATAATTGCTAAATTACAATAATCATAATCATGTGAGATGACCGGAAGGGAAGAGATCTGGAAATATACTTTCCTGTTTTAAAAGGATTTTTATTTCGTTCATTTCAGAGCATGCCTGCTGCTTGAAGCAATATACAACTAGTATTTCAATTACACAATTTTTAAGATGCTATCACTGCAATCACTTACTTGGAAATAATGAAGAACTTCCCATTCCATCACATTCTTCAGTATGATAGTGTGTACTGATCTTTTAGATCTAATGACAATCAGTAGCAGGATAGTAGGAAATTAATTGAAATTGGTTAGGTATTTGGCTTAACAAAATAGATGGAAAGGAGATATATTTCCATTCATGAAAAACATATATGAATAATTATGTACATTGAGTATACTTTATGCTTGGTTTGGGCATCTATGGGCTCCCTTCTAATTTCATAGCACTTTCATGACTTCATCACATTAAATAACCTTGTTTGTGGCCTAACTTACTAAGTGTGGCTTTTAGCCCTAGAGCACCTGACCTTCTGTTTTCTTCAGAAGAACAACAGGTAGGAAGAACCAGAGTCTGAATGTTTCACTATTTTAACCCTTTATATCACTCTGGAGAATATTCTCAAGAGTTTGAAATCATATGTTTATGTTAAAAGCTTTGAAAGAATTTTGAAGGTTATTCTTTAAAATTTAGTCTTCAAGAAATTATTCCTAAATGGAAAGCGAATTTTAATCATAGAGCAGCAAATTTAGAGAAGATTGAAGTCCGAGTACCATAATAATGTAGTTTGAGGAAGAGTGATGTTAGATATGTGTTAGTGAGTTTCCCTTAATATTATGAGGTGATTAAATTAGCATATGTAAATACTAAGTATTGATAAGCAATGAGTATAATTAAAAAATATAAAGCAATCCAATTCTGCACATTTTACAATGGTGATACTTGCAACAGGTGCTCCTGAAAAATCATAGATTTTTAAAACTTAAATAGACTTTAGAGATTATTTTAACCCCTGCATTTTCTAGATGATTAAACTGAAGCTGAGTTGTTAGGAGAATTGCCAGTGGTCACAAAGATAGTGACAGAATCAAGAATGTCACCCATTGTTTTGTTTCCCATGTTTTTTTCAACTCAGAAAGACCTACTTTAAAATATCATGTCTACCATACAGTGTTTTAGAGACCTTGCCTAAACCATACAGAACAGAAGTTTCCTCCTCTGTAAAGGATAGAAAGTATGAGCGGGGTTGATAACTGTTTTTAGGTGCATGGTCACATGGTGTATATACTGAAGACTGATACCTATTATTACTAATAAAGATTATATAACCTTGGCAAATTTTCTTATCTATATATACTTAAAAGAATGAAGGGACTCCTTGTGCTTTCTCTGGATGAGGAGAATACATTTTTATATAGGGTCACTTCTGTCTGTAGAGTCTAGGGTTTTAGGGGGCCCTGACTAAGTGTTTGATTATTTAAAGGAAAAATTTTAATTCAACTTCCCTGCTGTCTTTGGTATTAGCTCAATGTAGAAAAACTGCAAAAGTGTTTCTTTTCTTTATTAGAGGAGCTTTAATGAGTAGGGGGAATATGGATTTGAGACTAGAATTTAACTTCTGGTAGAAAAGCAAAGAGCTAAATAGCTCTCTCATCAAGAGAGAACAGGATTTGGGGGCACAAGACATTGTCTCAGGTGAAGGAGAAAGATTGAAGGAGAGGAAATACAACCAGCAAGAAACTTCTGATTGGGTAATGGCTCAATAATTATAAGAACACATTTATCTAATATTAGATTTATTCTCCTGAGGGATATCCAATGCTGCCCTAGAAAGTAGAATTTTAAGTTAATTTGATCTTTTCTTTAACCAAAAACTATTAACAAAACTTTAGCTGCCCAGGAGTACCTGGGTGGCTCAGTTGGTTGAGTGTCTGCCTTCAGCTCCAGGCCATGATCCTGGAGTGCCAGGACGAAGGCCTAATATGGCCCATATTGTGGTGGTGGTGGAGGTGGGCAGAAATTAAAAAAAAAAATTCCTGTTTATCGGGTGGTCTGCTTCACCCACTCCCTCTGACCCTTCTCCCTGCACCTGTTCTCTCGCTCACTCTCTCTCAAATAAATAAAATCTTTTTTTTTAAAGATTTTATTTATTTATTTGACAGAGAGAGATCACAAGCAGGCAGAAAGGCAGGCAGAGAGAGAGGGGGGGAAGCAGGCTCCCTGCTGAGCAGAGAGCCCGATGTGGGGCTCGATCCCAGGACCCTGAGATCATGACCTGAGCCGAAGGCAGAGGCTTAACCCACTGAGCCACCCAGGTGCCCTCAAATAAATAAAAACTTAAAAAAAAAACTTTAGGTGCACAGAGTTATGCTATCAAAAATAAAAATGACCTTGTCAATGATATTTTGATGCAATTTGAACATTCTGGGCAAACTGAAAGAATGATCCTAGGAATGGTCATTACAAAGATTACAGTCTCTCCTCTTGGATTTTCTAAAACATAACCTGGAAAAAGGCAATAGTAGCCAACCAGGTGATTGGCAAGGGACTGGCAGAAGGACTAAAGAATGCTCTCCACTCAATACCATTGTTGCTGTAGTTGAACAGCTTAACTGAGAAAGATGTCACCCACAAAAGAACACTGTATCCCATGTAGGATGGTCCTGATCTATTCTGTAAAAATCTGTCCAGTGCAGATCTTGTCTAAGTCTGTGAATGGAATGGTTCTACACTTAAAAAAAAAGATCACAAGCTTAGGGACTCTGACAAAAGAGTGAGACACTTACAAAGAGTAACAGGCTCTGTTCGTGTTGTTTTTGTTTCAATACATTTTGTTCCATGACATTTGAAAGTGAGCATATCTATGCATGTGTCTGTGCATGTATAATATATATGTATAGATTGTATATGTGTATATATACACACATTCTCTTTCTATATATTTATATATACAAATATGAATATAAATGACCCTTAACTCTAAGATCCAGGCTTGAAGCACAACTCACTGGTTGAATCTTCAGAGTTTCCTTAACATTTCACTGGGCATAGTAGGCCACATGGCCAAGCCTGACATTAATGGAGCAGAAAAGTATAATTATCTTTCGGTCAAGTCACAGTAAGTAAATACCAAAAATAACACAGTCTATCTCAAACATTAATTAAACGTATATAATTTAGCATTGGCTAATATAGTTTTAGGTTAAAAAATATTGAATCAAGCATTCTATATCCAGATATCCTCAATGCATACGTTTGTAAATGTGATTAAATGTGGTTGAAAACAGAACTAAGAGTATTTTTCAAATGAAAATATATTTAATGTAAACAAATAGAAGTTACTATCCCAGTTATAAAATCCCAAATTACACTACCAAATTCTAGAGATTGTAGGGAAGTTTGGGCCTCTCTGTTTCTTACTAATTGATGAGGTTTCAAACTCCACACAATATTAAATGAAGAATTATACTAATATCAAGTGTAATAAATTAGAAATGTGACTTTATTTTTATCCAACTAAGTCCAACTAAGGTAACTGATATAATTAGCTTAATTGTATAATGTAGTGATTACTTGAAAAGTGGCAGGAAATGCTTTTGTCCCATCCCTATTATCTCTCCATAATGAGAGGCTCACTCCCTGTTGGGCTTAATGTAGAGCATGAACTCAGCCATGATACCTGGCTTGCTAAAATGTAACACAGAGGCCAGTGGTGCTGAAGGAAGGTTTCAGAGAAGGGTGGAGGCCTTTGGCATGCTGAGGCCTGCATGACCATTCTGCCCTTGGAATGCTGGGGGGAGTTGCCTTCCCGAAGCTTTCTTTTTCTTTTTCTTTTTTTTTTTAAAGATTTTTATTTATTTACTTGACAGAGAGATCACAAGCAGGCAGAGAGACAGACAGAGAGAGGGGGGAAGCAGGCTCCCCGCCGAGCAGAGAGCCCAATGTGGGGCTCGATCCCAGGACCCTGAGATCATGACCTGAGCCGAAGGCAGAGGCTTCAACCCACTGAGCCACCCAGGTGCCCCTTCCCGAAGCTTTCTTAGCCCAAACAGCTACTCTGTGATCTAAGAGATGTATGCATTGTCCCTTAGGCTATGTTTAGCAGAACTCTTGGAACACGCAGATTAGCATATAGTTTCTTTCCCATAAATAGATCCCCCTAGTTTCAGTAAGACCCCTTGTCACACATCAGGAGTTTGAGAAAGAGTGATACGGATTTGTGATTATACTGAAGGACCAATAAAAGCAGGAGCAAAGAAGAGTAAAGGGTCTTCCTCTCTGAGCTTTGACCCCCTTGTCTTCTCCTCTCTTTGACAACAAAGTTTGGAGTAAACTTTCATCTATCGGTACACGGATTGCTGGCCATTCCCGGCAACTCCCTGTGTCAATCACATGAGAGCTCTGGATAGGTTGAACTCTCTGAGAAGTGACAGTAAGCAGTTTCCTCTGCTCTCAAACTTCATCTCTCCTTCACCTCCATTTTTTATTTATCAGTATAGAAATTTTATATTGCTGAGTATAAATGGTTTAGAAGGAGGAAGGGAGAGGATTCTGAAAAGGATCGCTTACTCTGAGAAGTGTGTATCGCACAGTAAAGCAATGTATATGTGGATGGCATGGAAAAAACTCAAGTAAATCTTGTTCAGTATCTTCAGAGTGTAAAACACTATGTTAAGACTTCAGGATAGAATGGGAGGAAGAGCATATATAGTTTCTGCATTCTTAGCTACATAGAGAATAAAAGCATGTCCTTAATATTTAGGAATAAGTGAATGTTTGTAATTGGAATGGAGGAAGCTCTGGCATGACGACACTTTAAGCAAAGACATGAAGGCTGAGTGAGGGTTCGCTAAATGGCATGAAGTGGGAAGAATTGTTATAGGAAAGGACCAAAAGCAGGTGGCAGCATGAACTACAAAATAACGAGGATGCGGAGAAAGGGGAACCCTCCTACACTGGTGGTGGGAATGCAAGCTGGTACAGCCACTCTGGAAAACAGTATGGAGGTTCCTCAAAAAGCTGAAAATAGAACTACCTTATGACCCAGCAATCGCACTACTGGGTATTTACCCTAAAGATACAAATGTAGTGATCCGAAGGGGCACGTGCACCCAAATGTTTATAGCAGCAATGTCCACAGTAGCCAAACTATAGAAAGAACCTAGATGT
>CM053606.1:119119233-119153389 GCA_028646535.1 Procyon lotor
GCAGCCATCAAGAGAAATGAAATCTTGCCATTTGCAACGACATGGATGGAACTGGAGGGTATTATGCTAAGTGAAATAAGTCAGTCAGAGAAAGACAATTATCACATGATCTCTCTGATATGAAGAATTTGAGAGGTAGAGTGGGGGGCTGTGCGGGGGGTGGGGGAGAGAAGTAAAACAAGATGGGATGGGGAAGGAGACAAACCATAAGAGACTCCTAAACTCATGAAACGAACTAAGGGTGGCTGGGAGGTGGGGGGGTAGGAATATGGTGGCTGGTTATGGACATTGGGGAGGGTATGTGCTATGGTAAGTGCTGTGAAATGTGTAAGCCTGATGATTCACAGACATGCACCCTGGGGCAAATAATACATTATATGTCAATAAAAAATAAATTAAAAAGATAAATAAAAATAAAGAAACAAGAAATATAATAGTTTAATTAAACACATTAAAATTTGCTCAGATTTAAAATTAAAAAAAAAAAAAAAGAACTACAAAATAAAATGGAGGAAGCCCAGCATAGTAGGTGGAGTGAGCTGGAGTTTAAATCCAGTTGAGAACGCAGAATTAAAATAATTCAATATATGATGGCTTTTATGAGTGGAGAATAGTGGTAGAAAGTCACAGTGTAAGGTAATTTTATCCCTATCCTACAACTCAGGGAATGCCTCCCTGGAAAAGTGATATAGTGAGAAGTCAGTGAGGAAAATAACAAACTAAAATACGTTCTCAATAGGAGTGACACCATATATCACAGGTTTCATACCTAAGAAATGGACTCTGCTTGTAGCAGTTTATTAGGAAGTGCTCTTGGCATTAACACCTGTTGAAAGGGAAGAGAGAAAAATTGGAATGAGCAGAAGGAGAAGTCAAGCTATGATGCAGTCTCAACAAAGCCTTGTTCAATCCTGTTGGGGGCTCGGAAGTATAAAGATTCTTCAGAGTTGTCTTTGAGTTGGCCCTGAAAAGTCAAATTTTATTCCTCCTTATAAATGAGTAATTGGATATAGGCTTCTCTCTCCACCCTGCCTCAAAGGGAGGATGGCTTTGGGTGAGGCAGTTCTTTTCATTTGATGCAATCCCTAAAGAGGACTGACAGTTGAGATACATCTGCTGGTGGCCATCCCAGAAGCTGAACTAATAAAACCTTTATTTCTGGAATGGGATCTGGGCAATACCTTGTAGCATCTACCACATGATGTTTGAAAGATTAGGAGTTAGTTTGATAAACTGAAAGAAATCTAAGATGACTGGCAGAGAACCCAAAGAATGGTGGCAAAACATAAGACTGGACATAAAGCATCAGAAGCTGGATGAGGAAGGACTTTATAAACCATTTTGGGATTTCAGACTTTAATTTAGACACAGAAGCCACTGGGATTTTTAAGAACAGGAGTGACATGGACAGATTTGGATTGAATTGGTCCTTTAGAAGCTTTGTAGAAAATACATTGTAGAGGAAGCCAGTAGCAATTCAGAGTAAGCAATATAACAAACTGTCTAGGTGAAAGACAGCGGTAGCCTGGCGGTAACATGTTAGTAGGAAAATAGCACAGCTCCGTATATTCGTTTAGAATTTTGGAATACTTTTATATGGAAATTGACTTCTTGTTAAGTCTAGGAAATGAATGAGATCATGGTGGGAGTCAGTGGGTGATT
Organism: Procyon lotor; assembly: GCA_028646535.1. Lineage (NCBI taxonomy): Eukaryota > Metazoa > Chordata > Mammalia > Carnivora > Procyonidae > Procyon > Procyon lotor. Next base: position 119,120,896 of record CM053606.1, read on the forward strand.
AGCAATATTGAGTTCCTAGGAAAGAAACCTAGAGGTATTTCAACATTTATTGGTCAACAAGAGAAAGGAGGACTGGTAAATTAGAATTTCAAGATGTTAGAGGGAGGGGAACTAAAATGGAGTTTCACTGAAAGCTAGAGCTGAGAGTCTTTTTCAAGAAATACAAAAGGTTGGGGCACCTGGGTGACCCAGTGGGTTAAGCCTCTGCCTTCAGCTCAGGTCATGATCTCAGGGTCCTGGGATCGAGGCCCGCATCGGGCTCAGCAGGGAGCCTGCTTCCTCCTCTCTCCCTCTGCCTACCTCTCTGCCTACTTGTGAGCTCTCTCCTCCTGTCAAATAAATAAATAAAATCTTTAAAAAAAAAAAGAAATACAAAAGGTGGATCTTTGTCAAGTGCTACTTAAAGGTGAAATAAAATTAGGACTGGAGAGTACTACATTGGCAACAGTAATGGGGTTAAGTATTAGAAGGTAAATCAAGAAAGGTAACTAAACTGTTTAGTTTTGAGAAGTTAGTATCTTTTCCTTGCTTATTTTCTGTGCAAAAATAATGTTCTCTGTAGTTTTAGTTCTGATTCTGTTTTTTATTTATTTATTTATTTATTTTTTTAGATTCCATTTGTGAGTGGAATCTTAGGGTATTTGTTTTTCTTAGTCTGACTTCTTTCACTTAGTATAATACCCTCTAGGTCCATCCATGTTATCTTAAATGGCACAATCTCATCTTTTTTTTTTTTTTTTAATGTTGTATCACATTTTCCTTATCCATTCTTCTACTTATGGGCACTTAAGTTGCTTCCATGTCTTGGCTACTGTAAATGATGCTGCAGTAAACATAGTTTTTTTGTTTGTTTGTTTTGTTTTTTGAAGTAGGCTCCATGCACAGTGTGGAGCCAACCTGGGGCTTGAACTCATGACCCTGAGATCAAGAGCTGAGCTGAAATCAAGAGTCAGATGCTGAACCAACTGAACCACTCAGGCACCCAAGGGGTGCATATGTCTTTTTGAGTTAGTGCTTTCCCTGGGTAAATACCAATAGTGGAATTATTGAATCATATGGTATTCTTATTTTTAACTTTTTGAGAAACCTCCATACTGTTTTCCACAGTAATAGTATCAATTTACATTCCTACCAACAGTACACCAGGGTTCCTTTTCTTCCACATCGTTGTCAACATTTGTGCTTTTTTTTTTTTTTTTTTAAGATTTTACTTATTTATTTGTCAGAGAGAGAGAGGCAGGGACAGAGGGAGAGAGAGCACACAAGCAGGCAAGGTGGCAGGCAGAGGCTGAGGGAGAAGCAGGCTCTCTGCTGAGCAAGGAACCCGATGCAGGACTCGATCCCAGGACCCTGGGATCATGACCTGAGCCGAAGGCAGCCACTTAACCAACTGAGCCACCTAGGCGTCCCAACACTTGTTTCTTGTCTGCTTGATCTTAGCCATTCTGACAGGTGTGAGGTGATATTGTGCTGTGGGTTTGCATTTCCCTGATGAATAGTGATGTTGAGCATCTTTTCATGTGTGTCTTAGCCATCTTTATGTCTTCATTAGAAAAATGTCTATTCAGATTATCTGCCCATTTTTTACATTGGGTGGTTCTTTTTTTTTTTTTTTTTTGGTATGCAGTTGCATACATTATATATTCTTGATATTACCCTTATTGGATATATCCTTTGCACATGTCTTCTCCCATTCAGTAGGTTGTACTTTTTGTTGTTGTTCTTGTGCAAAAGATTTTTATTTCGATTTAGTCTCAATAGTTTATTTTTGCTTTTGTTTCCCTTGCCTTAGGAAATATGTTATTGTGGCCAGTGTCGAAGAAATTATTGCTTGTGCTCTCTTCCAGGATTTTTATGGTTTTAGCTCTCACATTTAGGTCTTTAATCAATTTTTTTAAAAGATTTTTAAAATTTATTTATTTGAAAAAAAACAAAAAAAAATTATTTATTTGACAGAGAGAGAGATCACAAGTAGGCAGACAGGCAGGCAGAGAGAGAGAGAGGGAAGCAGGCTTCCCACTGAGCAGAGAGCTGGACGCGGGGCTCGATCCCAGGACCCTGAGATCATGGCCCGAGCCAAAGGCAGAGGCTCTAACCCACTGAGCCACCCAGGTGCCCTGGTCTTTAATCAATTTTAAGTCTATCTTCACGCATGCTATTAGAAATAGAAATTTCATTCTTTTACATGCAACTGTCCAATTTTCTTAGCACCATTTATTGAAAAGATCATCTTTTCTCCATTTTATATTCTTGCATCCTTTGTCATAGATTAACTGACCATATAATTGTGGGTTTATTTCTCAACTCTCTATGATGTTCTGTTGATCTATTTGTGCATTTTTGTGCCAGTACCATACTGTTTTAATTACTACAGCTTTGTAGTATTTTTTTTTAAAGTAGGCTCCATGCCTAGTGCAGAGCCCAATGCAGGGGTTGAACTCATGACCCTGAGATCAAGACCTGAGCTGATATCAAGAGTCAGATGCTTAACTGACTAAGCCACCCAGAAGTCCCCAGCTTTGTAGTATATTTTAAAATCTGGGATTGTGATACCTAGAGTTTTTTTCTTTCTCAGGATTGCTTTGGCTATTTGGGATATTCTCTGGTTCCATACAAATTTTAGTATTATTTGTTCTAGTTCTGTGAAAAATGCTGTTGGTATTTTGATAGAGATTGCACTGAATCTGTAGATTGTTTTGGGTAATCAGGACATTTTGACAATACTAAATCTTTCAGTCCTTGGGCATGGAATATCTTTCCATTTGTTTGTGTCCACTTCAATTTCTTTCATCATTGTTTTACAGTTTTCAGAGTACAGATTTTTCACCTCTTCAGTTAAATTTATTCCTAGGTATTTTATTCTTTTTGGTGCAATTGTAAATGAAATTGTTTTTTTAATTTGTCTTTCTGTGACTTCCTCTGCAGAAACACTACCAATTTTTGGGTATTAATTTCATATCCTGCCAATTTACTGATTTGTTTATTACTTCTAGTAGTTTTTTTTGTGGAGTCTTTAGGATTTTCTATGTATAGTATCATGTGGTCTGCAAATAGTAATAGTTTAGCTTCTTCTTGCCAATATGGATGCCTCTTATTTCTTTTTCTTGTCCCACTGCTGTGGGTAAGACTTTTGAATAAAAATGACAGAAGAGTGGACATCCTTGTCTCATTCCTAACTTAGAGAGAAAGGTCTCATTTTTTTTTTTTTTTAACCATTTAGGATGATGTTACTTGTGGGGATTTACCCTTTATTATGTTGAGGTATGGTCACTCTAACCTCATTTTGCTGAGAATTTTTATCATGACTCAGTGCTGTACTTTGTCAAATGCCTTTTCTGCATCTCTTGAGATGGTTATATGATTGTTATCCTTTTTTTGTTGATGTGGTATATGACATTGATTTGTGAATATTGAACCATCCTTGTATCCTGGCAATGAATCCAGTCTGATGGTGGTGAGTGATCTTTTGAATGCATTGTTGTATGTAGTTTGGTAATACTTTGTTGATGATTTTTGCCTCTCTGTTCATCAGGGATATTGCCCTGTAGTTTACTTTTTCTTGTGGCGTCTTTTGTCTGGTTTCAGTATCTGGGTAATGCTGGCCTCATAGAATATATTTGGAAGCTTTCCTTACTCTTCTATTTTTTGTAATAGTTTAAGAATAAGTATCAGCTCTTTAAATGTCTGGTAGATTTCATTTGTGATTATATTGTACTTTATGCTGCACTTTTTATATTTGAATCTCATCTTTGTACTTGTATGTTATGACATATAAGATGGTAATTCTTGAGATACTAAATGAGTAATTATGTATTGTATTACTTGTATTACATCTTGTAATACATCTTGTATTACTCTTCTAAGTTTGGAGTTGTTAGAGGGAAGGAGAGAAAGGAAGAAGGAGGAGGTGGATAGAGAAGGAGGGGACTTAAATGTCTTCTTTGCTTTACTGTTAATAAAAACTGAAAAACAGGAGACCAAAGCTAATTAACTCAGAACAGACTGAGCAGAACAACTACAGACCTTCCCTGAAGGGACAGAGACTGCTTATCTAAGCAAACCACTTGGGAAGAGGGAGCCAACCAAGATGTACCTTCTCTGAAACAAAAAGGGAGAAGGAGGGATAGAAAGAGGAAAATGCTGGGAATAAGCATAAGCAACTTACTCTCCCAGGAACATCATTAGCTAAGTGATAGAGTGGTGAGGAAAAAGAGAATCTTGGAATTTTTCTCTTATTTTTTACACCTAAGAAGTCAAATGAAAATTCCTATTCTATGGGCCACATTAGGAATGGAGATAGTCCCTCCAAGCAATTATAAAGTTAAAGGTTAGTGGTGTTTAGAAACTATAACTGCAAATATTGTTTGATGCAGAGTCAAGCAGTATACTATGAAAGTACTCTTTTCTTTATGACTTTTAGATTATGTGTTTGTTTTTATTTCTTCTTTTGAATTTTCCTTTGGCCCCCTGGAAGTCAGACTGCCTGATTAAAAACCAAAGCTTCATCACATCCTAGTTGTATGAATTTACTTTTGCGATCTGTAAATAGTGAAATTAACAGTATATCCTTTATAGAATTATTGAGATGATTTAATGGGTTAATATACATAAAATGCCTAAAACAATGTCTGACATACAGTAAACACTCAAAAAGTATTTGCTATAGTTTCACCTTTATTATGGTATAATATGTTCATTCAGTTTCTCAAGTCATATAATATTAATCTAAGTCATATAAATGTAGTTAAACTTTTCCCTAAAGATTTCTTCTGGATACTTCTGTTCTCTTGCTCAGCACTGAAAAAATTATGATATATGCCTGCAGACAAATGGCCATCTGGAATTTTGCTTTTGGGTTTTGTACATCAGATCTTCAGTGACTTTTTTTTTTTTTTTAATTGCCCTTCATTTTACTGAAGTACATTTTTAATAATAAAAGAAGGTACGTATGAGGTAAATTCTTAGGGTCTGTTTGAAAAGTCTTTATTCTTTATTCTTTTTTCACTTTTAATTGCTAATCTGGTTGCTAAAGGATTTCTGTTATTTTCTCTCTGATTTTTTAAGGCATTTTTTTTTCTTCTAACAGCTACCTTTGATGATGAGAGGTCTTATTTGTAGTCTTAGAAAGGTTAATTTGTGAGGAATCTGTTTTTCTTTTCCTCTTTAGAACTTTTTAGGAGGCTTCTTTTTATCATTGGTAATGTGGAATTGCAGAGTGTGTGTCACTTATTTGTATTCACCCTGCTTAATAATTTATAGTATCTTTATTTATTTATTTATTTATTTATTTATTTATTTATTTATTTATTTTTAAAGATTTTTATTTATTTCACAGAGAGAAACACAGCGAGAGAGGGAACACACAAGCAGAGGGAATGGTAGCGGGAGAAGCAGACTCCCTGCCGAGCAAAGAGCCCGATGCGGGGCTCGATCCCAGGACCCTGGGATCATGACCTGAGCCGAAGGCAGACGCTTAACGACTGAGCCACCCAGGCGCCCCTATAGTATCTTTATTTTGATGATGAATACCTTCCTTCAGCTTTGGTAAATTATCCTCTATTAATAGATTCTCTCAATCTCATTTTTTTCTTGAATTCCTATTAGATGATACCTCTCAAGTAAAAAGAATTCCTTTGTTTGATATATATGTCTTATACATATATAACATATAATATGCTATAACATATAACATATAATATATAAATGATATATAATGTAAGTGATAAGGTAAAAGATAAACATGTTTATATTAAGGCGATTTCTTTAGCTTTATCTTCTAACACTTATGCAATTAGTTTCTTTTTACTCAGGTAATTGCATTTTTTGTTTTTCAAGAAATTTTTCTTGGTTTCTAAATGTACCTCTTACAGCATTGAGCTTATTACTAATTAATTTTCCTCAAATTTTTCTTTATTTGTTGAAGTATGTGCACCTCCCCAGTCAATGTTTTGATTTTTTTTTTTTGCTTATTTTAATCATTTTCTCCCAAGATGCAGCCTTTCCTTAAATATCCAGTAATTCCTGCTCATCCATTCATATTTAATGTAAGGTGGTATAAAGGATAATTATAGTTCATGTATTTGTGGATGGAATTTTCAACAGACTGTCTCACTCTGGAACAAACAGGCTATTTTAGTAAGGCTATTAAGTGCAAGAATTCAGAATACTCTGGGGTACTAAAATTGCCTTCATGTTTTCCTTACAGTTTAGAACAGTTTTGTTTTATTTTATTTATTTATTTTTGATGATAACCATCAATTGTTTTAGCAGGATTTAGTTGCCTGTGGCTTTCATTTTTCTCTGGGGCCTGAGAGACTAGTGGGATCACTACCTCTTTTCTGTTTAAGCCTTCAAATAATACCCTTTTTCATTTCCATTCCTTACATTTAATTTCTGTTAGACTTTCAGTCTTTGAATTTGTTGTCTTCTTGGGCATCTGTTAGGTGGGCTGACTGCTTACCAGAATTCTAGTTGATGTCTGTCTAACTTTGCTTCATTAGAATTAGTTGAAATCCCTCTTCTATTGGTGACTTTCATTCTGTTTTTGTTTTCTTTGTTATAGGATTATCTTGTTCTTTGCACATTTACTTATAATAATTTTAATTAGTGTCTCAGGAGAGTTATAGTGTATGTATACATGCTCAGTCTGCCTTCTTGCCCAGGACCCAAGTTTAGTGTTAAATGTATATGGAATATGGGCTAAAGTAAGAATGGGTAAAGGAACAATAGAGAGTGAGAACTAATGAGAAGCTTGGTTTAGATGAGATGATGATATGTTAAATTAGACTGGCTTCCATGGAGATGAAGAAATGTGTGTGGGTTCAACAAGTGTTTTGGAAGTAAAATAAACATTACATTATTTAGTAATTTTGGTAAATAAAGTCGCTTTTATACAGTTCAGGTTTTTCTTCACAGTTGGTTTTTTGGTAGCTTTTGTTTTACAGAATGAAAAGATGATTCTGATCTTTTAAATTTTACTTCATAAAGCAGTAGCAATATTTTTTCTGTTATTTAGTCAATCATTTCTTATTCTTTTCCAACTACAGGAGGCAGTTTCTGAAGCAGTCTTGGCCAGTATAAGGTCATATGAAAAGCCTCAGTCTCAGTGGGGCTGGGATGCTCTTGGTATTTACTTCATTAGTATGATTCAAACTTAGACAGCCATGGTTCACATTCTCTAAATCCTGACCTGTTAACTACCATGATTACAGATATCCCTTGAGAAAGATAAATACTTATAAGATAAGCCAAAAGAAGATTATATAACTAGCTTAGATTTAGCTTTAGAATCTTGCTGGGGGCCATATTAGTCCTGGTTATCTGCACTGTACCATATCAGATTATTAATATTAATTAATTATTAATTAATTATATAAATTATATAAAATTAATTAATAATAATTTTATGTGTGTGGCCTATGCTAAATCAGTCCTGAAAGTCTTCTCAAGTAAAAGGCTCTTGCTGAGTAAGAGGCTTCACAGACCATATTGTTACGTGAGATTTACAATAATAAGGAATCAATCCAAAAAGGATAAATTTTGAAAGGTTAGACAAAAAATAGGCCTGATTATTATTATCAGAGAGACATCTATCTTCCTATTACTTGTGCCCATTCAGTGTCATTGTGTTTGACCCATCCATACAAGAATCACACTTTTATGAAGATGGAGTAAAGAGAAGATTCAAGTTTCTGTTAAAGATGGGTACACTAATAAAATTAATTAGAATTGACAAGAGGAAGTTGAAGCAAGAGATACAAGAGAAGTGATTTGTAAATCTAGTGGCTCATCAGACACCTTTAGGGTTTTCAAATTTGTAGGTGGGTTTTGAGGTTGAAGTGAAATCCAGGTTGAAAGTCCACAGATGCTTTAGGGAAGATTAAATTTCAAGTCCATGGTAAAGCACAGTTTAGGATGTTTCAGAATATGGGATGGGGATTGCTTTTGCTAATGATCTTTTTTGTTTTTTGAGATATAATGAAGATATAACATTATATTAGTCTTAGGCGCATTTACCGAAAAGACTGTGTTTTCTTTATTGTATATTCTTGACTTCTTTGTTATTAATTAACTGATCATATATACATGTATTTATTTCTGGAGTCTCTATTTTGTTCCCTTGATCATGTATCCATTTTTGTGCTAATACCATGTACTGTTTTGATTACTATAGCTTTAAAATATAGTGTGAAATCAGGAAGTGTGGTGCTTCTGGGTTTGTTCCTTTTTCTTAAGATTGCTTTGGCTATTCAGGGTCTCTTGTGGTTCCATCCAAATTTTAGGACTGTTTGTTCTATTTTTGTGAAAACTGCCATTGGCATTTTGATAAGGATTAGTATTGCATGGAGCACTGGGTGTGGTGCATGAACAATTAATCTTGTAACACTGAAAAAAAAACATATTTGGGAAAAAATAAAAAATAAAAAAGAGATATTGAGGAAAAGTCATAACAATAATTTATATAGAAGTTACTTGTGAGGAAAAAAATCACTTATTAAGGACTTTTTAGAGTGATTTTTTTTTTTGTACTCTGGCTTTAATAAAACACAATTGTAACCATATTCAACATATAATTTCAATATTGTAATTGAAACTTTAGTACAATACACTTAGTATGTATGATATACATTTTATGTAAATAAACATAGGTAAATATATAAATTAGTGGCATAATATTACATTGAATGGATAAATCATATTTAAGATTCCCTGAAAATGGACAACTAATTTGTTTCCAGTTTTGGCTGTAATTAGTATTTCAAATATTGTTTGGTATATGCTGATTTTCCTTACTTATTTCAGGACTATTTCCTGAAGAAATGATTCCATATTTAAATTTATTATGATAAAAATTTAATTATTTTATTTTATTTTTTTAAAGAATTTTATTTATTTATTTGACAGAGAGAGAGATCACAAGTAGGCAGAGAGGCAGGCAGAGAGAGAGTGGGAAGCAGGCTCCCTGCCTAGCAGAGAGCCCGATGCGGGGCTTGATCCCAGGACCCTGAGATCATGACCTGAGCCGAAAGCAGAGGCTTTAACCCACTGAGCCACCCAGGCGCCCCCAAATTTAACTATTTTGGAGGGTCATGATTTACATCACTAAATTGCTTTGTATTTATAATGCCTTGAGCAGTGTATCTTAAGCGATCTTTAGCAATACTTTCACAACTTTGAGGTATCTTCAGTGTTTTTAAGTCTTTGCTGTTTAATGAATATAGGGTCAGAGCAGTTATGCTGCCGCCCTCCCCAGAGAGGCTGCTGCAGAACATTAGGACTTTTACAGATGTTAGACTCCAGATAAAATGTGGAATATAAAGACTTCATTTTAATATCTCATAAATTATGTCCCTATTTTTCTTCATTCTGTTTCTGTTGTGTATTTAAATCTGTATTTTGGTTTATGCAGCAAGTAATTGCTGTAGGAGAATTTTCATATCTTAGAAAATTTAGTGGATAACAAACTCTGGTGAGTTACAGTGTTCTAGGAGATGGAAGTGGGACTCTTAAAGTTAATAAAGTTGCTTAGGATACCAACAGATTGAAATATTAACTCATGGGGAAAGATTTGTAAAATTACCATACAATATGCTTACAGAAAAATGAGTTGGAATATATGTTAGCGGCTGGCATGCAAACAAGAAACAGTAGAACTTACACACAAGATAGAAATAAAGAAAAAAGGAGATGGCAAGGAAGGGAAATTGATTTTTAAAGTGATAGGTATTAGCAACCCATATGAACTCTTTAATGCTAATCTGAAATGTATATACTTGTTTCTGAGCCAGACACAAAATAACAGATTAAACATGTTATTGATACTTTGCTCTTGGAACAGACTGTTGAAAGGAGATTCTATTTTGGGAGCAAAACAGGTCCAGTAATCACCTGAAAACACTTCTGACAGTGATAAAATATCGTCCAACTCTGATTTTTTTCAGTTAGGTAATGATTTTCCCCATCAAATTCCTAAAAATATGTGGAGGGCCGAACAAAGCAAATGTATTTATGGATGATTTATCCCAGACACCTGTATTATCTGTTGACAAGAAAAATAGCCTAACGAAAAGAAAAAGAGGAAGAAAAAGGTTGAGGGAGAAAGATACTAAGAAAAGGAAATCTTAGAAGATTAATGAACTGTTGAATCCAGAGGTTTAACTGATGAACCTTTCAATTTAGACTTTCTTTAAGCTACTGTCAAACAAAAATGACTATAGGCAGCATATTGCTTTGATATCATATTGGCATAAATTATTTTTCATGTGGTGTTTATGGTATCAGTTTTTATTAATCCTCATTTCACATCTGCATTGTTTTCTTAGAGTGAAATGTCTTTAAAATTCTCTTGTTGAATTTTATTCTTACTCTTTTTACTTTCCTATATTCTTTCCTAGTATCATGGAGATGATTCGTTCTATTGTGTTTCAGTGTGTGTGTGTGTGCGTGCGTGTGTGTGTGTGTGTGTGTGTGCGTGCGTGTGTGTGTGTGCGCGTGCGTAGGTTGTTTTTGTAAAATTAAATTCTCTTACCAGCACATTATGATGAATGAAAAATGAAAAATAAAACACAGAGCTTTGCAAATGAGGTATTTCGTGATACAGATAATTGGCATTTATAAACCATGAATTCTTCATCCTCAAATAAAGTTACTGTGGAGAATACTTACTGGAGTAGAATTGCTGCAGATATCCCACACTGTTTTATTATTCATTCTTTTATCCACTAATCTATTACACAAAAATAGAATGTACTATGTGTGAGGAACTGAGCTAGGAAATCAAAGTTAAATAATACATAGTTTATGTTCTCAAACAAATTTAAGGACTGTTTTTGTCAACATAGTCAAGTTATGCAAGACTAGTCTGGAGGCGTATGAGAATCCCTGTAAGGCTCGAGCAGTCAATTTGTAATGTAGACAATTACTGACCGGTATGTCTATTGTATTACTTTTATAGGTCCCCTCTTTTCCTACTCTGTGGCATTTCTTCCTATATAAATATCCAATGTACCCTTTTCATTATATTGTCCAATGAAAAACCCGATTTTTCAGAAGGACTGGATGTCACTCATAAATTACCTAGAGTGACTGATACCAATGTATTCTTTTTCTAAGAATACTGCTTTTCAAGCCAAATCTCAAATTATAGAAATCTAATCACTAATCACCATTGAAGAAATGTTGATTATCCCGATCAAGTAGGGAAGCTTTAGGGGAGTCTAACATTTCACTAACTATAGCCTTTGTGAACCGGGAGCTGACATGTGACTTACTCCCTGCTTTTTACCTATTTCCTTAATTATTTTCTGTTTTGAGTTCTGCCTTACTTTCCTGGCTAGTTTCAAGTCTAGTAAAAGTTGAAATACACACACACACACACACACACACACACACTCTCTCTCTCTCTCTCTCACACACACACACACACACTCACACACACACTTGTTTTTATAAATTGGAGAAATGAGGCCAATACCTATGGCCTCCATACTTCAATAATTTGAAGTAAATTTTTAAAAATTATAATGGCTGGAGCTCCTGGGGGGTGCAGTCTGTTAAGCATCCAACTCTTGGTTTTTGCTGAGGTCTTGATCTCAGGGTTGTGAGATTGGGCCTCGTGTCAACTCCACACAGAGTCTGTTGGGATTTTTCCTCTCCCTCTGCTCCTCCTCTCTCAAATAAGTATTTTTAAAAATTATAATGGCTATTTAAATTATATCCCTTCTTGGCTTTCTTCTGAACATGTAGAGATGATCTAAGATGAATTCTGCTTGTATGAAATCATCAGATTTTTTATTTCATCCTTTTGCTGATGAGGTTGATTGACTACACAGTAAATTCAAATGAGGAAAATGCTATCAATTATCAAAATGATCAAAAGACCTAGCTCAAATGAAAGGCTTCTAATGACCAAAGCTGGAACTATTTGAGAAAAAAAAGAGAAATGATTATTTTATTAGTTCTCTATTGCTGTCATTAAGAGATTACCACATACCTAGTCACAGCACAAATTTATTACCTTAAAATACTGTAGGTCAGTGCTACACACAGGTCTGTGCAGATTGCATCAAAGTGTCCACCTCACTGAATGCCTTTCTAATGGCTCTACAGGAGAGTCCATTTCTTTACTCTTTTATGTTGTTAGCAGAATTCAGTTCCTTGTGATTATAGGGCTAGGGTACCCATTTTCCTGATGGTTGTCAGTCGGAGGCTGATCACAGCTTATAGAAACCACATCATTCCCTGGGTTTTGGCTTCCTTCTTCCTCTTCAGAACCAGCAACAGTAAGTCGAATCTTTTCTCATGTTGCATCCCTCTGATCCAATCTTTTCCCTTTGTTTTCTACTGTGAAGCACTCCTGTGATTAGTTTGTATCCATTGGGTAATTGAGGAAAACCTCCCCATCTCAGGGTCTGTCCTTACCTAAATTGTATCTGCAAAGTATCTTTTTTTTTTATGTAAGGGAACATATTCATAAGCTCCAGGGACTCTTTGGGGATGATGGTTTTTTTTTCTATCATAATACTATTGAATAAAAGAATTATCCATGAGTCCATACTGATACACACAAGTAATTTAATAAATACCTCAGTGGAGCAAAGGGTTATCTCTTCATTACAGAAGAATTCTGATTGAAAAGTATAGAAGTAATAGGGGAAACAGAAACACCATAGTAATAATTGTTGCAAGTAAGATCCATTATGGATGCTAAAATTAGCAAACCAGATTTTGAGAGAAAGATAATATTTGCATAGTCTCAAAATAATCTTCAACATATGGTTAATGGGAAAATAGTAACTCTACTATGTAGAAATCCAGCAGACACTACTTTAACCAGTGGATCAAGATTCACTTTTCATTAATAAGATATATAGTGTCATATACACCGTGAAGTGGGGCAAGAGAAGGGCACAATATTTCTGTTATGTCCCTGCTAAAAATTCATTACCTCATCCTAATCATGAGAAATCATGAGAAAATATCAGACATACCAAAACTCAGGCACTTGACCAGTACTCTTCAAAGAATCTGGTTCATGAAAGATAAGCAAAGACTGAGGAACTGTCAAAGACAGAGAGAATTAGGGAGACATGAAAAGAATGCAGTGTGAGATTCGTGATCAGAATCTGGAACAAAAAGAAGTCAGTACAAAAATCAGTGAAATAAAATGTGCAGTATAGTTAGTAATATTGGGCCAGCATTCATTTTCTGGTTTTCATATTATACTGTGATTATATAAGCTTTTAACATTAGAAAAAAATAGATGAGGTTATATGGGAGCTTGTCTGTACTATTTTTGCTACTTTTTTTTAAGTCTAAATTTTTTTTAAGATAATGACAACAACAACAAGCACTGGTGTAGGATTATGGATATTATAAATTTCCTTCTTTTTGTTTATCTGAGTTTTTTTGGTCATGATTATGTATGTATTATTTTTTTATTTAAATAAAAAGGTTAGAAAAATTTAAACAAAAGACCTGGGTCAATCATAGGTGTACAATATTCCTGCCACAAAGATGTAAGTAGAAATGAGCTCTAAGGAGTTAGCTCATTAACAAACAATTCCTGCAATATGTAGGGCTTCAGAAAAGACATTTCTGTCTTTCAGTTTATAGAAGAATATTTATCTATTAGGATGGATATTCAAGAGTATCTTTCTTTCTTTTTTTAAAATTTATTTATCTGACAGAGAGAGAGAACAAGCAGCCAGAGAGGCAGGCAGAGAGAGAGGGGGAAGCAAGCTCCCTGCTGAGCAGAGAGCCCGATGCTGGGCTCAATTCCAGGACCCTGAGACCATGACCCCAGCTGAAGGCAGAGGCTTTAACCCACTGAGCCACCCAGGCGCCCCTCAAAGCAGTTTCATGTATTGGGATTAGCATGGGTTTGGAATCTGAAAACCAATGTTTCCACTACTTGTTGAACATTCCTAGATCTTATTCCCATCAATTAAAGTCTCAGCCACTGTTGACTCATCAATTATAATAAAACTAATCTTTGGTGGTGTTTTTTGTAAGGATTAAATGGCACAAATGTGGTTACATGTCTGATAACTGTGAAATGCTCTCCACTTATCCATTACTATTATTGTTTAGTATCTTCCATTGATGAGTGAGCCACTGGCAACTAGAATTCCTTGTGATAACACATCTGAGAAAGTTGACTGAACTCAATGCAGAATCCTGTTTTACCCTCACTTGACTGAAATGTGGCTTTAGGGAAGGCTTTGGTGAAGAGGAAGATGAGTGAGCACTTTTCTCTTTTGAGCCTGCACTTCAGATGAAATATGTATGGAAATTAAGTCGTTTTCACTTCTTCTTGATTTTTGTCACTCTCCTTATACCTTTCTGACCTTCTTTTGCCCCTGAGCTTTTCCAGTTCTGAGTGATGATCACATAGGTAGAAATCATATGGAAAGTATATCATGCGTGCAGTATGCACAGGGATGCAAGAATTTAATTTTCTTTCAGTGCAAAGCAGCCCTGCCTGTTTAAAACTGATTTCCCTTTACAGCAAAATCTACAAAAGTGCATTGGGAGAAAAAGTTTTCCACTTTAAATAAATTCTGCTGCTTGTGCTTTACGTGAGGAGATTTATGAAGTTCATTTAAAAAATTGGCTAAGTAAAGGGAGTTTTCAATCTGAAATGAAGACAAACTAAGGGGAAAAAACATAAAAATATATGGAGATCTGACTCATCCTAGCCCATTAGCTCAGCACTGGTGCACGCATACATAATGCTAATGCAGGAGTACAGTTTTAAACCTGATTAGAGTGTAGACTGGGAGTTTAAAAAATAATCAAAGGAATCAGCTTTAGAGTACACATCAAAGAATGCTCTTTGTGCTGATGGGAATAAAGAGGAATAGAGAAGAATATCTTGTATTTAATCCTTGATTCTCAGGGCAAGTGTTTTAAGAAAACAGATAAAAGATTAAAGTTCAACTCATACAAAATAAGAGAATTAAATAAATTTATGGCCTGAAAAAAACCCAAGCTCTTCATTCCTAATTATATCTAGCAATAATCTTCTAACAGCCTCGTTAAAGCATTAACAATGGAAAGTTAATATACACAGCAAATTCTTCTTATTTATATTCTTGTCATTTCGTTTTGAATTTGTAGTTAGAGAGCTCACACCCAGCCTCCTTCCAGCAAAGTAAAGATAAAATGTTTCTATTAAAAAATTCTTCTTCATTTCTTTCTCTTAGTTGCACAGTAGCAATAAGAAGGCCGATTCCTAATATAGAGAAAAAGAATGATGTGCTACGAATGGATGCATCAGCCTAATATGATTAGCATATCTTTGCAGGTAAATTTTTTCCTCACGAGGGAAAAACATTCTGTACCCTTGTCACATTTCTCGATTTATATAGAGGAAAGTGACTCATTAGGGACGGGTTATTGTCTGTGGATGAGACAGTCCACTCATCTTGTAGTTGTATGCGTTTTCCATTTTAGATTCTACACATTGCTTTAAGTTCCTATGCATTGCCTGAGAAATTAAATGTCTTTCTTTGCATTTAGAAACAAATGCAGAGCTCATTTTCTTTTGCTGAGAGGCAGAACTAGAGCATAGGTGTGAAAAGAATTATTCTTAATATAGATGAAAAATGTTTCCCCAAAAGTATTGAAAATTCCCTTTTAGTCTAAGCATAGTACTTCTTAAAGGGAGTCTTGCACAATCATTAACACCAATTTATGTGGGAGGTAATTTGAAAAGACTTTTAGAAAGCCTGGGAAGCCAGACTATAACACATCTGTTCATTAGCTCTCAGTCTAACTACTGTGTAGTTGTCGACACTCACCTTCCTGAATCACTGTTCCTATTAAATGGAGGATGTCCTTCTGTTGGCTCTAAGGAACTGAGCTTTGCCAAGATTTAGAGCATGTGTAAGGAGCCCTCTCTTGAGGTCATCTATCTGATTCATCACCCAAGAGAACCATAAATGTAATCAGTATTAATGACTATAAAGACTGAACCAAATAATTAAAAACTTTGAGTAGGATTTGAAGTTGTAAATGTTATAAAAACAGAAAATAATGAATTCATTTGTGATATATCCTATCCCTAATTTGGCAAAGTCATCGATGAAATAGATCAGTGTTTATGAAACTTCTCTCTGGAGACTTAAGAATAACTGAGTACTGTAGTTTCTAATCTAAATGCAATTTAGTGAACCAAGAGACAGAACAAATAGGCCTTTGCTATAGGAAACTAGCATTCTGCAAGCCTTGTTAACCTGTTGAATATCAAGTGTTGTATATTCACTAAAGCTGAGTGTTGTTAAACCATTAAATCCAAGGCTTAATTCATATTATGCCTAAATTCAGGTTCTGAAATACTTGGCAGATAATAAACTGCTGGTGTGCCGGGGGGACAGGAATGGATGGATATCACAGCTATGCAAGAAGACTTTGGAATTTGTTAACTTGAAAGTACAATTATTTAAATTGATTTTAAACTGACAAGGCATAAGCATGAAGTCAATTAAGATAAAGGTAAAGCAAAATAAAAAAAACCTAGACTACCTAGGCTTATCTCAATTTCTCTTCAGAACAATCCTATGTAAGTTTCCAATTCAGAAGCTGTTTTCCCCAAATCATACAGCAAGTAAGTGATAGAATTAAACTGATGATTATTATACTCTACATTTTTGGAAGTCACAAGGAATTTTACTGTGAATATATGTAGGTCCACCAATTGCTGTGGATTTCACAAGTAGTCTGAAGAAGACCAAAGATGTCACTGCAATTCTGGAATCTTCTTTTCTCCTCATGGTCTGCAAAATAAATACCAATGGATGTTCTTCATATACAGTAGCTCCATACCAAACCAGAACTCAGTAATTCTATTTTGAATTAATCTGAATGTGATGTAAAAGGATATCAAAGAAAGAGGACGTTAGACAAAGAAATTAAAGCAATTTAGACCCTCAGAATCAATTCAGTGAAGTTTTGTGGGAGAATAATTGTTTTTGTGTGTTTTTATTTGAATAGATTGAATTCATTGTTTATTAGTTGAGATGAAGACAAACATAACGATCCATCTCTAGGTTATGTTTATTTTTCTATCAAAATGAGAATTGTTTGTAATTTATGGCAAGACAGAATGCCAACAGACAAATATGGAGGATTATCAGATCTCCAGATATACCTGCCATTCTTCTTATAAAGGCATTCAGTGAAATAAATAGATGAGATCCATGTCAGGTGTAAAAAATGTGAAATCCCCTCACCTGCCATGAGGTATCCTGGATTATTTAGGAAGATTCTGTTGACCAAACTAGATGCTGCAAGAAGAAGACAACATGAGGCCTCTTATACCAGAACTGGCTTATTAATATTTATTGTAATGAATTGGCATATGTGATTGTGGGAGTTAACTAGACAACTCTGAAATTTGCTGGTAGATTGTAGTCCACAGGTAGAGTTCCTTCTTCTTCAAGGAGACCTCAGTTCTGCTCTTTTAAAGCCTTTCATTGGATTGGATCAGACCCACCCTAATGATCCAGGCTAATCTCCTTTACTTAAAGTCAACTGATTATAGATACTAATCACATCTACAAAATAACTTCCACAGCAACACCTACATTAGTGTTTGATTGTTTAGCCTAACCAAGTTGACACATAGAATAGACCATCCCATCATATTAGTTGAATACAGGATAAAAGTTGCATGATTTTTTTTTTTTTTAAAGATTTTATTTATTTGACAGAGAAACACAGCGAGAGAGGGAACACAAGCAGAGGGAATGGTAGCGGGAGAAGCAGGCTTCCCGCAGAGCAGGGAGCCTGATGCGGGGCTCGATCCCAGGACCCTGGGATCACGACTTGAGCCGAAGGCAGACACTCAACGACTGAGCCACCCAGGTGCCCCTGATTTTTTTTTCAGTAGATGCATGCATATACACAGATACACCCATTCAGTAAACTTGGACTAGATGTCCTGTTCTGGTAAAGTGTATCTACGAAAACAAAAACAAAACCCAAAATAATGGTGAAAGACTGAAAGCTTTCCCAGTAAGGTCAGGTGTAAGAAAAGGATGTCCACTCTCACCACTTCTTTTCAATATTGTGTGGAGGTCCTATAGAAATCGTCCACAGATTTCTAGGATTCAGGGTAGAGTGTGGTGAGGAAGAGGTATGACTTCTACTGGGTAAGGGTTTCTTTTGGGTTATAAAAATGTACTGAAGTACAACTCTTTAAATATAGAATAAAGCACTGAATTGTACACTTCAGTTCTTATTCTTAATTGGTTGAGCAGACAACAGTTTGTTAAAATTAATAGCAACAATTTATCTAATTATGTACCTATGCTTATGTATGCTTGTATGTGAGTGAAATGAATGAGAGCAATGATACAATGAATAGATACAATGATACAATACAGTAGATACAATGATACAATGAATAGAGCAATGATACAATGAATGATACAATGGTACAATGAATACACTACTATGGTAGGGATTTAGGTTGTTTTTTTTTAAAGATTTTATTTATTTATTGGACAGAGAGAGTCACAGCAAGAGAGGGAACACAAACGGGGGGGGGGGGGGAGAGGGAGGAGCAGGCTTCTTCCTAAGCAGGGAGCCTGATGGGGGGCTCCATTCCAAGACCTTGAGACAATGACCTTGAGCCTAAGGCAGATGCTTAATGACTGAGCCCACCCAGACGCTCCTAGGGTTGTTTTGTTATTATAAAGAATTTTGTGTGAAGAAGCTTTGGATAGTTCTATTTTTAATTTTTTGAGGAACCCCTATACTGTTGATCCAGCAATCGCACTTCTGAGTGTATATTCAGCGGAAATGAAAACAGGATATCAAAAAGATATCTGCACTCTCATTTATTTCAGTATTATTCAAAATAGACAAGATATAGAAATAACCCAAGTGTCTGTCAACAGTTGAATGGATAAACAAGAGGTGGCTCATATATACAATGTGACATTATTTGGCCATGAAAAAGAGCAAAAGTCCTACTGTTCGCAACTATAGGGATGGACCTTGAGGACATTATGCTAAATGAAATAAGTCAGAGAAATATTGTATGATCTTATTTATATGTGGAATCTAAAGAAAACTCCAACCTTTTAGATACAGAGAGTTAGAAAAGTGGTTACCAGTGGCTGAGGGGTGGGGAAATGTAGAAAATTTGGCCAAAGTGTACAAACTTCCAATTAGAAGATAAATTCTGGGGATGTAATGTAGAGCAATGTGATTACAGTTAACATTAAACTACTATATATTTGAAAGTGGTTAAGAGAATAAAGATTAATGTTCTCACCACAAAAAAGCAATGGTAATTATGTGACATGATGAAGGTATTATTTAACCCTATAGAGCATAGAATTGAGTCTCTATTCTGCTTTATGATAATGATACTTTTATTGATAAAAGTTATTGTACCTGGTAATATATCAATTCTATAGCCAAAGTATGGAAACTATTACTATTTTAATCTAAAATGTCCATTCCACTGTTAAATCAGTCAGTCATAATGCTCCAAAATAAAGATCACATTATAACTAATGCTAGGTTATGTTTCATAATTTTTTCCAAAAAAATTTCATTTCAGAATGACCAATATAAATGATATTACCTTAAATATAAATAAGTCAATTAATATTATATATATTTCATATACATATAATAAAATATTATATATATTTCATTTGTCCTTTTTATGTTACTAAAGGAGAGTTATTTTTGTTTTATTTCGAAGCATTATACATCTTAATACTCTAGTCCCTTTTTAGAGTTCAATATTTGAAATGTATGTGTCAGCAGCAGAGAAAGATATCAACTTTCTCTTAATCACTGAATACCACTTTTTTAAAGATTTATTTATTTGAGAGAGAAAGGGCATGCGGGGGCTGGGGGACAGAGAGAGAGAAAGAGAATCTCAAGCAAACTCCCCCTTGAGTGCAGAGCCCAATGTGGAGGTCATTCTTATGACCCTGAGATCATGACCTGAGCCAAAATCAAGAATCTGACGATTAACCAACTGAGCCACCCAGTCACCCCTGAATACTACTTTTTTTTGATGATAGCAATATTGAAGGCCTTCCTTTAAAATGATATAGTTGCTGTGGATATTTAGAAATGTGGGTGGAAATTTCCAAATTGATAGCAAGTTTCAGGTTTATCCTTGGCTCTACTGAGAGGAATTAGATATTTTTAATCATTTGCTTTTTAGTTGAATTTACTATTCAGTTTTAGGTAGACTTGCTCTCCATGAAACTTTGCTTCTTCTAAAACCGTAAAAATTGCTACGAGAAGTAATCTCTTGGTCTAGAGATAGGTGTAACTTAAAGGAACTAGATAATTTCATTGAAAATAGATTGAAAATAAAAGAAGACTAAAGATATTTTGATAGTCTAGTTGGTACTACTTTTATGGTGTGTCTGATTATAAAGAATTTTTCTGTTTGGGAGTGTTTCATATAAAAGATGTAATTTCTCTGAATGACTGAATAAGAGAGGCAAAAATCTTCTATAATGATTCTGAGTTCAGAATAGTTCATTATTTAAAGTCTTTCTGCTTTTCTGTCTTGTATACTTCACTTGGTGTTTTACATTCCCTGATAGTGTATTTTGTGAAAGTAATTAAAGTCTTTCTTAACTCAGTTTTAAGACATTTAAAATTAGATAATAAATTAGTTAGAAATGAGTATAAGTACATATCATATTCTTTAAAATTAATCAAGGTGTACAATAATCTGTGCTTAGTTTTTTTTTTTTTTTAAGATTTTATTTGTTTTAGAGAGAGATTGAGAACAGGGGGAGGAGCAGAGGAAGAGGGAGGAGAGCAGCAGACTCCCCACTGAGTGCAGAGCCCGACTCAGGGCTCGATCCCAAGGTTATAGGGCCTGACCTGAAATTCAAGAGTTAGATACTTAACAAACTGTACCATCTAGGCACCCCTGTACTTAGTAGTTTTTAAACAAAGGTTAACATTATGACTTGAGTGACAGATTGATATTCTGACTTGGGGGATGAAGTATCTTTCAGTTATTTGAAAGAGCAAATTGGAATTGGCCTTAATACTCCCATCTACTATGAATAAGAATCTATATCAACTTGGCATGATGAATTAAGGTTTTCAGAAACACATATTAGGATTAGTTGATAATGATATCAAGATGTGTTGGTGTAAAAATTTGTTTAAAGTTTCTGTAAACTGATGTCAATAAACCGTATGTTTCCATTTCTTAGTCTATTATATAATAATAGAGAACCTTCACTAGGTACTTGCTATGTATTGGGCACTATTCTTTGTTCTTTTGATGGGTTAACTCACTTATTTCTCATAATAACTCTATAATAATAATAACTCTATGAGATGGAGCCCGTCATTCACTTTATTTTATAGATGAAGAAACAGACACAGAATAGGTAATTGTCAATCTCACACATCTAATTAGATGGAGAAGCTGAGGTTCAACCACAGGCACTCTTGTTTCAGAGCTCAGATTGTCAAAACATGAAAATACATAATATTCCTTTAAATATTTACAGATATTATCCACCAATAGTAGCATTAGACCTTTACAAAATGTTCATGTAGAAATGTTCAGGAAAACATACCCAAAGAAGCCAGATTGGAGCAGACACTGACATTATTTATTTATAACTTTCTAACAGTGCTTTCTTAGTTAACGGACAGCTGTTGTAGTCACTAGTTAAATACAATGATTTTTTTTAAGGGATTACATCATTATCATTTCATTCACACTTCATTTTCAGTATGCTTGGGAATTGGGAGTTAAATTTCTGATCTTAAGCTTTTGAATCCATTTATAGAAAGTGGGATGTTTTATTAGAATACCTGATAAATTTAATAAAAAAAGAAAGATGTAACTTTTGTTTTTAACTTTTTTTGACAATCAGAAGTCTTTACTGCTACATTGAAAATATTTGTAAATTATAATACGATATTATATAGAGAATATATAAAATTGGATCATGGAGCACCTGGGTGGCTCAGTCAGTTAAGCAACTGACTCTTGATTTCAGCTCAGGTCATGATCTCAGGGTCCTGGGATTGAGCGCCATGTGGGGCTCTGTGCTCAGCAGGGAGTTGGCTTGTGTGTTTCTTTCCCTCTCCCTCTGTCCTTACTTGCATGTGTGCTCTCTCTCTAAAATAAATAAATCTTTAAAAAATAGTTCATATATATTATTATAAATAATATTTGTAACACAATATGTTGAGAAATATGGTTGGGTGAAGATTCAATCAGAGTGAAAGATAAGCCTTTTAAGAACAATATTTATTTTGGTGCTAGTGAGAGAAAGTCCAAACTTCGGTGAAGACAAAGTCCTGTAGTCCTTGGTGTAGTGAAGGAAGTGCAATAATGTTTTGACTTGGAGGAGTTGACTATGAAGGAGCTGTCTGCTGTGTCCAGCAAGTGAAGGTGGTGGAACTCAGCCCAGGAGGGACAATCCCTGCATCATCTGGCCACCATGCAGATAGAGGCTGAGGTGGAAGAACACAGACTGGCAGATTGGAGGCTTGAATGGAGGGGAGGGAATAGCACTGCTTTAGGACCGAGGCTCCTGGTGAAGAGATCACTGGGGTTTGGCTCTTGGTTTCCAGGCAGGTTAGGAGAAATTTTTTGTGGTGTGGTGAATCTCATAATCTGTTCTGGAGCATTTTTAGCATCTCTGCCATTTGCTCTTCTTGTTCTGATGGTTTGGATCTCTCTTCCTTCAGTTCTTGAACCAGAGAATTTAGTACCTACATTAGCATGATTAGGTTGGAGTACTTTCCTGACAACAGGGAGCATGAACTCCCCTCTACAGGGACAAAGGAGCTGGCTGGTGCCATTGCTCTTCCCCACCCCTCAGCATAAATTAAATTCCGTAAACAGCACAACATTAACACTAGCTGCCTACATTGCTTACACCAAGCATTACCAGCAGAATGCTCTTCGGAAAGTGTGCCTGAGAATCACTGCAGTGGGCCACTCCTCTGAAAACCAACAAAAACCCCCACATGCACATCTATTGACCATAAAGTTCTGAAAACTTCAGTTCTAATGGAAATAGCATCAGGTCTCTTTTAAGAAGCAGAGCAGAGCACACCATGTTAAAACTCACTACATGCTGGCCAAGGTCCAAACTTCCTCACTGCAGGCAAGGAGAAATTCTGGAGAGGACTGATCTGAGGGATAGAGCAGGCATATCACAGCACCAAAGTGCACATAGCATATACAAGAGGTAATTCTTGAAGTACTAGACCCTGGACGTTATATGCCCTCTTCATAAAGCCATTAATTTCAGAAGCAGGAAACATAACAGGCTTTCCTAACATACTAAAGAAAAAGACAGAAACTTAGACAAAATGGCAAGATGGAGGAATTTACCCCAAAAGAAAGAACAAGAAAAGGTCACCACTAGGAATTTAATTGAAACAGATATAAATAATATGCGTGATCCAGAATTTAAAGCAACAATCATAACAATACAATTTGGGCTTGGGAAAAGCGTATAATACACCAGGGAGTCCCTTACCATAGAAATAAAGAACCTGAAAACTAGTCAGACTGTATGAAAAATAGAATAACCAAGATTTGAAACTGAGTGGATGTAATGACCACAGGATGGAAGAAGCAGAGGAATGAATAAATGATACAAAAAATAGAATTATGAAAAATAAGGAAGTTAATCAAAAGAGGGAAAGAAAAGTCTTGAATGACAAAGGTATACTGAGGGCACTCAGTGACTCCATCAAATGTATTAACTTCTGTATCATAGGAATCCCAGATGAAGAAGAGAAAAGGGGACAGAAGGGTTATTTGAGCAAATTATAGCTGAAAACTTCCTCAAGATGGGAAGGAAACAGATTTCCAAATCCACAGAGAACACCCATCAAAATCAACAAAAGCAGGCCAACACCAACACATATTGTAGTTAAATTTGCAAAATACAAAGTTAAAGAAAAAACCCTAGGGGCGCCTGGGTGGCTCAGTGAGTTGAAGCCTCTGCCTTCGGCTCGGGTCATGATCTCGGGGTCCTGGGATCGAGCCCTGCATTGGCCTCTCTGCTCAGCAGGGAGCCTGCTTCCCACCCCCCTCCCCCACCTGCCTTTCTGACTACTTGTGATCTCTTTCTGTCAAATAAATAAATAAAATCTTTAAAAGAGAAAAAAAAAAAAAAGAAAAAAAAGAAAAAACCCTAAAAGCAGCAAAGCAAAATAAGTCCCTAACTTACTAGAGAAGATAGAAAAGGTTACTGACAGATATCTCTGCAGAATTATAGCAGGCCAGAGGAAAGGGGCATGATGTATTCAACATGCTGAATGGGAAAAATCTGCAGCCAGGAATACTCTGTCCAGCAAGGCTATTGTTCAGAATAGAAGGAGAAATAAAGTTTCTCAGATAAGTAAAAACTAAAGGAGTTCATGACTACTAAACCAGTACTGCAAGAAATATTAAAGGAGTCTCTGAGTGGAAAAGACCAAAAGTGACAAAGACTAGAAAAGAACAGAGAAAATCTCCAGAAACAACAATGAGACATGGAATAAAATGGCACTAAATTCATATGTATCAATAATTACTCTGAATACAAATGGACTAAATGCTTCAATCAGAAGACATAGGTATGTCAGAATGGATAAAAAAAACAATATCCTTCTATATCCTGCCTACAAGAGACTTATTATAGACGTAAAGACACCTGAAAAGTGAAGGGAGTAGAGAGAGAAACATTTATCATGCAGATGGATGGATGTCACTAGAAAGTCAGAGTAATAATACTTATTTCAGACAAACGATTTAAACAAAAGATTATAACAGTGAGGAAGAAGGGCACTATATCGTAATAAAGGAGACTATCCAACAAGAAGATGTAACAATCGTATATTTATGACCCCAACTTGGGAGCACCCAAATATATAAAATAGTTAATAGCAAACATAAAGGAACTCATTGGTAATAATACAATAATAGTAGAGGACTTTAATAGCCCACTTACATCAGTGGACAGATTTTCTAAGCAAAAAATCAGCAAGGAAACAGTGGCTTTAAATGACATACTGGACCAGATGGACTTAATATATTCAGAACATTTCATTCAAAAGCAGCAGAATACACATTCTTTTTAGGTGCACATGGGACATTCTCAGGAATAGACAACAAACTAGGTCACAAGTCAGACTTCAACAAGTACAAAAAGATTGAGATCATACCATGCTTATTTTCCAACCACACTATGAAACTTGAAGACAACCACAAGTAAAAACTTGGAAAGACTGCAAATAAATGGAGATTTTTAAAGAAAATCGTACTAAAGAATGAATGGGTCAATGAGGATATCAAAGAAGAAAATGAAAAATACATGGAAAGAAATGAAAATGAAAACAAAATTATCTAAAACCTTTGGGATGCAACAAAAGCAATCATAAGAGGGAAATATATAGCAATAAAGGCCTGCCTCAAGAAGGAAGATAAATCTCAAATACACAGCCTAACCTTGGATTAAAGGAGCTAGAAAAAGAACAAGAAATGAAGCCTAGTCCACAGTAGCCAAACTATGGAAAGACCCTAGATGCCCATCAACAGATGAATGAATAAAGAAGATGGAATACTATGTAGCCATCAAGAGAAACGAAATCTGGCCATTTGCAATGACTGGATGGAACTGGAGGGTATTATGCTAAGCAAAATAAGTCAGTCAGAGAAAGACAATTATCACATGATCTCTCTGATATGAAGAATTTGAGAGGCAAGGTGGGAGTTTGGGTGGGGGTGGGGGAGAGAAATGAAACAGGAAGGGTTGGGGAGGGAGACAAACCATAAGAGACTCCTAGACTCATGAAACGAACTAAGGGTGGCTGGGAGGCGGGGTGGGGGGGGGATAGGGATAGGGTGGCTGGGTTGTGGACATTGGGGAGGACATGTGCTATGGTAAGTGCTGTGAAATGTGTAAGCCTGACTATTCACAGACATGTACCCTGGGGCAAATAATACATTATATGTTAATAAAAATTAAAAAAAATTAAATATAAACATATTTAATTTCTCACTACTGTTCTATAGACAGTTTGTGTAAAATTTAAATAACAAGTATGATTTGAAGGATTGCAGTTCTTTTTAAAATGTGTCCTTATTTTCTAGAAAAGAATTTAAAAACTATTATAAGCTTCACCTTGGTCATACAAATACTGAATTTAGACATCTACAATTATTAGAAGTAGCCCAACCCTTTGCTAATTTGTAGTTTATCTCGTTCATATTCCTTTCTTTTTCTTTTTATTTTTTTAAGATTTTATTTATTTGACAGAAAAAGAGAGATCACAAGTAGGCAGAGAGGCAGGCAGAGAGAGAGGGAGAAACAGACTCCCTGCCAAGCGGAGAGCCCGATGTGGGGCTTGATCTCAGGACCCTGGGATCATGACCTGAGCCAAAGGCAGAGGCTTTAACCCACTGAGCCACCCAGGAGCCCCCCTTTCTTTATTTTTCTAAACATAAGGTTTTCCATGGTATCATTTTTAATTGAATAAATTTGACATAGGGTATTTTATAAGTTTATGGTGCACAGCACAGCATTACTTTGATACATTTACATATTGTAATGATTGCTGATGTAGAGATATTTATCATATTACATAATTATAGTACAATATTATTGTCTCTATTCATTATATTGTGCATTAGATCTCTATGGCTTTTACTACTCATTACAAATCTGTACCCTTAAAACCTTCACTCTTTTCCTTCCCTTCCATCCTCTGGTAACCACCATTTTACTCTCCTTTACAGGCTCGTTTTTAGATTCCACACATAAGTAATATCATTTCATACTTTTCTTTCTCTGACTTATCTTGCTTAGCACAATGTGCTCTAGGTCCATCCGTGTTGTCACAAATGGAAGGATATCTTCTTTTCTTATGGCTGAATATAGAATATTCTATCGTGTAACTCTACCACATCTTTATCATCCATTCATCCATTGATGGACATTGGGTTGTTATCATATTTTAGCTAATGTGAATAATGCTGCAATAAACATGAATGTGCATAAAAAAAAGAAATGAAGCCTAAAGTCAGCAGAAGGGAAGTGATTAATTAAGATTAGAGCAGAAATAAATGACATAAAAACAAACAAAAACCCCCAGTGAAAGAGATCAGTGTAACCAGGAGCTGGTTCTTTGAAAAAATTAATAAAATTGATAAACCCTTAGCCAGACTTATCAAAAAGAAAGGACAAAGGACCCAAATAAAGTTACGAATGAGAGAGGAGACATCATAACCAATTCCACAGAAATACAGCCAATTATAAGAGCATATTATGAAAAATTATATGCCAACAAATTAGACAATCTGGAAGAAATGGTTAAATTACTTGAAACATATACCTATAAAAACTGAAATAGGAATAATAGAAAACTTGAATAGACCAGTAACCAGCAAAGAAACTGAATCAGTAATCAAAAATATTCCAACAAACAGAACTCCAGGCCTGGATTATTTCCAGGTAAATTCTACCAAACATTTGAAGAAGATTTAATACCTGTTTATTTTTTTTTTTAAAGATTTTATTTATTTGACAGAGAGAAACACAGCGAGAGAGGGAACACAAGCAGAGGGAATGGTAGTGGGAGAAGCAGGCTTCCTGCCGAGCAAGGAGCCCAATGTGGGGCTCGATCCCAGGACCCTGGGATCATGACCTGAGCCGAAGGCAGATGTTTAATGACTGAGCCACCCAGGCACCCCTTAATATCTGTTCTTTTCAAACTGTTTCAGAAAATAGAAATGGGAGGAAAACTTCCAACATGATTTTATGAAGCCAGCATTACCTTGATTGCAAAATCGGACAAAGACCTCACTAGAAATGAGAACTACAGGCCAGTGTCCCTGATGAACATGAATGCAGAAATTCCCAACAAAATACTAGCAAATTGAATCCAACAGCACATTAAAAGAATCATTCACCACAATCAATTGGGAATTTTTTTATGCCCACCAATAAGTGTGGTTTCCACCAATAAGCATGGTTCAATATTTGCAAATCAATCAATGTGATATACCACATTAATAAAAGAAAGGATAAGATCCCTATGATCCTCTTAATAGATGCTGAAAAGGTATTGACAAAGTATACCATCCATTCTTGGTAAAAACGCTCAATGAAACAGAGATAGAGGGAACATATCTCAACACCATAAAGGCCATATACAAAAGATACACAGATAATATTGTCCTCAATGGGGAAAAACTGAGAGCTTTTCCTCTAAGGTCAGGAGCAAGACGGGGATGTCCACTCTCACTACTGTTACTTAACACAGTATTGGAAGTACTAGCCTCAGCAATCAGACAACAGGAAGATATAAAAGGCATCTAAATCAACAAGGAAGAAGTCCAACTTTCTCCATTTGTAGATGCCATGATACTGTATATGGAAAACCCAAAAGACTCCATCAAAAATATGCTAGAATTGATAAATGAATTCAGTAAGCTCATAGAATACAAATAATGCAATATTTCAATATTTCAATATTTCAAATCAATATACAGATTGCATTTCTATATACCAATAATGAAACATTAGAAAGAGAAATTAAGGAATCAGTCCCACTTAACATTGCATCAAAACCATCAGATACCTGGGAATACATCCAACTAAAGAGGTGAAAGACTTCTACTCTGAAAACTGTAAAAGACTTGTACTCTGAAAACTATAAAACATTGGTAAATGAAATTAAAGATGACACAAAGAAATGGAGAGACATTCTATTCTCATGGATTAGAAGAACAAATATTAAAATGTCTCTACTGCCCAAAGCAATGTACATATTTAAAGCAATCCCTATCATAATACCACCAGCATTTTCCCCAGAGCTAGAACAAACAATCCTAAAATTTGTATGAACCACAAAAGACCCCAAATAGCCAAAGCAATCTTGAAAAAGAAAAGCAAAACTGGAGGCATCACAATTCTGGACTTCCAACTTATATGACAAAGCTGTAGTGATCAAAACAGTATGATGCTGGCGCAAAAACAGACACACACATCAGTGGTACAGAACAGAAAACACAGAAATGAACCCACAACTATGTGGTCAAGCAATTTTGACAAAGCAAGAAAGAATATCCAATGGGAAAAAGATAATCTCTTCAAAACATGGTTTTTTGGGGACTGGGTGACTCAGTGGGTTAAAGCCTCTGCCTTCGGTTCAGGTCATGATCTCAGGGTCCTGGGATCGAGCCCTGTATCAGGCTCTCTGCTAGGCGGGGAGCCTGTTTCCCCCTCTCTCTCTGCCTCTCTGCCTACTTGTGATCTCTCTCTGTCAAATAAATAAATAATCTTTAAAAAAACAAAAAAAAAACATGGTTTTGGGAAAACTGGGCAACAACATGCAAAAGAATGAAACTGGACCACATTCTTATACCATACACAAAAATAAAATCAAAATGTATGAAAGACCTAAATGTAGGACAGGAAACCATCGAAATCCTAGAGGAGAACCCTGGCAGTAACCTCTTTGACATTGGCTGTAGCAGCTTCTGACTAGATAGGTCTCCTGAGGCAAGGGAAACAAAAGCAAAAATAAACTACTGGGACTTCATCAAGATAAAAACCTTCTTCATATCGAAGAAAACATGAACAGAATTAAAAGGCAATCTTCAGAGTGGGACAAAATATTTGTAAATGATATATCTGATAAAGGATTAGTATCCAAAATCTATGAAAAACTTATCAGATTCAACACACAAAAAACAATCCAGCTAAGAAATGGGCAGAAGACATATGAGCAGACATTTTTCCAAAGAAGACAGTTGGCTAATAAACACATGAAAAGATGCTCAACATTACCCATCATCAGGGAAATACAAATCAGACTACAATGAGATATCACCTCATACCTGTCAGAATGGCTAAAATGAACAACACAGGAAGCAACAGATGTTGGTGAGGATGCAGAGAAAGGGGAACCGTCTTTCACTATTGGTGGGAATTTGGACTGGTTCAGCCACTCTAGCAAACAGTATGGAGGTTCCTTAAAAAGTTAAAAATAGAACTACCCTATCATCCAGCAATGGCACTATAAGGTATTTACTCAAAGAATACAAAAATACTGGTTCAAAGTGGTATATGCACCCTGCTGTTTATAGCAGCATTATCAACAATTTCCAAATTATGGAAAGAGCCCAGATGTCAATGCACTGATGAATGGATAAAGAAGAGGTGGTGTATATATATAATGAAATATACTCAGCCATAAAAAAGAATATCTTGCCATTTGCAGTGATGTGGATGGAGCTAGAGAGTATTATGCTAAGTGAAATAAGTCAGTCAGAGAAAGACAAATACCATATGATTTCACTCATGTGGAATTTAAGAAATGTAACAGATGAACATAGGGAGAAAATACAAGAGTGAGGCAAACCGTAAAATAGACTTTTTTTTTAAAAGATTTTATTTATTTATTGACCACAGAGAGAGAGAGAGAGATCACAAGTAGGCAGAAAGGCATGCAGAGAGGGAGGGGGAAGCAGGCTTTCCGCCGAGCAGAGAGCCCAATGTGGGGCATGATCCCAGGACCCTGAGATCATGGCCTGAGCCAAAGGCAGAGGCTTTAACCCACTGAGCCCCCCAGGTGCCCCCATAAAATACCCTTAATTCTAGAGAACAAACTGAGGGTTGCTGGAGAGGAGACATGTGGGGAGATGGGTTAAATGGGTGATGGATACTTGAGGAGGACACTTATGATGAACACTGGGTCTTATATGTAAGTAATAAATGAAACTGATTCAAACTATACTTGAAACTAACACTACACTGTATGTTAACAGGAATTTGCATAAACACTTGGAAGATAAAAAAGATTTGCAAGATTTAGGGGTGCCTAGCTGACTTGTTTGTGCTTATGACTCTTGGTCTTGGGGTAGTGAATTGGAGCCCCACGTTGGGTATAGAGATTACTTAAAAATAAAATCTTAAAAAAATAAAAAAAAAATCACCAGGATTAAATGGTGCTTTAAACTATCCATTCCAATCCTTCTTCATACTTGAAGATAAACTACAGTGTATGCTACAAGGAGTCAATTCAGATTTGTTTAAACTCTTCAAGTGATGATAATGTAGCACTTCCTGGGGCTTTTCACTCTTTCTGGTTTACTCTGGCCTGATACAGATCCTTCCCTTCGAGTTCACTTCAGTGTCTCCTGGAAACACATACATCTGAAGCTGTATTACATCAAAGTTAACCAGAAAAAAATTAATTCGCAAGTATTTTTTAATAATGTTTATGGGTTATTCCAAGGCTAACCAGAAGTGTAAAATAATCTAGGTGAGTGAGATAACATGAAAAATAAGTTAATTCCATAGACTCCATAAATATTATCATAACTTTAGTAAATATTAGGAATAGAAGATAGCATCTATAAGATTGGTAGAAAGGAAAAGCTGAGGTGTCCAGCGTATGTGAGATCATACAGTATGTGTTTTACTTCATCTTATTTCACCTAGAGTAATGCCCTCAGGGCCCATCTATGTAGTAGAAGATGTTGGGATTTCTTTCTTTTCATAAGGAATAATATTCAATTATATATATGTATTCCATTATGTATGTGTATATATGCACATACATATACATGCACTGTATCTTTTTATCCATTTAATCATAGACAGACAAGGTTGTTACCAAATTTTCGCTGTTGTAGATAATGCTGCAGTGAACATGATTGTACGGATGCTTTTTTAAGATCCTGACTTCATTTCCTTTAGATATATATCTAAAAGTAGGATTGCTTACTGTCCTGTTGATTTTGGCCATTCTAACTGGTGTAAGGTGGTATCTCAGTGTGGTTTTAATTTGAATCTCCCTGATGGCTAAAGATGATGAACATTTTTTCATGTGTCTGTTAGCCATTTGTATGTCTTCTTTGGAGAAGTGTCTGTTCATGTCTTCTGCCCATCTTTTGATGTAATTATCGGTTTTGTGAGTGTTGAGTTTGTGGAGTTCTTTATAGATCTTAGATATCAGACCTTGGTCTGTAGTGTCATTTGCGAATATCTTCTCCCATTCTGTGGGTTGCCTGTTTGTTTTGTTGACTGTTTCCTTTGCTGTGCAGAAGCTTTTTATCTTGATGAAGTCCCAAAAGTTCAATTTTGCTTTTGTTTCCTTTGTCTTTGGAGACATGTCCTGAAAGAAGTTGCTGTGGGTGATGTCGGAGAGGTTACTGCCTATGTTCTCCTCTAGGATTTTGGTTGTCCAATTTTCCCAGCACCATTTATTGAAGAGACTGTCTTTTTTCCACTGGATATTTTTTCCTGTTTTGTCAAAGATTATCTGATCATAGAGTTACGGGTCCATATCTGGGCTCTCTATTCTATTCCACTGGTCTATGTGTCTGTTTTTGTGCCAGTACCATGCTGTCTTGGTGATCACCGCTTTGTAGTAAAGCTTGAAATCGGGCAATATGATGCCCGCAGCTTGGTTTTTCTTTTTCAGCATTTGCTTAGCGATTCGGGGTCTTTTCTGGTTCCAT
>CM053606.1:119153889-119189597 GCA_028646535.1 Procyon lotor
TGACTATTGACAGATATGAATTTAGTGCCATTGTATTGCCTGTTAGGTGACTGTTAACTGTATATTGTCTTTGTTCCTTTCTGGTCTATGTTCCTTTTAGGCTTTCTCTTTGCTTAGAGGACCCATTTCAAGATTTCCTGTAGGGCTGGTTTGGTGTTTGCAAATTCTTTTAGTTTTTGTTTGTCTTGGAAGCTTTTAATCTCTCCATCTGTTTTCAGTGACAGCCTAGCTGGATATAGCATTCTTGGCTGCATATTTTTCTCCTTTAGTGCTCTGAATATATCATGACAGCCCTTTCTGGCCTGCCACGGGTCCTGAAACCACACTGTTCCCTTGAGGGCTAAAACCCCGCTTAGCCACTGGAGCAATGTCCCTCAGTGGAACAGACTAAAAGTTCCGATTTTGTGCTCCGAGGCTCTGCGGCTGCCAGGATCCGGCCCTTCCCCCTGGGGTCTCTCTTCCTGTTGCTTTGTATTCACTTTTTCCACACATTCTACTTTTTGGAAAGTGGTCAATTTTCTGCTCCTAAAATTGCTGTTCTTCCTCTTTTCTCTCTCCTGTTGAGTTTGCAGGCTTTTAGAATGGTTTGATATCTATCTAGCTGAACTTCTGGGATCCGACACTATCTCAGCCTCCTACACCTCCACCATCTTTCCCCTACCCCCTTATTTTTTTTTTTAAAGATTTTATTTATTTATTTAGAGAGGTGGAAGAGAGGGTGTGAGCAGGGAGGAGGGCCAGAGGAAGAGGGAGAGAGAGAATCTTTAAGTAGGTTGTGCTGAGTGTGAGCCTGACACACACTCAACCTCAGGACCCTGAGCTGAAATCAAGAACAGATGCTTAACTGACTGAGCCTCAGAAAGTTCTTTTTGATTTGAAGTCATTGCATCTGTCATCTACATATTTTTATTCTCAGGGCACTTTGTGTTATCTCATTGAAACACCTTAAATATAGGATATATTGAAGACCTAATAAAAATAGATCACTAAGAATTAACTGTTAATAGTCTTTTTCAAAACTTAATGGTGTAAAACAGTGAATTAATTTATTTATATTAATTCAGAAGCGCTACTGTTATGGCAGGAATTTTTAAATTTTTAATATAAGGATAGAATCACCCTGTTAAATTTTTTAAGTTTAATTCCATTTAAGGTATTTTAATAACATTATTTGTATGGTGTACAGCTGGATAGAAACATCTGGTGTTTATGCATTTTCTGCTAAATTACAGATGACTAATTATTTTCCGTGTGTCAGGAAAAAAAAATTGATTAATCACCCATCCTTGTTAGCCTAATGTTCTGCAACTGAGATCTGTTCTTTTAAGTCTTCAACCTCCTTTGTACATTCTGTGGCCTTCTTAATTGCATGGGTATTTATTTCCATTTTATCAAAAATTTCTTCAAATAGATTTGCTTCTAAATACTTGTAGTGGGGTAACCTGGGTGGCTTAGTGGGTTAAAGGCTCTGCCTCTGGCTGAGGTCATGATCTCAAGGTCCTGGGATTGAACCCCACATCAGGCTCTCTGCTCAGCAGGGAGCCTGCTTTCCTCTCTCTCTCTCTGCCTGTCTCTGTGCCTACTTGTGATCTCTATCAAATAAATAAATAAAATCTTTTAATAAATACATACATACATACATACATACATACATACTTTTAGAATTTTTGTTTCAAGATGAATTTTAAAAAATGTCACTGAACAGGCCCATAGAAATTCTTATGATTTTGATTTTTTGAACATGGTTTCATTTGGAAAAATTTGATATCTCCATTGTTCCATTGCTGTTTCTGCATGCTAAAATTATCTGCCAACTTGTTTTTGGCTTTGTATGAGTTTCAATTAAGTTTTATAGGTTTTATAGTTTTCATTGTGTAATTTTTAAATAAGATTTTATTATTTGTTTATCTATTTATTTATTCATTTAAGAGAGAAGGGAATGAAAGCAAGAGCAGGAGCAGTGGGAGAGACAGGACAGGGAACCTCAAGCAGATTCTACAATGAGCCCTGAGCGGTTTTGAAGCTGATCCCAGGATCCTGAGATCGCAACCCTAGCTGAAACCTAGAGGCGGATTCTTAACTGACTGAGCCACCCAGGCGCCCCTTCATTGTGTAGGTTTTATATAGTTTTGAGCTTTGTGTAGGATCTTTATGTAATTTTTTCCTAAATTGTTTTTTCTAATATGGAGAGAAATTACTCATTATTTTATAATTTAAATGGTGTTGATAATGCCTGACTTGGGACAAGAGAAACCTTAAAATTGAAATACAGAAACAAATTTGGGATAACTTCTGTGAAAAGAACTAACCTTTAAAGCTATTTTTTTCACTCCTACTGTTTTGGTGCTTTCAAAAGAATTCGGAAGAACCAGTGTTTCCCTAATGACCTTTTTCTCCTTTCTCATTCAGAATAATTTATAATGCTGTCCACATTTCAGTGATACTCTTATTATGGGAATTTGTTTTCCAATCTCTTTTATAGAATTAAAATTCAGAGAGTAAAAGCAAATGGTTTGGAAAACAATCAGCAAAGACATTCCTTACAAAGAGCAGAACAAGATTAGGGAAGATGTATTCACTAAGGAACTTTCTCCACTGTCAAAGAGGGCAGTTTTCATAATAATTTACTAGCCAGATTTTATAACTGTTTGTGGCCAGTGACTGTGTGAGGCCATTGACTGTGTGTATTATCCATTCTGTATAAATAATCAGTGGAAATAATTATTGCAGTAATCTTTTTTGTTTGTTTGCTTTTAGGTAATCAGACCACAGGAAACTATATCCAGACCAGATAAAAGGCCCAGAAATCCTGGACTCTGAACTGGACAGCTATTTGGTAGGACTTGGGATGGACTCCCTCGGGAAAATATATGTATGCATAAGAGGGGGTTGGTGGAGACTATGGTGAAGGTACTTAGTTGTTTTACAATAATTTCACTTTCCTTCACTGTGAAAAGGATTTATACATTTCAGCTGGGCATCTTCCCTCAGCTAAAGATTACGTTTTCTTTTTGTTGTTGTTATACATATTTAAGGTTTACAAATTAATGATTTGATATCATATACATTCTGAAATAATCACCACAATCAAGCTAGTTCGCAAATAGTTACTTTTTTTTTTTTAAGATTTTTTATTTATTTATTTCACAGAGAGAGAGATCACGAGCAGGCAGAGAGGCAGGCAGAGAGAGAGGGGGAAGCAGGCTCCCTGCAGAGCAGAGAGCCCGATGCGGGGCTTGATCTGATCCCAGGACCCTGAGGTCATGACCTGAGCCGAAGGCAGAGGCTTTAACCCACTGAGCCACCCAGGCACCCCCGCATAGTTACTTTGTGTGTGTGTGTGTATGTGTGTGTGTGTGGTGAGAATACATAGGATATACTCTCTTAGCAAATTTTAAGTATATGATACAGTATTCATGGAGTATATAAAATACTCCATTTTATGTGTATATATACTGTATTTTCCTTATCTGTTTATCTGTTTATTGACATTTAGGTTGTTTCCATGTCTTACCTGTTGTGAATAAGATTGTAAAGAACATAGGAGGACAAGTATCTCTTTGAGTTCTTGATTTTAATTCCTTTGATTAAATATCCGGCAGTGGGCTTGCTGGATCATATGGTAGTTCTACATTTATTTTTTGAAAAATCTCCCTACTTTTTTCTGTAATGGTTGTTCCAATTTACATTTCCACTAACATGTATATTTCCACAAATGTGTACGGTTGGTTCCCTTTTCTCCACATCCTCACCAATGCTTAGTCTCTTTTGTTTTCTCAGTAATATTTTTCTTAACAGTATGATGTGATACCTCATTGTAGTTTTGCATTTCCCTGAGCACCTTTGAATATAATTCTTGGCTATTTGTATATTTTTTTTTTCAGGAAAATGTTTTGGATCGTTTGCACATTTTTTTTTTTTTGGGTTATTTACTTTTTTTGTTACTAAGTTGTATGACTTTCTTACACATTTTGGATATTAATCCTCTATCAGATGTATGGTGTGCAAATATTTTTTTTCATTCTGTTGCCTTTCAATTTGTTCAGTTATTTTCTTTGCTGTGTAAAAGTTTTCCCTTCTTAATTTTAATTAGATATTTTTATTGAGAAAATAATGTTACATTAGTTTCAGATGTACAATGTTGTGATTCAGCTTCTCTATATAAGTGCTCTTCTCACTACAAGTGTAGCTACCATCTGTCCCCATACAACTCTATTACAATATCATTGATTATATTCCTTTTTCTGTACCTTTTATTCCTGTGACTTATTCATTCCATAACAGGAAGCTTGTATCTCCTACTTCCCTACTTCCCCATTTTACCCACTCCCCTCAGCACCCATCCACTGGCAACCATCAGTTTGTTCTCTGTATTTATGAGACTGATTTTTTTAATTTATTCATTTTGTCTTTTAGAGTCCACATATGAGTGAAATCGTGAGGTATTTGTTTTTCTTGGTCTGATTTATTTTACTTAGCATAATACTCTCTAGATCCATTCATGTTATCACAAAAAGCAAAAAATCTCATCCTTTTTTATAGCTGTATAATATTCCTGTGTGTGTGTGTGTGTGTGTGTGTGTGTGTATTTGTGAGTGTGTGTGTCTACCACATCTTCCTTATCCATTTATCTATTGACATTTAGGCTGCTTGTATATCTTGGCTGTTGTAAATAATGCTGCAGTAAACATAGAGGTTCATATATCTTTTCAAATTAGAGTTTTTGTTTTCTTTGGGTGAATACCCAATATTAGAATTATTGGATTATATGGTATTTTCATTTTAATTTTTTGAGGAACCTCCATACCATTTTCCACAGTGGCTGTACCAGTCCACATTTCCATCAATAGTTGTACAGAAGCTTTTTAACATGATATAGCCCCACTTGTTTACTTTGCTTTTGTTTCCTCTACTTACAGTGGCATACCCAAAAATTGTGCCAAGACAAATTGGCACATCAAAGAGCTTTTTTCTGTATGTTTTCTTCTAGGAGTTTTATAGCTTCCCATGTGACATTTAAATCTCATCCATTTTGAGTTGATTTTTGTATATGGTATAAGATATTGATCTAATTTCTTTCCCCCTCCTTCCTCTCTCCCTCTCCCTTCTTCCCTTCCTTCCTTCCTTCCTTCCTCCCTTCCTTCTTTCCTTCCTTCTTCATGTGGAGATACCCATTTTTTTTTTAACACCATTTACTTAAGAGGCTATCTTTTCCTCATTGTGTATTCTTGATGCCTTTCAAAGAGTAGTTGCCAGTATATGCATTAGAAGACTGCATTTTCAAATTCTCTTGCTAATATAATGCTAGGTAAAGCATTATGAGTAAGTGTTGGTTATGGGATATGGGAGAAATGTATGTATGTGACTTATGATTCATGCTTATGAGAAGAGTTGTGTTAATCCTTTCCCTCTTAATTTCCTTTCCGTTAGCTGAAATGTACAAATGATACTGTAAGCTATAACATACATATTAGGACATGATGTAGGTCATATCCTTGACATGATATATGTCAAAACTTGAGGATGGTTTAGTTAAAAGGACAGAAAGAGATTGGATTCTTTTTTTTTAGATTATCTATTTATTTATTTGACAGAGAGAAGAGAGATCACAAGTAGGCTAGGCAGAAAAGCAGGCAGAGAGAGAAGGGGAAGCAGGTTCCCTGCTGAGCAGAGAGCCCGATGCAGGGCTCGATCCCAGGACTCTGAGATCATAACCTGAGCTGAAGACAGAGGCTTTAACCCATGGAGCCACGCAGGTTCCCCAAGAGATTGGATTCTTACTACCATGTAGTATTTATGTAAATTTTATACTTTTCATTGAAAGTAGTAGTATATATTATATATATATATATATATATATATATATATAGTATATATATATATATATATATATATACTATATATTATATAATCTGTAAATAGATTGCAGATGTATTTAAAAAATAACTTATTGATTGGGGCATTTTTCAGCCTATGCCAAAACTTAGGTGCTAACACTTCTGCAGCACAATACCAAGGAAGCAGGAGAGAAGATAACTGTAGAGTGAAACAGGGAAGAAAAAGAGCAGATACTTAAAGGAGTGCTTATGCAACTGGTCATAGCTTCCAAACAGGTTAGCTGGTGGTCGATCTCACAAGAAGTCTTCACAGAGGCAAAGGAAACTACTGCATCTGTAGAAATAGACAAAAGAGAGAAAAAGAGATCATTTTTTTATATCCATCTCATTCTTCTTTTAAAAAAAATTGTTCTATGAGGCATCAGGTGTGCTTCTCTTCCAGATGGTACTACTTGACTCCTTTTAAGGAGGCTTGTTCCTAGAGCAAGGCATAACACACGGGGAGAGGGAAGGAGCTGGGTGTCTCTGATGGGTGTGATCTTGAGCCACCCTGGCTGAAGCTTGCACCTTAGTAACAACAGAGAAGCCATGTGCCAGAGTGAGAGGAGTTGAAATGTGGGATGGCATGCTGTCTCTTAGTGTCTGTGAATAACTTGAGGGACTTGTTAACCAGGTGAACCATCCAGATGATTTACTCTCTGTTATGAAGCTGCCAAACAAGCTCTTTGGAGCCTTGCTTCAAAGATCCTTGTGGTGTGTAAGAAAGCATTTAGTCCTAGCACTGTTCCTGGAGTGTCCACAGTAACATTAAGCAGAGTATAGTGGAAGTACAGGATTGAAAAACAGTCTGGAGACCAGTTCAGTAGATATGGACACTAGAAAGAGGTAAGGCTCTAATGAAAGACAAATACTGATAGTCTCTCTCTTAAATGCTCTAGATTTTTTGTAAGTAGTCATTGAAGAGCTTTTTAAGGGCACTTTTTAGTTGAAATATCTGAAAAGGACCTGCTGCCTATAGAGAAGCCTATGGAGTCTTAGTGAGTGGAAGAGGCCAAGAAGCCCTGAATGTCCAGGGAAGTCCTGCTCTCTCTGGCTTGGGAGTGTGAGAGCTCCTAGTGATGCTTACGAAGGAAATGTGCACTTAAAAGACTCATTTAGGTATACAGCAAACTTAAGTAGAAAACGTCTCAAAGTGTTGAATATCTTCGTTTATCTGTACTCCAGATGTACTCCATTGTGGGTTCAAAATGCCTCTGAACCCCTATTAGGCCCATAACAAGGAGCAATCTTCCTACATCTTAATGAATTTACATGCATTTACTTCTTTTTCCCATAAAATGCGTACATAATAGATAAATGATTTTATAGGTTATGGTTTTGGATGAATTATATGGCTATTTGTCCAGTTCAACTAAAGCTGCTCATCATTTTAGGAAAAATAAATCATACAGATCAATGATTAACTAAATTAAATTTACAACTTTCAGACATTGGAGAAAATTAAGTCTGAAACTCTTAGTATTCAAGTGAGTTTCAGGCTCTTTTAATTGTTTGGTTATTTTAAGCACAATACTTAAAAAAATTCAAGATGCCTTCAAAACAACTAGTTGATAATATCCCAGAGGAATTAATGTAAATGATATATATTAGCAGTGAAGGAAAAAATCCAGTATCTACTTTATGCATCTGCACTTTTATAGAATACAGCACAGTAATTGAACTATATTACATGATTTGGTAATTTTTGTTCATGTTTATAATAAAGCTTATGGCACTGCAAATTAGCCATGACTGTTTTAGATACATGAGAATAAAGCATCATCTTACTAGTTCTTCATAGATATTGTATAATAGAGCTGTATATCTGTTGAATCACTCTGAATGCAGAATAATGGTCTTTGAGTTTAATACTTTTGGTTAAAATCCCATTTTTATAGTTCAAGAAATGTGTTTTTACCCATACACTCTATGTACTGATTTATCTACTTCGCATCTAGTGAATCTAAAATAGTTTTAAAGGAGTTCTGTAGATGCCAGTGAACATCTGAAAGTGTTTTATGATACCTATATTAAAAAAAGAGAATTCCCATTACAGGGGAGTTTAAATTGCCCAAACCATAAAAAGATTATTTTTCTAACAAGTGAAGTAGTGTTCTGTTCCTTGTGTCCTTCCTGTATTCTATAGACTCTTTGGAGTAATCCAAGATCAATTCTGCCAGTGCCCCGGCAATTAACTCTTTGGCTGCAGTTCACTTACTAGCTTGATATCCCATCCTCTTATTAGATACTGGCACTTGTATTTCACCCAGCCTTGATAGGTCTTTGAACTCAGTGTGGTATTGTCATATGAACTAGATTTTATCTCATTTAAAATTGCTCGCTGACACACACAAATGTAGAAAGGCAAGAGGTTCTTCAGCAGGAAGTCCAGTGTCCACTGTAGAAGTAAATGATCATTTTTTTGAAGCCATTCTTTGTTTTCTACAAAAATAATTTATATTACTTAATCAAAGATGTTTTTCCTCCAAAACACGCTGTGTTTCTTATTAAAATATTGCTGTAGACTGAATGCTTGTGTTCACTCAAAATTACTTTGTCAAATCACAACTCCCAGTGTGATGGTATTGGAACCTTTGGGAGATGACTAGTTCGTGAGGATGGAGCCTTCATGAATGAAATTAGTGCCCTTAAAAAAGTGACTTCAGAGAGCTCCCTTGCCTCTTGCACTATGTGAAGACAGAGAAGATAGCTGCCTGTGAACCAGGAAATGGGCTCTCAGCAGGCACTGAATCTGCTGGTGCCTTGATCTTGGGCTTTCCAGCCTCCAGAACTGTGAGAAACTAACTTATGTTATTTATAAAGTCACCCAGTCTATGGTGTTTTTGTTATAGTGGCCCAAAGAGACTAAGACAAAAATATATTATTAGCAGGCTTAAAAATTTAAAGACTAGTTTTCTTCAAGAATATTGAGGAAGTAAAAAAAAAAGAATATCGAGGAAGTAATTTTACAGATTTTTCACAGTATTCGGAGATCCTTCATTTTCTAATATGATGCAAACAGATACAAAGAGGGTAAGAACACGGTTTATTATCTGTTTCATTGAACATAGAGTATACTTGGTAAACTACAAATAAAAACTGACCCTTGACCAACCCCTAAAAGTCATTCTGTTGTTGTTTTACTCAGGATGATAAGTCTCCTCAGACAGAAAAACCTAACTTCTGATGGTAAGGACAATTGGAGTTCTAGCTGATGACCTTAGACTATAAATCCTAAAGTGCAGTCATTATTCCCATCTGTCCCAGAAGGCAAACACTAAGAGAAGAATATGTAGTGGATAATATATAGAATATGTAATAATTGCTTGCCTCTCTTTTTAATTTGGCATATTACTAAGTGGTTATTGAAAGTAATGTATGTTTGTGTTTGAAATGATGATGAATAAAGTGAAACTAGATTTTAAATATACAGTATGTAGGTTTTTTTTAAAAACTTGATTTTTAAAATTCATATTGCAAACAGTCTTTGTGAAGAATATTCAAAACAGGTTTTTCTGTGTTTTTAGTATGCTTAAGTTCTCTATGCACTAACCTTGATATGAGAAATCAATATTGGAAGTTCTTCTAGATTATCTATTAAAAATGCATTACATTAAAACAAGTTACATTAAGCAAGTTAAAACAATTCGTTTTTAATTCTGATATATATACCCAACATTTAAGTACACATACAGCTTTCAAGCAGTTTAATCAGACTCATGTATTTGTATTTTTTTAATCAGGATTTTAACTTTAGCAACAAGTCAGCATTATCATGTAATATATGCTAAACATGCAAATATATAGTTCATAAAATTA
Organism: Procyon lotor; assembly: GCA_028646535.1. NCBI lineage: Eukaryota > Metazoa > Chordata > Mammalia > Carnivora > Procyonidae > Procyon > Procyon lotor. The sequence goes on from CM053606.1 coordinate 119,163,585, forward strand.
CCATAAACATGTAAAATATTACTTCAAAATGCATATATTTAAATTAAAATGTGAATTTATTGCATTCATTAAAATGTATTACCTTTTTTATACATTGCTTATCAAGCAAATGTTTTACAAATATCCAAATTATGAATTTTGGACTCCTTAATTTAAGTAAGGGAACATCATCTCAGCAAATCAGATACTGTACTTTATCTACATTTTGTGAATTATATACTGGTCGAGGAGGGATTACCATCTGTCATTTTATTTTAAACCCACTATTCTCTCTCATGTACCAGTATGTCAGTTCTATTTCTGGCAAGTGAGAGGGAATGTTAAACGAATGGGGAAATATTCCAAAAATAATAGATTTGATATCTTTATTTTACAATGATTTTTAGTCTTTCAGCAACGTGATGTTTCAATTTAACAATTTCTTGAGTGCTTTCTCTGTACAAAGCATGTGTTCAGTGCTGGGCCAAGCAAAGATAATTGAGTTAGGTGCCTCCCATAAGGAACTTTCCACCTTAGAAAGGAGTTACACATGTTTCTGAATAGCTGTAATTACAGGTCTACCATAGATGGTGCCAAAATGGAAGCGGGAATCCATTGTGAAGGATGCCAGAGAAAAATAATTAATGATAATTCAGAATATGAATTGAAACTTTAATATCTTGGTACTTTTCAACCAGTGCCTATTTTTGTTAGTAAAATTTAAGCATATGTTACCCATTCAGAAGTCTACAAATCTGTGAAATAAAATACAAGAAACACCTCAGAAAATTTAGAATGATCAGTTTTCTGAACTTCACTGAACATATATCCTTCCCAAGTTTTATAGTAGCTAATTCTTTTATATGATTTAGAGTCTTAGTAGTTATCATTAAACTTACAGTTTATTTTCAGACACTGTTTAAGCCCACATTATGTTATGTTTTATTCCCTCCCTCTCTTTGTTACTTTTATTCATCCTTAGAACTCAGTCACCTTATCCTTCGTTATTTTATTATGTTTATTGTTTTAAAGATTTATTTATTTACTTTAGAGAGAGAGAACATACACATGTGAGCAGGGACAGAGTCAGAGGGAGGGAGAGAGAGAGAAAGAAGCTCTAGCAGATTCTCGTCTGAGCCAGGAGCTGGATGTGGGCCTCGATCTCATGAATGTGGAATCATGATCTGAGTCAAAATCAAGAGTGGGATGTTCAACTGACTGAGCCACCCAGGCAACCCATCCTTAGTTATTTTAAATAAAATGGCATTACTTATACAGTTGTCAATTACTTAATCTTGTATCTTATTTTACACACTTTTAAGATGATTATCTCAAGATATTTCTTAAATATTTATTTTAGCATTTCTCCAAATTTGATTTTAAAACCTGCCAAATATACCCTGAAATTGGATCTCAAACTAATTAAAATGAGATAAACTTATGTACCTTAAAAAATCCGGTGTAGGATGAAGTTATGTTTCTTTCTTTTTATTTTAATTGAGAAGCAATATTCCACATGCCTGAATCTGTATTTGTTTAATAGATTTTATTATTGCTCAAAGTATAATATCACTTATAGAAAGTATATTCTACAGGTATTTCTGATACTATTTAACTAGGAAAATGCAATTATTTTATTAATTTGATATTATTTTTAATATCCTACCAAGTATATCATATCTTGTTAAATCAGCAAATACAGTCATGGATAATGTAATTACAGTGTAGCTATAAATATAAATGTTTAGATACATTTGCATTTACAGAGATACAGGATGTATAGTCATGGTGAGGTTTAGAATGCGTTTTATTATTTTGCTACTAAACAACTTTCTAAGATTCTCCTAAAAGGAAGGCTGGATATTTATCCTTTTGATGATTTTATTCCTGGAGCTATCTTTATGGATAATTAAAATATTAAGTTTCAGACTTGCACTCAGTTTGCTTATCAGTCATAGTCTCAGCTGGAAATAGACAGCAAGTTAAAATTAGGGTAATTGAAGGAGGGTTTAATAAAAGGACTAAATATAAAGAAGGCAAGATATGAGAAAACTGCATGAGAAAGCCAGGGCTCCCAGGCTAATGAGAGTGGTTGTTACCGCCCTCTCCCTTTTTGATGAGCTTGGGAGAGAGCATTTCTGAAACCTCAAAAGGAAGTAGAGAGGTCTAACTTGGAAAGCAAAGTTTCATTTGGTTAAGGGACCTAGCCCAACTTGAAGTAGGGAGCAAGGGAATAATTGTTTTAGTATCTTCTCCCATGGGTCTTTAGAAGTAACCAGGAGCCTGAGCACATAGGTGTTCTTTGATGTAATTTATGCAAGTTAATTGTCAGAGACCGAAGCGCAGGGTGAATCTGAGAAGCAAGCAGAATATATCAGATACAGTACGTGTAGGCAACAGTCAAATTATTTGGTTAAATAATTCACAGATTAGTCTTTAGCCCATCAACATAACCAAAATAAATTTTGTATCAACAGGACATAATTTACACCAGGCTAATTTACTCAGAGTAATGGACAAACAGAACACAGAAGTAACAATTTACTCTCCCCTAAAATCCATAGTGTTGTCTTAAAGTACACTATGCCCATAATTTGGTCTTATCACATTTGAGCACATCAGTTGTGCTGATCGTCACTGTGCCTTCGACTGGGACTGCCTTCTGATAATATTGTCTCCCAGGTTCTTTTTCTGCTCAGCTTTTCTTCTTCAAGTATAATGCCAGGAAAATGATGGGAGTAGACAGCTTTAAGCTCTCGTCCCCTTCACAGAAACATTGAAAGGTAAGAAAAAATTGTTCAGGCTGCTTTTGTCAGAACTCTGGAAAACAGTCAAAGGTGTGGAGCAACCAGCGAATGATGAATTAAGAAAAAAAGCAACTTCAAAATAGTAGGAAAGCTTTGTGGTGTTTCTACTTGGCTTTTCCCCACTCCCTGCAGTCTTGAAGAGAGAAGCCTGCTTTCCCAGTGTGGGACCTTCTTCCCTGGTTCCAGAAGAAGGAGAGCACACACTTTCCACAGATTATTACAGGTGTCTGTCCTAAGCTATCAAAAAGACTAACACAAGGCACTTGTCTCTTTTCCTCCAACTCAGACCTCAGGCCAGAAAAGTTGTGAGAATCACTTGGACACATTTCAATTAGAATGACAATTCACAAATGCCTGGGACAAAAGATTGTAATATGTTTTGATTGTCTGAGGCCCAGGAACAAAAGCTGGGAAGAATTTCTTTGGGGAATTAGGACATTCAGAGCACTGACTATGGTAGAGTTTGGAAGTTCACGCACTTGCTCACAGCAAGAGGCATTCTCAAAAAAGTACCTGAGAAGATTTAATATTTCATCTCTATCTGATTCCTAAGCTCAGTATAAGCCTGGCTACATATTTAAGGAGTATCTGGGTGCTCAGACAGTCTGCAAAAGGGGGATGAACTCTTATTTGTCCGTTTTGTTATTTTTAGTTCCTGTTGTTCAAGGAAATTTCTGGCAAAATACTAGCTGATAAAAGCAAAGAAATAGGGACTGCAGTGTCCATACATAGTAAAGAATACAGTCTTTACAAAAAATAATGCTTAAAGTCCTGAAATAAATGGACTACTACAGCCTTCAATCATGAAAGCAAGAGAGAAGTGATGCATCATGTATTAAGGGAATGTCAAAAAAATTAACAGCTAATTTCTCATCAGACTATGGAAGCCAGAAGATTGTGTGTGACGTATGGAAAGTGCTGAAAGAAGACAGCAAAAAACCTATGAACCCAAGATCCTCTGACTTTTAAAGCTGTCCTTCAAATACGAGGAAGAGATTAAGACATTTTGAGATAAATAAAAGTTGAAGGAGTTAATTATCACTAGATCTACCCAAGTGAAATGCTCAACAGAGTCCTTTCAGTTGAAATGATAAGACACTAGACACTAGTAAGTAACTCCGGGATCTCTGGTAAAGGTAAATACATGGGAAAATACAAATACCCGTATTATTGTATTTTTGGTTTATAACTCCACTTTTAATTTCTTCTAAGACTTAAAAGACAAAGGAATAAAAATAATTATAAATCTGTACTCTTGCCTACAAAGTCGTTTACAGATGTATTTGTACAACAAAAGCATAAAGTGAGGTATGGTGGAGGTGTATGGAAGCAGCCTTTTTGTTTGCTATTGAAGTTAAAATGGTATCAAATTGAACTAGATTGTCATGAATTTAGGTTGTTAAATACAGTAAAAACCACAAAATAATGGATCTATATTTATATAGTGAGAAGTTCATTAATATTCACTTTGCAGGGGCGCCTGGGTGGCTCAGTGGGTTAAAGCCTCTGCCTTCAGCTCAGGTCATGATCTCAGGGTCCTGGGATCGAGCCCCGCATCGGGCTCTCTGCTCAGCGGGGAGCCTGCTTCCCCCCTCTCTCTCTGCCTGCCTCTCTGCCTGCTTGTGATCTCTCTCTCTCTGTCAAATAAATAAATAAAATCTTTAAAAAAAATATTCACTTTGCAAAAAAGACGAATAGCCTGAAAATGAAAGGATGAAAAAGAATATCCTTCGCAAATAGTAACAAAAGGAGAGTTGAGGTGGCCATACTGTTACAAGAGATAAAAAGATGTTATATATTAATAAAAGGGTCAATTTATTCAGCAGTATAATAATTACAAACATATATGTATAAACAACAGAATCCCAAAATATATGAAGTAAACTATTGACAGAATTTAAAGGGAAAAATAGTTCCACAATAAGAATTGAGACTTTAATACCCCACTTTCAGTAATGGATAGAATGTCTAGACAGAGGATCAGTAGAAAATAGAGGACTTGAACAACACCATAAAGCAACTACATCTAACAGACATATATAGAACCCTCCACGTAATGACAGCTGAATACACATTTTTCTCAAGTGCTCATGAGACATTCTCCAGAATAGATGATATGTTATACGGAACAAGTCTCAATAGATTTAAAAAGATAAACATCATTCAAATATCTTCTCTGACCATAACAGGATGATGTTAGAAATGAAACCAGAAAGAGAACTGGAAAATTTGCAAATATGTGGAAAATAAACAGTATATTCTTAAACACCCAGTGGTGGGTCAATGAAGAGATCACAAGTGAAAATGGAAAATACTTAGAAATGACTGCAAATGAACACATAATGTACCAACACGTTTAGCATAGAGCAAAGGTGTCTTCAGAGAAGTTTATAGCCATATATACCTATATTAAAAAAATTTCCAATCAATAATCTGACTATACCTCAAGGAACTAGAAAAAGAAAATCAAACTAAACCCAAAGCTAGCAGAAGAAAATAAATATGAAGATTAGACAAGAATAAAGCATAAATAACATCAAGTGAGGTAGAGAATAAAACAGCTATAAAGAATACCAATGAAACCAAAAATTGGTGCTATAGAACTCTTTAATATCTTATTGCAGATTTTCTGACTCACCATTTTTAACTAAATTTTGCCTATTAATATAGTATATGCTTCCCTTTTTAAAAGGGCAAGTAGCAGTGGAAGCTCTAAAGCTTGCATCCTAGTAAAATTTCCAATAAGTTGACACTACGTTAATCTTTTAGATAATCACAATTAAGTATATATTGATAAATATATCAGTTTATCTGAAATAAGATATTTCATCTATTCAGTGCTGAATTCCAAATTGCAGACAAGACTGCTGCTCAAATATTCTATACCATGATGAGAAGAAACACATTCTTACTAAATTTTGTGTCTGATGTAAAATGCTATCTATTGACAAAATAAAGAGGGAGACTTTAATGGTATAAATCAGACTTTGGAATTCATATGTACTGTTGTTTTAGACTCTATCAAAAATTACATAGAGAATATACTGGTTTGATGGGTGAAAATATATCATTCTTGCATGTGTACTTCTTTGGACAGAATCCTATTTTCAGTCCTAGAATTGAATGCCTACTCTGCATCATTCATTACTTTATTTATTCAAGTGCCGACTAAAGATGTGGAGCTAAAAGACAGTTCCTTGACTCTCGTACATAAAGAACTAAATCTAATTACAGTTTTAAAAATCTGTATGAAGAAAACTATCAGAAAACCAAGAAAGAAAATTATTGGGGTCGGGGCAGATATAGATTATCCTCCATACTTATACCTTATTTGCTCTGTATTAAATTAATATTTGTTAGATATTATTATTATTCCCAATAGGATGAAAGCATCAGGTAATCTTTTTTTCTGTCAGGTATCCTAGAATTCTAGAACAGTTCCTCACACCTTATAACTACTCAGGTATTTATAAGTGAGGGAAAGAATGAATAAAAACTAAAAGAGGAAAATTTAAGGAAATGGTTGATTAAGGAAATTTTTATGTAAGATGAGGTAACTGCAGGTCAGAGAGGTGAATTGATTTGTCCCAGGGTCCTGGGATCGAGCCCCGCATCGGGCTCTTTGCTCAGCGGGGAGCCTGCTTCCCCCCACTATCTCTGCCTCTCTGCCTACTTATGATCTCTCTCTGTCAAATAAAGTTTGAATTAATGAAAGAGGAAGGGATGGGGAGGGAGACAAACCATAAGAGACTTCTAGACTCACGATACGAACTAAGGGTGGCTGGGAGGCGGGGGCGGGGGGTAGGGATAGGGTGTCTAGGTTGTGGACATTGGGGAGGGTATGTGCTGTTAAGTGCTGTGAAATGTGTAAGTCTGATGATTCACAGACATGTACCCTGGGCAAATAATACATTATATGTTAATAAAAATTAAAAAAAAGAATTAAAATAAATTAACCTAAATACTGTGTTGTGATCTAACATTTTCCCCCTTTACTATGGACAATAATCTTAAATTTAATGAAAAGGATAATGAAACTCAGTCATTTCGAGGGCAGAGCCCCTTTTTAAATTATACCTTTGAAATCTAGTAGTATTTAGTACCATCACTTACTCCCAGTGATCCTTCAATGTAATGATGTTGATGATGAATAGTGTAATTTTCTGAACTAGGCAAATTTCAAATAACTTGCAGGTCTTTGCTAACTAGCAGAATTATGAACTTCATCTAAATTTAAGTATGCATCAAAGTTTATGTGAATCATACCACTATTGACAGAATGTTCAATAAACATAAGAAACTTTTAATAAGCTTATTTCAAACCATATCCAAACATTGCATGATATTCAGTTTAATGTCCATGTTGCTTTTACTTTACTCCATTTAACTAAAGGTATTTGAACCTAGTATTACATATGATTTGAAATAATTGCAACTTAAGCATAAACAAATGCTTTTTTTCATCAGGACATCAATATAAAGGTTACTAAATCAGAAGTGTAAGTTTTTTCTTCTATTAAATCAAGTGAATATTTTTTTATATCTGGATATATTTTTTCCTTGTGTATGCATATTAAGCCTTGGTTAGTGGTCATTTAAAATGTTACAAGGATGTTTTATTGAGGAAAATATTCAGTACACAGTAATTACAGCAAATAATTGTCCTAAATAAATCTCTATGACGTTACTAGTTTTGAATTTATGTTAGAGGTATTCAGATTAGGTAAAATAGTATTGCTTTAATAAATAGTCATGGGTACTCCATTTATTTTGCATATGCCTTAAGTGACTAGCCAATTCACCAAAGCTAACAGTGCAGCTAATACTTTAAGGTGTTAGTCCTGGTTTAAACATTTTCCTTATTGTTTCATTTAATCCTAAAAACAATTCTATGATGTTGGGATAGTTATTACCCCCAGTTTACGGGTAAGAGAACATTAATTTCACCAGTCTGCAAAGGTGGTAAGTAATAGATGTAGGACTCAAATCCATGAAGTCTGACTGACTCTAGAGCCCATACTCTATGGCAATACCTGTAGACCGTTTCATTTTATAGTGTTGTGTCTTAAATTAGATAACTTGTCACTGAGCTCTTAATCTATGATGGTATATGATAATAGGTGATTTAGGGCATATTCTCTGGCTTAAATATTTTCTTAATTTCATAAATTTTTCAACATAGGGGAAAAAAATCATTGTGTTTTCAGGTGAGATGCATTTTGAAGTCACAATTTTCTCTGTTCCAACTGTAGCTCCATGTAGTACAACCTTAGGAAAATCAGTCTTTCTGCCTTTGAATTTCTTATCTGTAAATGTGGAGATAATACCTATTATATGTTTTTGCTGGAAAAAATTAAAAAATACAGAATTCAATGTATCTATCAAAAAGTTGGAACAGAGAAGATATTTGTAAAGGAAAGATGACCTTATTGATAAGGTGCCTATTATTTATGTTAGATTATATTAACAATGACTATCAAAGCCGAAATACCAGAAAATCAGCTTACTATTATATTAAAGAGATTCTGAATATAAATGGTGAAGCCTAGCTGTTACTGATTCGTATTCCACATTTTCCCTTTGAAATACTCATGAAAACATTTCAAGTAAGGTAAATGTAGTATAATACAAGAAAATGGTGTTATTGATGAACAACCTGACAGAAATCACCAAGAATAAAAACAAAAGGGTCTCCATCATCAAAGCACAGAGAAAGAATGTCAGTCCACCTTGTGTGAAAAGGTTAATTCTACCACCTCCCTGATTTCAGGAGTTGCAGTTGAAGGAATCTGGTCCTGTTTTAATCCTGCCCACCTTTCTCCCATCCCCACACATTGTCCTTCAGTTTTTTCAGTATCCCTAAAATTTATTTCCTGGAGCACTTCTTGGAAATACTAAGATGAATGGTTGGGGAAAAAATGATTTAGTGTAAAGGTTGCATAATTCTATGTACAGATACAAAATACCTTAACTAAAACTTTCTAGGGTGAGATGTGTTAGTTAAAATTAAGATATTTTTCTTTGATTTTTGAAAGGGAATGCAGTTCATATACTATATATGTGACAGTTCCCTTCACCTGTTTATGAGTATTCACACTAAATGTGAGACAAATAAAGCCTGTAGATCACCTCACCTCAGTTAAGGCCAGATCTTACTATCAAGTCAGTTATGGCAAAGTAGTTTTGATTCCATTTTTGGCTTTTGGAATTGCAGCCAAAGAAATGTAGGGTTATACTATAGCCCTTCCCTTTGAAGCCAAAATACAAGTTTGAATATTTTCAACATTCCTGCAATAGAGAAAACTCCTTCATCTGATTTGGCCTTCTGTTGCATAACATTGAATATCCCTTTATTTATTCAGTTAAATGGTGACCACATTCTAAACTTCATGCTAGAAAAAGAAATTCAAGAATGCACAAGGCAGGTGATGTTCCTGACTTCATACTCCTAGTCTAAAAGAAACAAAATCACTAAAAGATATTGCATGAATAATTAAACAATTCCAGTTGGGATGAGAGACAAAGTCTTTAGTGGGGAAAGTGTTCTGAGAGAGTTTAGTGAAGTACTTATCCAACTTTGAGAGGGACTGTAAGTTTTCTTTGAGAAAGAAGCTCCCAGTTTAAGTTGGGAGCTTAAGTAAGAGAGTTGGGAGAAAGGCGCTGAAGGGAGGGGAGCAGGTGGTAAACCAGAGAGTAAAGAGAAGACTTCCATAAGAAGCTGGAGCATTATCCGGGGACCATACTGAGTCAGAATTTGTGAATAATTGTGAATTTGGGCTTTTACCATAATAACAGTGAAAAGCCATTGAGGGATTTTAAAATGGATCATCATGCTCAAACTTGCATTAAAAATATTACTATGTTTTCAGCAAGGGAGATGAGTTAATGGGGTATTTTGAGAAATACTGCTTTACGAGCAACTCTTTTGGGAAGCTGTTTCTGGGACTGTAATTCACAGCAAAGTAGCACAATTAGTGGTCTCTAACACTGGGCATTAACATTGGAAATGGATGAATTTTGTCTGGCAAATGTTATATACACATAGGGCAGTTAGAGATGGCAGGGGAAATAATCATAAGGCAAGAGGCAAAGGACTGATAATTTTAATATATGAGGAACCTTATATGTTCATGAGAAAAACACCATAACCCGTTAAATAAATGGGCTGTATAGATGGTGCTCAAATTCAGTAGCAGTCAAGAAAATGCACATTCTTGAAACTCAAGTAGGTTGCTAGAGTGTTACTTTTTTATATACATATTTATATATATGCATATATACTTTATATATATTTAAATAAGATCATAATTATAAACTTTTACTTTCCAAAGGAAATTAAATTAGTGAGGACATATATATAATCTTGATATCTTAGATTTACTTTACTAAAATATTACAGACAAGTTTAAGAAAAAAGGTTAGAATTCATTGACCCTATTCTCTGGTACAAGTCTGAGAGAGACAAATAGTAATGGTAATAGTAATTCTTGAGAAAAAAGAAAAACACTTTTAAATAAGCATTGCAGAAAATTTCTGAATGTTTGATATTAGAACTTCACCAGCAAACATATATTCTTGCTAGAAACTAGGATGTTAAAGTATTAGTGTGTAATTTTGGTTATTAAACCAATCATTCAGGGACTTGCTAATGGCATTTGATAAACTAATATTAAAACCTATGTCATTAAAAAAATAAAACAACCTACGTCATTGAGTACCTGGGTAGTCCCCCATTTTAGTGAAATCACAGTACAGAGAGGCAGGACCACATTAATAAACCCATTTTAATAGAATTTAAGTGGTCTGAGATCACATGAAAAATTCAGTATTAATAGCAATATTTTTGATGAATCATTTAAAAAGTAAAGGTAAAAGGGTTTTTGTGTGATTTTTGGTTTGTTTTGTATTTTAAGAGCAGCACAAAGTTTGTTTTTATTCTTTAGTTCAGAAACATCAATATAAACAGCACATTAATCTGAACCTTCAGAAGCCAGATCAAGAAATATATATAAAACCTGATGAATTTTGTTTACCTGTCATATAGGTATATCTGTACAAGTTCCTTGATAGTATTTCATGTCAAGGACTTTATTGTATTGTGCAGCCTTGGACTGATAAATGACTCAAAAAGTGTACTTACACTACACTTGCCATTATTTCGATCTAAAAAATTGTGGGATTTAATGCTCTATAACTACCCACTACCCTTAGAAAATAGTAGTATTATTTGTACTTTTGTTTAAACCCTTTAAAAAAATAAACCCTTTAAAGTATGAAATATCTTATAAATAACTGTCTCAAGAAAGCCTGAAACCAAAGCCATTGTTAACTGATTCCTTTTTCGTTTCATATAATGTACGAATTTAAAATTCTCCTCCTTATTCATAGCTATTGAATAAACAATAGTTCCCATGACCAGTGCTATGGATTCCAATTAGTACTTCATTATGATGTTAGAATGGTAACTTCGATGTATTTTCTTGAAAAAAAATTAAACTATAATCGAAGTTTTGTTATATATATAATCCATCCCTTAAATCTGTATTCACAAAAAGTGAAAATTTTATCTGTAATACATGAAAATAAAGGGTTTTTTTATTTAGCTTTGTTTTGTTTTTTTCATGATCATTTGGAGAGATAAAAAACTTACTAAAAATAATTAGAAAATTATGGATCAATAATCAAAATTACAAGTTGTCAAGAGTTAAATGTACTGAAACAAAAGAAACTGGAAGTCGATGAGGTTTGTCTTAATTCTAACCCAGACTTGTAATCTGAGAAGAACACATCATTTAGAATCCCTGTAACTGGTTGTTTTTTTTTTTTTTTACCTTTAAAGAAATGTCATCATAATATCCAACATCTTTCACCCAAGTATAATATAATACTTAATGAGAGTACTGTAAAGTATCTTGAGTGCTTAAAGGGAAGATATTTTATTAATCTGATAACTTTTCCTTAAGTCTTGAACATACAAGTCATAATGTGAAAATAATCAGTTTTGTTTTCAGATTTATTACATTTATTTTAAAGTGCTATATTCTTAAAACACAAGAACAGAAAAGTGTTTTCTTATAAGAAGCATAACTATCAACACTTCTTATAATGTCAGGTTAAAGATTCTTTTAGATATTAATTTATGATCAATAATAACACTTAGCATTTCCAAAGTAATCCAAGAAAACAAGATTATAATAAATGTTGATATTAAATTAACTAAATTACGTGTTAATAGCATAATTAATGCTATACATCAGTGGCTTTAATTTCAGCTAGTTCACTGAATGTAACATTTCTTTTAGATTTGAAGAGCCATGGTAAGGAGCTGATTGGTGAGTGATAACATATACCAGCTGTCTCAGAAATCAAGATAAAAGAATAGCAACATGTACAGCATTATTTCTCTCTCTTTTATTTTTTACTTTTCAAACTAATTTACATAAAACTGCAAGAAAATTTAGATCTGTGAAGTTTACCTTCTATAGATGGTATTGTTGCTGATAACAACCCATATTTTTTCTTTTACTTATCAAAGAAGAATTAATACTGCACCTGTATTTAAAGGTATATGAACTATTTTTAAGGTTAGTAAGGAAATTTACTTAAAAAGAGAGTAATTATGCTATTTGATATAAAAGTCAAAGTTTTAGATTATTTTAATATTAATAAATGCCTCGAGGGATGACCTGTTTCATGACATACCTAAGTCAAGAGAATATTTTCTTATATGTGTTGAATTATTATTTTTTAAAAAGTGATCTAAATATAGCAATACAACTAACAATGGCTGAATATGTACAATATTTAAATAACTTTTGCCTTCACTCACATAAGGCTAAATTTATTTCTTCCTTTGATCTCTTACATAAATATTCTCTAATACTTGAAAATAGCACTTTTTTTTAACACTTCTGAGCCACTTATACTCAGTTATTTTAACAATTTTTTTTTAAAGATTTTATTTATTTGACAGAGAGAGAGATCACAAGTAGGCAGAGAGGCCTACAATGAGAGAGGGAAGCAGGCTCCCCGCTGAGCAGAGAGTGTAAAGCAGGACTCAATTCCAGGACCCTGAGATTATGACCTGAGCCAAAGGCAGAGGCTTTAACCCACTGAGCTACCCAGGTGCCCCTCAGTTATTTTAGATCTCTAATTTTCTACATAAACATCTAAAGTTTTACGCTTTATCTACTTTTATTTTATTCATACCAAAACTCATGTGGTAAGAGAAGATGCCTTCATGACAAAGCAATGTTGAGTGGCAAAAACTGTAGAAAAAAATCTACCACACAGTTTTTCATTTTATATGATTTAAGACTATATGTTAAAGAAATTTAATTTTTTATATATTTTATATGTGCTTAACAAATTATTACCCCAAAGTCTTTGTTTTTAAATTGTGAATAACTGGAATCAATTTAATTACCATTCAGATTTTAAAAACCTTGAACATAGGACATTCTCCAGAAAAGAGCATATATTAGATCAGGCCTCAGAAGTACAGAAAGATTGAGATCATACCATGCATCTTTTCTGACCATAAAGCTATGAAATCAGACATCAACCATAGGAAGAAATTTGGCAAGACCATAAATACATGGAGGTTAAACAACACGCTTCTAAATAATAAGTGGGTCAACCAGGATATCAAAGAAGAAAATAAAAATACATGGAAATGAATGAAAATGGATGATGGTCCAAAACTGAGATGCAGCAAATGCAGTCATAAGAGGGATGTATATAGCAATACAGGCCTACCTCAAGAAGTAAGAAAAATCTCAAACAACCTAACCTTACACCAAAAGGAGCTAGAAAAGAGCAAGAAATGAAGCCAAAAAGCCAGCAAAGGAAGGGAAATAATAAAGATCAGAACAGAAATAAATGGTACAGAAACAAACAAAAAACCCTAATAGAATAGGTCAGTAAAACCAGGAGGTGATTCTTTGAAGAAATTAATAAAATTGATAAACCCATAGCCAGACTTATCAAAAAGAAAAGAGAAAGGACCCAAATAAAGAAATTCATATTTATAGGAGAAATAATAAATTATGAAAAATCTTAGATGAAATAGATGTAGGGAACTCAGCGACTCCATCAAGTATAATAACTTCTGAATCATAGGAATCCCAGAAGAAGAGAGAGAGGAAAAGGACAGTAGACTTATTTGAGCCAAAAGTTCCCTAATCTGGGGAAGGAAACAGACATCCAGATCCAAAAGACACAGAGAATTCCCGTCAAAGTCAATACCAGCAGGCCAATACCAAACATTGTAATTAATTTGCAAAATGTAGTGATAGAGAAAAAAAAAATCATAAAAGTAAAAAGACAAAAGAAGATATTAAACCTACAGGGGAAACTCATAAGGTTAGAGATTTCTCAATAGAAACTTGGCAGGCTAGAAGAGAGTGGCATGATATATTCAATGTGCTGAATGAGAAAAGTCTGCAGCCAAGAGTACTCTATTTAGTAATGCTGTCATTCAGAATAAGAGGAGAAATAAAGAGTTTCCCAGACAAACAAAAACTAAAGTACTTGTGACCACCAAACCAGTCCTACAAGAAATATTAAAGGGAATATTTGAGTGGGAGAGAAAGACCAAAGCAACAAAGACTAGGAAGGAACAGAGAAAATCTCCAAAAACAATGACAAGTAATAAAATGGCAATACATACTTGAGTAAAAATAATTACTCAATGTAAATAGACTAAATGCTCCAGTCAAAAGACATAGGATGTCAGGATAGATAAAAAAAAACAAGACCCATTGGTATGCTGTCTACAAGAGACTCATTTTAGACCTAAAGAAATCTATAGGTTGAAAGTGAGGGGATGGATAAACAATTTTTTTTTTTTAGTTTCTCAAGTTTTTATTTAAATTCCACTTGGTTAACATAGAGTATAAATTTAGTTTTAAGTGTAGAATTTAATAATTTAACACTTACTTAAAATACCTGGTGCTCGTCATAGTGCCCTTCTGAATCCCCATCACCTGTTTAACCTGTCCGCTCAAAATGTGACAAGGTACAGAAACGTTTAACATATAAGTAGATGCCAAAAGAAAGCTGGAGTAGCAGTACTTAATATGAAATGAATTAGACAGCTAAACAAACACTCTAAAAAGAGACAAAGAAGGACATGATATAATCTTTCAGGGGACAATCTGACAAGAAGACCTATCAACTATAAATGTTTAGTTACCCAAATGGGGGCACTCAAATACATAAAACAGTTAATAAACATAAGGTAACTCATTGATAATAATCCAATAATAGTAGGAATTTTAACACCCCACTTACTTCAGTGGACTGATCATCTAAATAGAAAATCAACAAGGAAACAATGACTCTGAATCACACACTGGACTGGATGTACTTATACATATTTAGAACATTCCACCCCGAAACAGCAGAGTAAACATTCCTTTCAGATGCACCATGGGACAGTCTCCAGAAGAGATCACATACTAGGTCACAAATCAAGCCTCAACAAATAGAGATCGAAGTCATACCATGCTGTTGCTAAACACAGCGCTATGAAAGTAGAAGTCAGTGACAAAGAAAATATTATAAAGACCACAAATACATGGAGGTTAAACAACATGCTACTAAACAATGAATGGGTCATCCAGGAAATCAAAGAAGTTAAAAAATAAATGGAAATCAATGAAAATGAAAACACAACCGTCTAAAACCTATACGATACAGCAAAAGATGTTGAAAGAGGAAAATATATAGCAGTACATGCCTAATTCAAGAAGCGAGGAAAATTTAAAATAAGAAAGCTAACCTTATACCTAAAGGAGATAGAAAAAGAAAAAAATATAATAAAGCCAGCAGCTGGTTCTTCGATAAAATTAACAAAATTGATAAACTTCTACCCCAGGAAAAAGAGAAAGGACACAAATAAATAAAATCAGAAATGAGAGAGGAGAAATACAAACAATTTTTAAAAAATATTATGAAAAATTAATGCCAACAAATTGGACAATCTGGAAGAAATGGATGAATTTCTAGAAACCTGTAACTACCAAAACTGAAACAGGAAGAAATAGAAAATGTGAACAGACTGATAAGCAGCAAAGAAATTGAATCAGTAATCAAAATCCTCCAACAAACCAAAGTCCAGAGCCAGATGGCTTCCAAGGGGAATTCTACTAACCATTCAAAAAATAGTTAATATCTGTTCTTCTCAAACTATTAAAAAAATTAGACATGGAAAGAAAGCTTCCAAGATCATTCTATGGGACCATCATTACCCTGATTTCCTAAATCAGACAAAGACTCCACTAGAAAAGAGAACTACAGGCCAGTTCCCTGATGGATGCAAAAAATCTCAACAAAATACTAGCAAATCAAATCCAAAAGTATATTAAAAGTATTATTCATCATCTTTTTTTTTTTTTTTAAAGATTTTATTTATTTGAGAGAGAATGAGAGAGAGGGAACATGAGAGGGAGAGGTCAGACGGAGAAGCAGACTCCCTGCTGAGGAGGGAGCCCAATGCCGGACTGAATCCTGGGACTCCAGGATCATGACTTGAGCCGAAGGCAATTGCTTAACAACTGAGCCACCCAGGCGCCCTTATTCACCATCTTTAAGTGGGATTTATTTATGGATTTTAAGGGTGGTTCAATATTTGCAAATAAATTAACATGATATACCACATTAATAAAAGAAAGGAGAACTATGTGATCCTCTCAATAGGTGCAGAAAAGGCATTTCACAAAGTACAACATCCATTCATGATAAAAACTCTCAACAAAGTAAAGATGGCAGGAACATACCTCAACAAATAAAGGACATATATGAAAAACCTACATTGGGTGTAGGAATTACTTAAAAAAAAATTTAAGTAAATGGAAGGTAAGACTTACAGAAAAAAACATTTTTAAACATTTTGAATATTTTATTTCATGTTTAAAATATTATCATAATTAAAATCATAAGCAAAAAGCAGGAGTAAATTATAGAATGTTGTTTCTATGCAAAAAATAAGTCTAACATGCCTGCATATATTAATAAATAAAATAACATAAAAATTATTAAGAATTTAGAATCTATTAAGATATTTTTACATATATTTTTAATTTCAGAGGTAACATTTATTAAAACTCAATATCCATTGTATTTTAATCAAAATACGATTATTTTTATTTTAGACAGGTAAACTGAAGTAGAATGAAAAATGAGTGAATGATTAAAAGTATAATTTGATCACAGATTTACATAATTTTTTTTTAATTTTTAAAGGATTTTATTTATTTATTTGAGAGAGAGAAAGGGAGAGGAGGAGCAGACTCCTCAGTGAGTGTGGAGCCTGATGTGGGACTTGATCCCAAGACCCTGAGATCATGACCTGAGCAAGTCAGACGCTTAACTGACTAAGCCACCCAGGCACCCAACAGATTTACATAATTTAATTCCTAAAAGAGTAACACATATATTCTTTAAAGATGAAAGATTCATCTGCTCATGTCCTTTAAGGTACATAGGTAATAACAAAATAATATCAATGGTTGAAAACCAAGTCATTCAGAAAATACGCAATTTGGAGGAAGAAGAAAGACTTTAGTGATATGTAATATATTAAATACACAAAAGCATGTCAACAATCCTCCTTGTAATTAGTCTAAATATATGGAATTTTACAAAATTAAAAAACACTGTATTAAAATAGTACTGACAGCCACCACATTAGAGATATGGACGATCATCTCATTAATTGGTTTTTCCACTATCAGGCTTAAATTCCTTTGATGACCAAAAAATAAAATTTATCCGGGTTATTTAGCCAAAAGTTTTCAGCAAATGAATTGTTAAATTTACATACACATCCTTTAAGATGCCAGTTTTTATTTTTTTATTTTTTTTAAAGATTTTATTTATTTGTCAGAGAGAGAGAGAGAGCGCACAAGCAGACAGAGTGGCAGGCAGAGGGAGAAGCAGGCTCCCTGCTGAGCAAGGAGCCTGATGTGGGGCTCGATCCCAGGGCTCTGGGATCATGACCTGAGCTGAAGGCAGTGGCTTAACCAACCGAGCCACCCAGGCGTCCCAAGATGCCAGTTTTTAATGCCACTATTCAGAAGCAGTCTACTTTTAGTAGATTCTATGTGGTTTCTTTTTCTTGGATAAAATGACCACTAATCAACATGAAAGAGTTTAATAAATTCAACCTCTAACAGCTCTTCTCTTCAGAACTCAATGAAATTAATAATGTTTAAAGTCATGATAGCTTGGATGTAAAATTTTAAGTCTTGCAACATATCATGGTCTGCTTTATATTACAATTCCTGCAACTCATGGTTTATTTTCTCTACTAAGCTTCTCTGGGCCTAGGGTCATGCCTAACTCATTTTCATATAACCTGCTCTGCCTTCTATGGAGTTTAGCACATTACAGTCACTTAGAATTTACTAATTGATTTTCGTGTTTGTGCCCCACTGAGTTCAAAATGTTTAATAAACCTGTTACCAAATTTAACCTAAGAAAGGAGTGATTTTTAAATTACAGTTTTAGATAAGCAATTTTGTAATCATACCAGGGGAGTTAAAAAAATCCTTAACTGCTATTAAGAACAGTTCAGCTCTGGTAATTCACATTCCAACTTTCCAAAAGCATCCCAATTATTGGCACTATGGCATTTGATTCCCAAGCTTAATTTCAAGGCTAAGCCATTTGTTGCCTTGACTGGCAATAACTTAGGGGAAAAGAAAACCTTATTCCTTTCAGTCAGCAGGACTTTACCATGAATGGCTCACAAGTCAGTGTCCTTCGCCTTGTCCTTTATGGATGAGTTTGCAGTGACTTCCAGATATCAGGGAGTTATGAATATATATTAAAGCAATTTTCTCATAAACGTTGTACAAGTCAGATTTCAGTCAGAGAGTCTAACCTATCTTTCCTGTAGTTTTAGTAGTTGCTGTTCACACATACACACACACACACACACAAAGGAAAGGGGCTTGTTGATGAAAAGATCATAAGCTGACACTGAAAAAGATGGGACATAAATAAATTGTCTATAAAAAAATCTTTCTCTAGAACTCAGAAGCTGATGATCTTTAATGGCATATGACACTGTGATATAAGATTCTAATAGTGTGTGGCATATCACAATCTATTTTATGTTATAGTTGTTGAAACCCAATGCCTTATTTCCTCTATTAGGCTAAATTTATTAAGCCTAATGCCATATCTTCTAAGAATCCAAATCTTTTGTTTATTGGTTCAACCTAGCTAAGTTAAACTATCCTCCAAATCTTACTGTCTGGTCCCAGGCTGGGTGAGAGTTGGAAGGTGGGGCAAGATAGCACTTGTTCTGAAGGCCCCAGGGGCTACTGAAATTCATTCCTTTGACCTCGATCTGCCTTCTCACCTTGGGGCACTGGGAAGCAGTAGGTAGAATTCTTCCATATTCCCCTGGATTGCCTCCTTCAACAGTGTCCTGGGGCAGGTTGGCATACAGCACTGAGGCAAAGGGTACCTGCTCCTGTACACACACTCATCATTGAGGTTGCAGGCGGTGAGTTGTGAAAATGTATTAAGGAAACCTAATTCAAAATTGGAGTTGGGAAGCCATGAGGTGAGAACTCTCACATATATCTCACACCTGGAGGCTTGCATAGTCCAGTAAGAAGAAAGATTTCCTCTCTCCTGGCAAAAGCAAGTTTTCCTTGCCTGCAGCCCATGAGAAGCTGCCACCACTTCGAGCCCTCATTTTCTTACAATGAAATTTTGTTCAAAATAACCCCTGCTAACTTCCTTCCCTTCTTTTATAAAAAGATGCTCTCCATCTTTGTTCTCTGGGCTTGCCTATGGTTTGCTCGTCCCAAATTGCAATTCCTCTGCTATTCCAGAATAAACTCGATTTTGCTGGCTAATTGCTTCCTTTTTTCTTTTAAAAGGTTGACAGAGTAAGAGACACGGCGTCTATTTTATCTTCATTGATCCCATTTTATCCTCATTCTCCTCTGCTTCGTTGGGGCTTTTCTTCTTGATGTCCAGCCTGCTGTTCTGTAGCAACTTCAGGCCCGCCACCAGATACAGGAGCAAAAGTTTTCCATAGTGTTTTTTAATCAATTTTAAAATTCTACATTCTAATTAACTCCATATTCCATATCATTCATAGTGGTTCTAGTTCTCTAATTAAAACGAAATGTTGCAAGCACAAATTTGAATACCCAAGTAAATTTTTCTGATACTGGAATATGCTAGTCTTGTGCTGATAAAATCACACATTTGAAAAATGCCTACTAGTTCACTTAAAGGAAATCTATGAAAAAATACTTTTCCTTAAATAAAAGAAACTCACTAATAACACACAAGCTCATACACGAATTTACTTACAAATTACAAAATTACCAAGCTAATTTTGCTTAGGTACATCCTTAAGCTATGTTTTCATAAATGTTCTAGGGAAATAAAGTTTCTGATACTTGACTTGCCTTATAGTATCTTTGATTTCATGACTACTAATTTGAGTGGGGATAGAGTTCTTTGTTTAAAATCATTTTAACCTCTGAATGTTAAAGAGCTTATACAATTACCTTCTAATAAACATTTTTAATGGTGAAATAATAATGTGAATCTTTTTGTCACTGTGGTTTCCCTATATGTTGCCCTGAAGTTACTTAGAATTATTTCTTGGCATCCTAAATTCTTACTGTGATTTGTCAGGTGTGGGTCTCTATTCACTCATCTTCCTTGCCATTTGATGGGCTCCTGTAATTAAAAGCACCTGTCTTTAGCATGTTTTTTTTTTTCCTTTTCCTAACTTATTTACTCATTACTTTCCTTATTTTACTCTATTTCTTCTTTTTGGAATTTTTACTATTTAGGCGTTTGATACCTTAATTGAAACTTTTAGGTATTTTATCTTTCCTTCCATTTTTCCCATGACTATTGGTTCTTATTCTGGAAGATTTCCTCAACACTTCTTTTTTTAGCTTCTAAAGAGCTTTTAAAATTTTTCTGCCTGTCCAGCCTACTAAAAAGGAGAATATAGTTGCAAATAATATAATGATAAGAAGTTAGTATCCAAAATCTATAAAGAACTTTTCAAACTCAACACCTAAAAAACAAATAATCCAGTTAAAAAATGGGCAGAGGGGGCACCTGGGTGGCTCGGTCATTTAAGCAGCTGCCTTCTGCTAAGGTCATAATCCCAGGATCCTTGGTTTGAGTCCTGCATCAGGTTCCCTGCTTGGCAGAGAGCCTGCTTCTCCCTGTACCCCTCCCCCTGCTTGTGTTCCCTCTCTCGCTGTCTCTCTCTTTGTCAAATAAATAGATAAAATCTTTAAAAAAAATGGGCAGAGAAACTGAATGGACATTTTTCCAAAGAAGCCACACTGATGGCCACTAGATACATTGTGAGAAATGCAAATCAAAACCACAATGAGATAGACGTTCACACAACTCAGAATGGCTAGTATCAAAGACAAGAACTAATAAGTGTTGCCGAGAATGTAGAGAAAAGTGAATTGATACGTACTGTTGGTGGGAATTTAAATTGGTACAACGTGGAAAAGAGTATAGAGGTTGCTCAAATAAATTAAAACTAGAAATACCATATGAAATATCCACTATTGGGTATTTACCCAGAGAAAAATAAAACACTAATTCCAAAAAGATACATGCATCCCTCTGTTTATTTCAGTATTATTTACAATAGCCAAGATATGGAAGTAACCCAAATGACCACCCATAGCTGAATGGATAAAGAAGATGGGGAATACACATATACAATGGAATATTACTCAGCCATTAAAAAAGGATTAGATCTTGCCAGTTGTGAAAACATGGATGAACTTAGAGGCTATTGTGCTAACTGAAATAGGTCAGACAGAGAAAGACAAATACCATATGATTTTACTTACATGTAGGATTAAAAAATAATAAATGAACAAACAGACTCCTAAATGCAGAGAACAAATTGGTGGCTGCTAGAAGGAAGGTGAGTGAGGGGACGGGCAAAACAGGTAAAAGAGATTAAGATGTGCAAACTTCCCATTATAAAATAAGTCACAGAGATGAAATGTACAGCGTAGGAAATAATACTCAATAATATTGTAATGCTGTATAGTGACAATGATGACTACGCCTATTGTGGTGAGCACTGAACAATGTATGGCATTGTTGAGTTGCTGTGTTGTACACCTGAAAGTAATAGAACATTTTATGTTAACTGTACTTCAATAATAAATAAGATTCTGCGTGTTACTTTTTATGACATTTCTTTAGAGGTAATCAAGATCCTTTTCTAATCTCACTCAGGATATTAATCAGCTTTTTAGGCTTATATTTTGCTCCGTTCCCTAGACTTGTTTCCTTCAGAATTAGATTTTCTCTCTTGTTTTATTTATTTTTATTCTTATTCTTATGTATTCAGTTCTCCTTTGAATTTTGTAGTTTTCAGTTTCTTTGTGCAGTGGACTGAGTATTTGTGTCCCATCCCTCCAAATTCATATATTGAAATCTTGACCCTCAAAATGATGGTATTAGAAAGTTGGGTCTTTGGAAGATAATTCATCCCTCATGAATGGGATTCGTGCCTTTAGGAGAAGAGATAGTAAAGCCTTATTTCTCTTTCTGCTTCTTGCCATAGGAGGATCCAACAAGAAGACAAAGATCTGCAAACCCACAAGTGTGTTCTCATAGACAGTGGATCTACCGGCACCTTCATCTTGGACTTCTCAACCTCCAGAACTGTGAGATATAAATATTTGTTGCTTTTTTCCACCCAGTCTATGTCATTCTGTTATAGCAGCCCAAATTGACTAATTGACCACTTATATTTGACGGTGAAAGAAAAAGAAATCTACCTAAGTGCTACATATGTAAGTAAAATTCAGTGAGCAGAAATCAATTATAAGATCTGTAAAATGCTACAAAAAAAAAAAAAAAAAAGGAAAGGAAAGGAAAAGAAAAATGGATGGCAGATGAAGAATATCAAAAAGAGGGAGAAGATAAAAATTGTATCCAACTGTTTTTGGTTTTGGTTTTTAATCATTTAATCAAAGTATATTTGACGTATAATGTACCATTAGTTTCAGGTGTACAGTGTGGTGATTTGGCAACTCTATACATTATGCTGCACTCACCAGAAGTGTAGCTATCATCCGTCATCATACAATGCTATTACAATACCATTGACTGTACTCCCTAACTCCCTATGCTCTATCTTTCATCTTTGTGATTTATTCATTCCATAACTGGCTTCTCACTCCTTTTCACCCATTTTGCCCATCTCCCTCATCCTTCCCCTCTGAAATTGTTTTCAGAAAATTGTATAAAGACATTTAATGAATTTTTTGAAGCAAGATGCAAAGCAGAATTATAAAAACTCAGGGGAGAGACAAAAAGATATGAGAAAGAGATGAAGGGTGAACTGGAAGAGCTTAGGCAATGAGTAAAGCCTGTACCTCATCACTCCCTCTATTAGTCTTGAGATGGGGCCTTCCTCTAAATGATTTGTGATGATGATATTTGGTGGATAGTGTATGTAGGGAAGAGGATGATTATAATCCTTGCCGTTTCACTGCTTTCCTAGGGTGTTTCGTGAAGGGATGGGGCATTGTCAGATGGTTTAGAAATTATTTAAGACATTCATATTTTGGCCTTATTTAAACCATTTTAGTGACCTCATCTTTATTTTAGGCATACATCAGGCATGATGAGGACTTTAATCTCTTTGACAAGTCATCACACCGAGAGGTATATAAATATATCACTGAAATTCACACAATTACAGAGGCATTATGGAGAGAAAGGTATAATTTGTTGCCTGGCTTTTTGAAAAGGTTTAACTAAAACGTTTGTCTTTTAGAAGCAATCATATGGGCACAGGGCATTTAGAATGAGGTTTTGAGAGCATTTTCAACCTGTCTATAGGGTACATCATTGAAGGACACAGGATACTTTCTTTGCTGGGTGTTTGAAATATCCATGCTTGTTGTGTTTTCTATTTATCCAAATCTATGTAGCAAAGAAATGTTCCCAAGATATTATGAACACAGCAGCATTTCTGTGAGCACTCTAGATGCATGAAAAGCATTATTAGGAAACTAGACCACTTTCATAAACTGGTTTTATAACAGTGAGTGTATGCACAGATAAGACATTCCAACAAAGGTTAATGTTTCTGTCTCAATGTATTTTTAATATTTACTGAAGAATAAGAGAAAATATCCTTAATACTTATTCCATTAATATAAGAGAAAGAAAAAATCTTATCAAACAGAAATGATTTGAGAAAGGAACTAAGAATATAATAGCATTAATCAACAGAGATAAAGCATCAGAAATATACTATTCTCCTTTATTTTAGAAAAATAAAATAATTAAAAAAGCATGTAGGCTATTAAAGTCTAATCTCTCTTTTTCTCTCATACATACTTGCTATGTTTTTCCCTGTGGAAAGGCTGAAAAATAATGCAAAAGAGCAGTTTGCTACATTGAAAGAATTAAATTGATAGGTTCTCAGAACTTAAGAGACAAAGCAATGCAGTGCATCATTTCAAATCCGTTGACTAATTCGTTTTGAACTCTACTCTTCTTTGTTCCTCGCCACAGTTTTCTCAGCATTTTCCACTGGGAGAATGCTGTTTTATTAATGAAATTTAACTTGCATATAAGCACAGAGAATGAACATAAATTCAATAATACTTCTCTACAAAGCAGTAGTTGAAGACTCTTCTGGGATAGCAGCATCCTAATCAAATAGCACAAACATACTTTCCAGCTCTTGAGTCAGCCACTGACATGTGTTAACTATTCATACCATTATGAGCATATTTTTTCTCAATGGGTATGTTCATTCATTCATTTATTCATTGAATGATAAAGAACAAAAAAGAAATTCAGATGAAGGGCACAGTTCCTGAGACGGGGGAAAATGGTAAATTAGACGACAGTGAGGAAATGGTAAATCAAATCGGGTCAGAGTATGACATAAGTTTGACTAGAGTAAGGGTCAGCAATCTATGGGCCATGAAACAAATCCATCCCACTCCCTCGTTTGGTACAACCCAAAAGATTAAAATAACTTTTGCAGTTTTAAGTAGTTGAAAATGTTGAAAAAGAAAAGTAGTATATATGACAGATAAAAAGTACGTGAAATTCCAGTTTCATTCTTAATTAATACATTTTTGTTCATTGAACATACCCAATTTATTTCTTATTGTATTGTTTATGACTATTTTTTTGTGCTTTAAGAGATTGAGTTGAGTGGTTGCAACAGAGATTATATGACCTAGACCCAAATGCCTTAGAAACTGGTGTTTCTGCCCCTAACCTAGAAACAAAAGTATAAGCCATCAATGGAGATTGTAAAGTGGAAAAATTCTGACTTTTCCAACAAAGGACATATAATTTTGGTAGAGCAAAGTGTCCTTGCAAAGTCAGTACTTAAAATCTTCTGCCCAGAATTCTCTTCTATCATATTCCCTAAAAATCTTTCTGTGCATCAGAGATAAGCAATAAAATAGTAATGTATAGTAATTAATGAAGTAACCTTCATTAATGGTTCTTTTATGGAAAGCTAAAATTAAACAGAAACAAGAAAACCCCAGAACATTGCCTTGACCATCTTTTTCCCTTTCTTCATCTCATAGTTTCATTACAGAATCATCCCAATAAAATAAAGCAATAATATAAAAAAGATTGCAGTCACAAGTATTAATTAACTAAAAATACCTCTATGTGAATACATTAAAGTCATTATTTTACAGATCATATGAGGCATGCTCTTTTTATAAACAAAGGTTATCTTTGATTTAGTCACTATCTCTGTAACCTGTTCTTTCTCTTCTCATTTTTGAGTTCTAGTTACTGTTCTGTAAATAGAGATTTTACATTCTACGTATATGAGAGAATATATTCTCCTAGAATGTAAGATTCTAAATATTTTACAAGTTTTAGAAAATCTCTTTCACTTCTTTTACACTCCTATGATACATTTAAACATGGCAGCATCAATTCATGAAAGAGTTCTCCAAGACTGGAAGAGAGAAAGTTGACTCCATGTTTCTAAAATATGAACTGAGTTCAGTTAGTTTGATCATTTCAGCAAACAAAAGAACAATTACAGTGCAATGTAGAGAATAAGGAGTGCATAATCTAGTGGGAAGAGAAACAAACAAAAACATATGCAAAAGGTTTCTGGGAAACAAGTATTTCCCATCTTTCTTGTGTTAGTTTTCAATTTGATAAGATAAAAACACAACTAAAGATT
>CM053606.1:119190097-119248602 GCA_028646535.1 Procyon lotor
TAAGGGTCATTTTGAACTCTATTTCTGACATATTACTAATGTCCGCATTGACTAGGTCTCTAGCCATCGGTACACTCTCCTTTTTTTTGTGGTGAGTTTTTCCGCCTTGTCATTTTGTCAAGGTAAGAGTAGATAGGTGAGAGAGAAAGATTCTCTGGAGTTCCGCAGTTTTCACTGATTGATTAACTAGGTCTTGGCTGGGTATTCTTGCTGATCTTCTGGGGGAGGGGCCGTTGCCATGGTTCTCAAATGTCTTTGCCCAAGGCGGAATTGCACCGTCCTTGCCAGGGGATGGGCCAAGCACTTTGCTCAGGTTCACTCTTGGAGTCTTTGTTCCCTGCGCTCCTCCTGGAGGAGGAAGGAGGGGGTGTCTCCGGAGCTGCCTCCCGTGGGGTTCCCACATGAAGTATGGCAGCCCTATATGAACTATATGTCTCAGTTCCTATAGTCCAAGGTGGGCCTATATGGCGTTGTGTGGCTCCTTCTCTGCTGCCAGCTTCTCCGCCCCAATACCCGGGAGCTCTGCCGCACTTGGGCTCCCCTGGTCCCTCGGTGACCCCATGGGTCCTGAAACCACACGTTCCCACGAGGGCTGAAACCCCGTTTAGCCTCCGGAGCGATGTCCCTCAGTGGAGCGGACTAGAAGTTCCGGATTTTGTGCTCTGCGGCTCTGCGGCTGCTGGGAACCGGCCCCTCCCCCCGGGGTCTCTCTTCCCGTTGATTTAAATTCACTTTTTCCACACGTCCTACCTTTCTGAAAGTGGTGGATTTTTTGCTCCTAGAATTGCTGTTCTTATTCTCTTCTCTCTCCTGTTGTGTTTGCCAGCTTTTAGAGTGGTTTTCTGCTTCTTTAGCTGGACTTCTGGGACCCAGTGCTTTCTGTGCGTCCTATACCTCCACCATCTTGCCTTGAGACCAACGCCATATAAATTCTAACTAGCAAATGAACAAAGAATTGGAACAATGAATATGCCAATGAATTATTTTTAAACTAATCTTTAAAGAAAAACTCTAAAGCTACAAAAATATGATTTCCAAAGGAAAACAATTTTTTTATTCTTAAAATCATATAAAAAGTTTCATCAGCTGTAACAAATGTACCACTTGGGTGTAAGATTTTCGTGGGGGGAGACTGTGCTGTTTGTTCATTTGTGGAGCCAGGGGTTATGTGAAACTCATACTTCCTGCTGAATTTTACTATGAACTGCTTTATTTATTTTTTTTTTATTTTATTTTTTCAGTGTTCCAAGATTCATTGTTCATTCACCACACACAGTGCTCCATGCAATGTGTGTCCTCCTCAATACCCACCACCAGGCTTACCCAACTCCCTACCTTCCTCCCCTCCAAAACCCTCAGTTTGTTGCTCAGAGTCCACAGTCTCTCATGATTAATCTCCCCCTCCAATTCCCCCAATTCACCCTTCCTTTCCTTCTCACAATGTTTTTCCTTATGTTTTTCCTTATGCTCCACACGTAGAAGGGCCACATGTACCCCAATGTTCATAGCAGCAGTGGCCACAATAGCCAAACTGTGGAAAGAGCCAAGATGCCCTTCAACAGATGAATGGATAAAGAAGATATGGTCCTTATATACAATGGAATATTATGCCTCCATCAGAAAGGATGAATACCTGACTTTTGTATCAACATTGATGGGACTGGAAGAGATTATGCTGAGTGAAATACATCAAGCAGAGAGAGTCAATTATCATATGGTTTCACTTAAAACTGCTTTAAAAAATAAAGTCTACTTAAAAACAAAACAAAAACAAACAAAAACAAACCCACATTTACATAGAGCAGTGATGCTCCACTTTTACTGTGCATCGGTATCCTGGAGGGCTTGTTAAAACACAGACTGTTGAGCTCACCACAATGTCTCATTTGGAAGATTTGGATGAGGCACGATAATTTGCATTTCTTTTTTTTTTTAAGATTTTATTTATTTAGCGACACAGCGAGAGAGGGAACACAAGCAGGGGGAGTGGGAGAGGGAGAAGCAGGCTTCTTGCTGAGCAGGGAGCCAGATGCAGGGCTCGATCCCAGGACCCTGGGATCATGACCTGAGCAGAAGGCAGATGCTTAGTGACTAAGCCACCAGGTGCCTCAGTTTGCATTTTTTCTTTTCTTTTTAAAGATTTTATTTATTTGACAGAGAAAAACACAGCGAGAGAGGGAACACAAGTAGAGGGAATGGTAGCAGGAGAAGGAGGCCTCCCGCTGAGCAGGGCGCCTGATGTGGGGCTCGATTCCAGGACTCTGGGACCATGACCTGAGCCGAAGGCAGACGCTCAGCCACCCAGGCGCCCCTCCAGTTTGCATTTCTAATAAGTTCACAGGTGATACTAATGCTTCTGGTCCCCGGACCACACTGAGAACCAGTGACCTGGAGGAACCTAGAGTGGTGTTGTCTTACTAGTCACTACTTCTTAGAAATGTTTCTTCTTTGACAGAAAAAATGAATACAAAAGGTGTTTCTGGGTTCATACTTGGTTAGCTACTCTTTTTTTAAAAAAGTCAATTCACAGTTTAATAAAAATTACTATGTGGGCCAGCCCAAGCTCCTGAAAATTAGTGTGCTATACATACCTTCCATATACAATTCAGATCCCTGTCTCAGATACCTGAAAACATCATTTCAATTATGGTTTTGGTTCTGAGATAACCCTCTCTTTACCTTTCTCTGGGCTCCAAGGATACAACCCAAGTCCCATGTCCTCTGTAAACTTACTTTCTTTCTTTTTTTTTTTTTTGTAAACTTTCGCCTCTTTCTCACCAGCCCACAGAATTGCTTTCCTCCTCGGGTCCTCCCTCTTTTATAGTATTTAGCATCCCAGTCACTGATCAGGCCTTGGTTAGAGATGGATACTAGATAGCTTTTACTCCATAGGGTAAATTTGCAGGTAGGTTATTAAACTTTGAAGGCAAGGTCGGGATGTGTGTCACTTTTTATTTTTCCTGGACTTCTGTCTTGGACCTTCTCATACTGCACTTGTTCTGTGGATCTTCTGTTGACCTGTAGGTCCAATGCCAGTGGCTTTTTCTCTAGGTTTTGTTATTTTGTTTTAATTCAAGTATAGTTGACACACAATGTTACAGCAGTTTCAGGTGTACAACATAGTGATTCCACAACTCTGTAATGCTATGCTGGTTAGTTTACCCCTGAAGGAGATTATAAGGATATCAATGAGATAAGAATCTTTCCAGATTTTCTATTTGAAGTTACTTTCTAAATGATGATTAGCCTTATTACTTTTACTGAAATGACTGGCTATTTCCAAAATGATACCTATGGATATTTCCGGAAACCTAATACAGTTTTTAGAAAAAATGTTAAGGCTGTTTTTACATGAAATATGTAACAAGAAAGAGTCAGTAAATATATAACATAGTAAATGATTGGTAGTTTTTCTCAATAGCACTTTACCATCTTGCTTAAAAATTACCGTAATTGTAACTTTAGTTAAATGGTATGGAATTCACAGGTTTTAACTTTGGTAAATTATGGCTGAGGAAATATATGTTGCAGAGTAATAGAATATGATTAAGTATTCTATCAACATCATTGAATTAAAAGGAAAAATAATTCCTTTTACTGACATTTAAAAAGGCTAAAAGTGCCAATTATATAGACATATTGTGTTACAACAGTTATAGGATTATTAAGCAATTTTATCATGTTAATGCCACTTGGACTTGTCTTGAAAGTCCTGAAAATATAATGAGAATTTAGTCTGACAGAATTATTCATTATTAGCGTTATTATTGTTAACTTCATTTTCCCGCATGCATTAATCATTAGTTCTAGATAAAGCTTGAACCTAGAATATTCTACAACTTACTAGGAAGACCACTTTGAAATATTTTAGGTTTTCTGTCTTACACATTGATTCAAACTCATGTAAATAATTGAATACTCATTGTATTTGATTACAGTTTTGCAAGCATCAGATGACATTTCTCAGAGTAACTATTATATTTACTGTGTGGGCTTTCCCTGCTGTGCCCAGAGATATCTTAGAAATGCAGAGCAGGTACTGAAATCCAGGTCTGTGATTTCACTTTTCAAAGTTAGGCTATACTTAAGACATAGACTTTTAGAAGGATTTGGAACAATATAAAAATTTAGAGGACCAGAGAGGTACTGTGGCTTTTCCAGCACTACACTGTCAGTGGACCTGACCCGAGTACTCTGCTCAGTGTTGTTGCCTCAGTACCTCTCTGCCTCTCTGTTTAGCAACCTGAGGAAGAAAATGGAAAGAATAGCCACCTTCTCTTCATTTCAGAGTGCAAAAATATGCATGGATCATAGCA
Source organism: Procyon lotor (assembly GCA_028646535.1). Taxonomy (NCBI): domain Eukaryota; kingdom Metazoa; phylum Chordata; class Mammalia; order Carnivora; family Procyonidae; genus Procyon; species Procyon lotor. Next base: position 119,194,414 of record CM053606.1, read on the forward strand.
GACACTGGAAAGCAAACTAATGAGAACTGCCCTGTGAATGCTTCTTTACCTGAAATTCCCCACAGGCAGCTGGGGTTAACAAAGTAGTTTCTGCTGAGGGTAAGGATGGAGAATTGGTTTGTAGGCCCAGGGCAAGGTGTTTCAGGGAAAGACCATCGATCTGGAATTTCCCACTCATTTATGAACTGATGGAGCATGATTTCATCAGTCTTCAAGATGCTGTCAAGGCATTTAACTGACTTTTGTATAAGTTTTGATTTGCTGCCTATTCATGGTATTTCAGAATTATATTTTCATTCTCATTTTGTTGTATATTTGCTATGTTTAATGATGATTTGGATTTTATAAGATGAAAATCCAAGTAGAAAAAGAAAATTTGAAAAACTAGTTGGTAAAAGTTTAACTAACTAAAGATTTGGGAAACCGTATTTCAAAATAAGATTATTTTATATGCTAGAAGAGATATCTGTTGTCCTCTTTATGAAAGTTAAACCCCTGGTGTTAGGTGAGCAATACTTGTTGCGTGAAAAGTTTTCATTTTTGTGAACGGAAGAATAATCTGCTCAACTCCAAGGGTACCATGGAGAACCAAATACTGGGAAGTGGAGCACAGAATCAGAAAGAACACGATTCAAATTCTAGACTTTATGGTTAATGAAACTGGATAGCAGCAAAAGCAAGGATAGGGCCCCAACAAACAAGGTGTGTAGTATTTTGAATATCATGATGTTTTACCTTTCTGAGTCTCAAGTTCCTCTTCTGTGAATTGTGAATAAGAATCCATGGCCTAAAAATAATACATAAAATATTTCAAGCCCCTTAATACTTGTAATTGCTTCATGGGTAAAAGAATCAGACCAGAGAATATTAAATAATATTTATTTTTGTGAACAAGTGGCAAAAACATTACCTCACTAGTAAAAACATGAATGAATGATATTGCAAATCTCCAGTGTATAAAACTCAAATGTGGATCATTCTTTTTCTCTGAAATGACTCTAGAAATATTAATGAAGACAATAAGCAAACATACTGGAGAGAGGCTACTCTCTATTTTCTAATCCAGATGAAATTTAGTGGAATGTTGATCTAACCTAGAAAATCAAACTTAGTGAAACACTCAAACTCTTAAGTCTAAATATTTGAATTTTAGTCCTGATTTGTCACCCTTTAACTCTGTGACCTTGAAAAAGTAACACGTCCCTTTGGTACCCAGTTTCACCATGTGTTAAGTGAGAAGACTCAATAAAATCATTTCCCTAGAGGAGTTTATCAGTTTTCTGCTATCAGAAATCTACTTGGCTAATATTCTGTAATAAATTCCCAATATCTGGGAGGCTAATCATCAAGGAGATATCTGATTATGTGTTACGGCTTTATGTGTCTTCTAGCTCTAAAACTGTGAAAGCATGGAGTAAAATAGAATTACAGAATTATAAAATCATGGGTTTGGAGGAGCCCTGGTTGAGGTAATATAGAATTCAGAGGTAAAAAGCAAAGCATTTTACGTATATCTCAATTTAATGTCACTTCCTTTGAAAATGAGTATACACTTTCCCCAGACAATGTAAGTCAGTCCTCCCTCTGGGATTTCCCGACACTTAGTATATTGCACCTTACTCAGTTCCATACATGAAAGTATCCTCCGTCGGACTGTGTACCCCTCTAAATAAGGAACCGTTACATTAGCCTATTTTGTCAACATCTAGTAAAATGACTGACACCGAATAAGTTAGCTGTAATGTTTTTCAACCCTAGTATAAGCTTAAATTTAAATGAACCTAATGCACAATGACAGACATTTTAAAGCAAAATCCTTCACACACACACACACACACACACACACCCTCCCTTACAAAGGCACACAGGAAAAACTGGGGACAGTATAGCACTCAAAAATTGTATAATTAATGAATCACTTGTTGAAATTTAGTGAAGTGAATATTTTATACAATTATTGTCACTATGGATATAAATACAAACACATTTATACACACACACATATAAAGCTTATTTTAGATTTATGTGTTTAAAATTTTCTGGGACCCATATAAATCTAGAAAAATTATAGTCTTTTAAAATACCAGGCTAATTATATTTTATACTGTAATGCTCTAATTTGTTAAAATTACAACCCTGTAATTTCTCTAATAACCATCACATTTCATTTACTTTAGAATTTTTTTTTAGTTCAGAATGTGCTGTATAACAAAAAAAAGGACTCATTTCTTGAGAATATGATTTTATAGTATTTCTATTAACATTAAAGGTTGTACTGATACAAAGTGAAATAGATAATTTATGTACTTTTTAGAATAACTCTATAAACCCTGAAAAACATCTTCACAAATTTAAATTTACATGCCTAATAACGTTATATAAAAGGCTTTACTTGTGCTAAACATATAATAAAAGGATTTTTACTAGTAAGGTAATATATATCCTTTTATATCAATTTTTCCTTTTATGTCAATATTTCTTACTATATAATTATATATATTTTATGTGAATATTTCCTACAATTATGTGTATATTTATATACCTCCTTATGTAACCTTTTATGTATATATCTTTACTATATTCTTTTATGTCAGTATTTCCTATTGTATGATTATAAAAATGATAGTAATTTATTTATCTGTAATTTTATTGGAATAGCAACAATCCATTATTGCCTTTTTTTAACAGAATGAATATGTATATATAGCATATAAATATATGCATATAAATATATACATATGTAATGTGTGCTTTAAAAAAGCATTACTTGGAGCACCTGGGTGACTGACTCTTAGTTAAGTGTCTGACTTTTAGTTTTGGCTCATGTCATGATCTCACAGTCATGAGATCAAGCCCTGTGTTGGGCTCCATGCTCAGCACAGAGTCTGCTTAAAGTTCTCTCTCTCTCTCCCTCTGCTCCTACCCCCCCTAAAAGAAATAAACCTTAAGGAAAAAAAAGAGAGTGAAGATTTACAAAGGCAGCAAAGGTTTTTGTTGGTTGATTTTCTTTGTTTTTATTCTTCTACATCAGTAACCTTCTCACTCTGATGGTGTAAGTATGAAATTCCAGATAGGAAATTGACTTTAAAAATTCTGTTCTACATTTCATGGTTTATGTTTCACATTTGATAATTTTCTTAATTTATAATACATATGTGAAAGACATAACTATTATGTTTTGTAATCTTTCTCTTAAGTACTGCTTTGCTTTATTAGGTTTAGGTAAAAGTTGGAATTTTGAAATCTTTATTAAAATTTGCTACTCTTTGGGGAAATATTAAAATATCAAATAATATCTATACAGGTCATTACCTGAGAAATAGGAAAGTCTACATTTGTAAGGAATTTAAAAAGTAATTGTACAACTGATGTATTACTTCTAATTTTCTGTGGGAGCAAGCTCTGAAGTCTTGATCCAAAACAGACAAGACCTTAATACAAATGCATCTTTCTTTGAAGAGGGTCACCCTGAGGCCCTGACTCAATGATCTCAGAAGATGAGAGAGAATGACAAAACCAAGAAGTAAGATAGATAAGTGAGGTAAGACCAAAAAGTAGCTTAAAGGTCAAAAGAAGATGATGAATTCAGTTACATTATCCTTTGAAAAGTGGCTTCTGCTCATGCATAAATGCCAACATTTGAAAATCATTATCAGGAACATTGAAGGAGAAAAGGCTTTTCTTTGGTCCTTTCCAAGTACTAAAGAAGAAGTTTCTTCGGTATAGAATAAAATCAAATGTTAAAACTGGAGAGCATGCAAACTGGGAATTTTTGTTTCAGTGTTGTTCCTAGGTAACGCTTGGTAAATCATCACATTTGTGACAAATATATTCATTCATTACTGGTAGCCACAGGCATATTTGCTTTGTCTTTGGATGGGAAATAATATAAAAAACCCTCGGGTTCCAGGAGCCATTTAGTCAGATACGGTGAAATCAGTATCTCTTAGGTGCTGCCCCTGACCTGTGTGCCCTGCCTGTTAAGGGTCTTCTAGACCAGAGATGGGACTGTGGTTGGAACAGGGAGCTGAAAGAGCCTTTTTCATGGTCTCACCGAAGTAGCTTTAGCTCAAGACTAGCCAGTGGTAACCCAGAGTCCTTAAGCCAGTGCATGTCCAACGATGAATGAGAACAACCCCAGATCACCGTGTCAATAATCATTATGGTATTCTTGCAATCTGGGTGAATTCAGGAAATACTGTCAGCCATTGGTGTGTTGGTAGTACTAGGGGGAGGACAGTGGAAGGTTGGAGAGTGTGTTAAAGAAGAGAAACAGGAACCAGCTCAATATAGACTTCTATCCAGATTTGGGGTGCTCTGCTTAGATGTTACTGCTGGCCCTGGCTTTTGAAAGATTAACAAAGATGGATTTATCTGTAGTTAATTTAAGTAGGATATTGGATTTTGGTCCTAATCTTAAATTAGGCAGACTCATAAACTAGTATTTACTTGATGGTCTAATTATCAAAGTGTCTTTTTAACTCTTAGATTAAATTTAAGAATGGAATTTATTGGGGCGCCTGGGTGGCTTAGTGGGTTAAAGCCACTTCAGCTCAGGTCATGATCTCAGGGTCCTGGGATCAACCTGCAGCAGGCTCTCTGCTCTGCAGGGAGCCTGCTTTCCCCCCTCTCTCTGGCTACCTCTATGCCTACTTGTGATCTCTCTCTCTCTGTCAAATAAATAAATAAATTCTTAAAAAAAAAAGAATGGAATTTATTTATTGAATTTTCCCCTTTCTTATAGAAATGATACTTTGCTTAGATCACTTATTTTCTCTTCATTCTTAAAGAGCTTTTTACCAAACTTGTGTTAATTTTTTCCATGAATTTTTTTAAATTTAAATTTTACAATAATTTTAGACTTACAAAAATTATTTATTTAAATATGTTATCAAAATTAGGAAATTAACATTAATGTAATACTGTTAACTAAACTACAGATTTACCCACAATTCACCAGTTTTCCACTATTGCCATTTTTCTCTTGTAGGATCCTATCAGTCATCACATAGTGCCTTATGTCTTTTAAGTTCTCCTTGGTCTCCTTGTACCTGTAGCTGTTATTCATTGTTACCTTGCTTTTCCTGACTTTGGCCCTTTTAACACACTTGGGTTGAAGAGTATTGTAATGCCCCTCAGTTTGGGAATAAAATTATGCATTATTTTGTAAAAATAGCACAGAATTGATGTTATAGCTTTAGTGAATTTTTAAAGGAGTTATATCAACTATGCCTTATAACTAGAGGTGGTTAATTAATGATCTTGATCTGTTAATTAATGCAATGTCTGCTAGCTTTTCCCCAATATAAAATTAATCTCTCTCCCCGTATAATTAATAAATATACATTGAGAAACTTTGAGGATATGCAAATCCTGATTCTCTCCAAACTTTCACCATTATTTTTAGAATCTATTTTTTGAAACTAGGTTGATATTCTTCTCTCTGTCTCTCTTTCTTTTTCTAAACTCTTAGTATTTATGAAGGTGTATGTTTTCGTTGGAGTGATACCTTTAGATCTCAATCTTCATTGATGCCTTTGGTGCTCTTTTCTTATTTGACCCTTTAATATCTTTTAAATTATTCATTTTCTTTATACAATGACCTTTTCTCTGTTTTATTCTTTCTTTTCATCCATTAGTTTAGCTGCATTGTTTCTCCTTAGAAAATATAACATTAATTGTCCACCTTCATCCTTGTCACTTTTAAATTGTATTATGTACATTTATACATTATTAAATGCTCACCATTAGAATGGCATGTTCTATGGCCATTTTGGCAAAACTTTTCTCAGTCTTTTGTGGATAAGATCATCCTCCAGTAGATTCTGTGAGAAAGACTAATAGAGGGGCGCTTGGGTGGCTTAAGGGTTAAGCGTCTACCTTCAGCTCAGGTCATGATACCAGGGTCCTGGGATTGAGCCCTGCATTAGGCTCTCTGCTCAGCGGGGAGCGTGCTTCTCCCTCTTCTCACTCTCTCTCTGCCCCTGCTCCTGTGTTCTCTCTTGCTTACTCTATTTCTCAAATGAATAAGTACAATCTTAAAAAAAAAAAGACTAATTGTTGCAAAATTCTCTAAGCTCCCGTTTTAAAAACTCTCTAATATGCTTGATTTTGAAGAACATCTTGTGTAGATATAAACTCCTGGGTTAGAACTTTCTTTTACTGAGTTTAAAAAAAAAAAATACACCATTGGTATCTTGATTTGCATATTGATTTTGCAAGGTTGATGCTTGTCTAATTTTTTTGCCCTTGTGAAATATTTGATATTTCTCTGGGAACCTTGAGGATTTTAACTTTATCTTTGAAATGTAATAGTTCTACTGGAAAATCTTTAGACATTGATTGCTTTGGATTAATTTTTTTCAAGTGTTTGGTAAGCCTTTTCAATGTGTAGATTCACATTTTTTCCAGCTTTGAAAAGTTTTCTTGTTTTATAGTTCTAAATGTATTTAATTTTTTTTCTCAGGGACTCCAATTATGTGAATATTATTCTTTTTTTCCCTGTCTTTCAGTTCTACTACTTTCTAATACTTTTGGCTTCATTATGCCATTTTCATTATGCTGTTATCTATTTATTTATTGTATTTTTATTGAATTTTAATTTGAATCTATTTTCTCTTGGGCATCTTAAAGTTTATTTTTTTGTTTTGAGATAACTTAGTCATGTTTTGCGTGTTTTCTTCTGACTTAAATCAATTTTTTCTTTTTTTTTCAAATTTCTGTGCTTAATTTTTAAATTTCTTATTCAATGAGTTTTTTTTCATATCCTCAAATGCTTACTTAATATGTTTAATTCTCTGTAAAGTGTAGATTTGTAATTTTTTTATGTTTCTATGTTGTTTTCAGAATAGGTTTACTCGCTTGATTTGTATGAAATTTTTTTCCTGATTTTTAAAAATATTTTCTTCACACTGCTTTCTTCATTTAAGATATTGGGCAGTTTTACTAGAGCTACATTTTAATCGTGTTATTTTCTGTAAGACTTGGAAAAAGTAGGGTATGTTAACAGAGTTAATTGTTTTCTTGTATTTTGCTTTCATGGGACTGGATGGGTTGTAGGTCTTTCAATTTTGAGGGTGAGTGTGCAGGTGGGTTTTTTTTTTTTTTTTACTTTTGCCTTGCAAGATTTTAAATCTCTCCTTTTCACTTCTTTTTCCCTCCACCACCTACCTCAATGCTAAAAGATACTTTTCCTTCATATTTGCCTTTTTAATTTCATAGAAGTTATATATTTAGAGTCCTAACTTTTACCTCATCCAACCTTTTAAGCTAAACCTGTCCTTTTAAGTTGTATGCCTGGTTCTTGCAATGGCATCTGTTATTTTTAAATAACACCTACTTTGAAATCCCTTCTCTGTAGTCTGTGCTCTGACTTTTCTGGTTATTATTTTAGTATTTTAAACTTTAGGATATTTTGAATGTTTCTGGTGGTTTTTCCAGCTGTCCCACAGGACTCTACTAATGTCCCTTCTTTGTCTTCCTTGTGTTTTTGTCATTCAGCTTTTGTTTACCTCAAAGCACACAGAGAGTAGAAGGGGAGCTGGCACTTACTGGACCAAAATCCTGGGTTTTTTTTAATTTTTTCTTTTTACTAACAGTTGCTTTGCAGTGTTGGCATTCATTGTTCTCAAATAATGATGAGGGTATAATTTTGCATAGAATTTTCATGGTTTGTGCATTATTTCATATTATTTGGGAAGGACTTTTGGGGAGGTTGATGATTACTACACATCCACCATGGTTTAGGAGTCCTTAAATTTCCCTTCATTAAGGATTTAATAGACCTTTTATACTGATCCTTACATGCTAAGCTCAGACTTTTTTGCTAGGAAGGACCTAAGATTTCCTCTGGCCCTAGTAATATACCTTATATATATGAAACCTAAAGTTATACTGCTGGAAGTGTTAACTCAGATCATATTGGGTTTTATCTTCTGTAGAAAATGCTCTTCCCACTTTATCGTATTATCTCATTAAACTTGTACTAAGCTCTAAGGTACTTATGAGCAGTAATATGTTATATGTTGAAGTTTTATTCAATATAGTATAGTACAGTGCTGTCAGCAAAGAGAATAAAATTAGGAAATTACCTACCTGGACAAGGAGACAGAAGAGTGCTTCTCCTTTCATCAACTAGAGTAAGATAATTGGGATAAGAGTATAAGATAAATGGAATATGAATTCATGACAAACATAGTTGTGTGAATACTTAAGAGTAAGATTTTACAAAGAGCTGACCCTACATATAAGGCAGACCATTTCAGTGTCTATTATATTGTTTAATTAACATACACACGAAAACAATGTACGCATAAATACATATATCTATGTCTATAAGTTATGCCTATCTATATATCTATATACAAGCTCATGTACACACATAATACACACATGTTCAATTTTATTTTATAAATGTTAATTTGCTTTTATATTTATGGCAGTTGATCCTATCATTTAACAATAGGGATGAGTTTTCCAAATACAAAACTTTATAGAACTGTGGAAATGTAAATTATACAAACTAGAGATGACAAGACATTTTTGTATACTAATATAGATATAACCAAAATTGTTTGTTACAAAAATAAAATAGCTGTCCTAGTTAATCATGAGAATCATAGTCTTTTGAAAAAATAATTCATAAGGGGCACCTGAGTGTGTCAGTTGGTTGAGCGTCTGTCTTTGGCTCAGGTCAAGATCCCAGGTTCTTGGGACTGAGCCTCACAATGGGCTCCTTGCTCAGCAGGGAGCCTGCTTCTCCCTCACCCTCTGCCTGCAGCTCTGCTTACTTGTGCTTTCTCTCTCTCTGTCAAATAAATAAGATCTTTTTAAAAAAATAATTTATAAGACAGTAGTTTATGAGATTAATTCCATTCAAAGCAAATTTTTTTCTTAGTTTTTTTATTTGTACTTTTAAATTATATCAGTGTAATTGTATATGTTCTTTTAAAGTAGAAAAAAAAATCATGATAAACTCATATATAGATCCATGTCTCTCTGTTTTAGATCAGTATTTGCCAGTTTGGATCAGTATATCCCATCTCATGTTCTACTAAATGCTCCCTGGAAATTAAGGTCAATGTTTTCATAGGTTGAAGTTTTCTGGAGTGATATACTACACATTACTCAGCAATAGATATTTGATTTCTATGAGATATTATAATCTTTAAAAGGATATGTCTATATGTCAACATATAAATTGTGAGTAGCATGTCAACACGGTTAAAAATTATTTACTAAAATTATTCATAATATATCACATAAAGAATTGGTGGGAAAATTTTAAATTTTCAAATTCAAATTCAAATTCTCTTGAATTCAACAAACATAAAAGATCTAAATTGCCTGAAAGTGAGAAAATGAATTTTTGTCTTTAACATAAAAAATGAGTATACTCTACATATCTCTGGTGCTAAAACTGAGTATGGAGAATTTTTATTCCATGGCTACTTCTTGTGAAAAGTAATCATTTGTTTAATAAAAGCTTTCGGGTAGAAAAAGACACACGTGTATCTAGTGAAAACTGCCCTTTTGATGATAGATTTTGCTTACACAGGATATGGAAAATTAAAACAATGCTATTATGGAATAGTCAGGACAATGGTTAAATAATGTAAACTTGTAATAACTTTCCCATGAGACCAGAGCCATGATTATGATTCATACATATTTTTGGATTCATCCACAGGCAGTATATGCTTGCATTGTTGGTTTTCTTGGATAAATCTAACACAGATAACAAGCAAATCTAAAAAAAAAAAAAACAAATAACTAATTGGCATATGAAGGAAAAGTTCCTGAAATTGGCATAGAGGTTTTTAGCATAATTGAACCATCAATATGTGAACAATATACTGGAGCAAAAAGATATACAGAGAATAGGATAACAAATTTATTTTAATAATTTTCAGTTAAATGATCAGTATTTCCATGAAAGAGTGTCAGTAAGCATTTGGAAATATCAAGACTGCGCATGTGAACAAAAAGCACTTATATTTACCTGGTAGAAGAAAATCTATGAAAAAGAAAAGCCCCAAAACAAACTGATTAGTTAAAGAAAGAAATTAACTATGCAACTGAAAATATTTAATGGAGAGGATCCACAGAAGATGATTGATAAATATCAGTCAGACAGGTTGGGGGATTGGTAGATAAATATGAACAATAGTGAATTCAAGAGCAGAGAGATCCAACAAAGAGAAGAACAATGACGTCAAATGCTTGGAAGTAAAATATATATGAGGACAACACAATGTGGTGTATTTAAATGAATGTAACAAAATAAATTGATTAGAAAGCATAGAACTTTTAGCAGCAACATATGGGAAGATTTAATCCAGAAAACAAATATTTAAGAAGTGAATGAAGGTGAGTTGGTGTTCGGAACTTCTTTCCTTTAACAATGTTGCAACAGAAGAGATAAGGGAGCCAAGGCCTTTAAAGTTTTTGAATGTTAGATTTTGGGAGAGTTATTGGTTTCCTTCTATGTTTGTTTTTGTTTTAACCACCAGAGGAGGTTTTGTTTTAAAGGTAAGGAGGTAGGAGCTTTTTTAAGCTAAGAAGGACAAATTCTTACAGGAAAAAGTTGATGCAGCCTTCCTTGAAGGCACAGGAAATGACAAAGCCGAATGTCAAAGTGAATGAGCTTACCCTCTAGTAAAATTAAGAGTATAGAAGTAAAAAATAAGTGAACTTAATAAGAATTTAAAGAGAAGGACATTAGTTGGCCTTAATTTTCTTCATTAAAATTGAAACGTTACATTGCAGGTATGAGAAGAATAGAAAATTACAATATTCCCATTAGGGGAAATTGTCACTATTTTCTCATGGATATATATATATATATATATATATATATATATATATATATATATTTTTTTTTTTTTTTTTAAAGATTTTATTTATTTGACAGAGAAAAACAAAGCAAGCAAGGGAACACAAGCAGAGGGAATGGTAGCAGGAGAAGCAGGTTCCTGCCAAGCAGGGAGCCCGATGCGGGGCTCGATCCCAGGATGCTGGGATCATGATCTGAGCTGAAGGCAGATACTTAATGACTGAGCCACCCAGGCACCCCTTTATATATTAAAAGATATATTCTTTTAAATGATTCACTAATAAATGAAAAGAAATTTCTAAGTTTGGGGAGATAATTCATGAGAGTAGAGTACTAAAAAAAATCAAATTATCTAAAGAGATATAATAACATCTGCCCTGTTATTATTCTAAAGGTCACTTCAGTTTCTTTCACCATTTAAATATATTTTCCTAAAAGTCACTTCAGTTTCTTTCACTGTTTAAATATAAATGAAAACTGAAGTCCCTTAAAATATAAAAGTTGAAGATATAACAATCTATATCTTTGTTAACTAGAGATGCTCCCAAATCCTCTACAGCATTGGAAATTCTCTTTCATTTAATTATATAAGGATACCCTCCCCCAATTTCTGAGGCTTCTTAGGGAACCTACCTGTACATGTTCACAACTCACATAAGATTTCTGATAAATTTTCATTGCTTTACTCATCATCTCACCAAATAGAAGAGGGAATGAACTATTTTATAGTACAAGTCAAAGAATGAAAAATGGCTGCCAGGTATCATGTTCTTCTATTCTCTGGCCATTTCTCTGGTCAGTGACAGTTCACGCTTTCCCCGGAGCCCTGTTCAAGACAGCCACGTGTGGTTTAGCAGACTGTGCCCTGCACAGGGACACTGTGCTGAAGGGCTGACTGAAGCCTGCAATTCAGCCCAGAATTGTGGCCCAGCGTTGCTGTCATCTGATGGAAAGGCATTTTTCCTAGTTCTACAAAAACAAAACACAAAACAAAACAAAACAAAACAACATATGGAGTAGCATCAGCCCTGGACTCTTCTGGACTCATCTATAGCCTTTTAAACGCCTCCTTATGTAAAGATCTTTCTTCCTCATCTCTCTATACCTTTCCCAACTCCTACCACCCCATTGCATTGGGTCTGAATTATAATTTCTCTTGTCTTTTTTTGTGTAAACACCTATCTGTGCTATATCCAGTGGCTTCAACTTTTTATGTAAGCACACATTAGAGTGGTTTTCTAAAACAAGAGTCTTTCCCCAATATGATTTCTGCGTCCCTGCAATTTTTAAATAAACATTTTTTTCCCGGCCTTTAACTTTCTATTGTTTTGTGTGCTTCTAAATAAGAAAAAATACTGGGGTGTCTGGGTGGCTCGGTCGTTAAGACTCTGCCTTAAGCTCTGGTCATAATCCTAGAGTCCTGGGATCTAGCTTTGAGTCAGGCTCCTTGCTCAGTGGGAAGCCTGCTTCTCCCTCTCCCATTCTTCCTGCTTGCGTTCCCTCTCTCACTGTCTCTCTCTGTCAAATAAATAAATAAAATCTTTTAAAATAAATAAATAAACAAAAAAACAAGTAAATAAATAAGAAACAATACTAATTTTTATGCCAAATCTAAAGGACCCTTTTAGAACCATGTAATAGTAAGAGTTGAGCTTCTTACCTAAAAGTTAGTGCTATACAACCCCTCCTCAATGACTTGTTGAGCCAGTCATTAATTGTTTTTGGAATAAGGAGTATAATTAAATAGTTCCAAAAAGTAAGCAAGGGGCAATTAATTCAAAGAGAAGAAAAAGCAAAAATAGTATAAAACAATGTATTTCATTTCCCTGAATAATATAAGACATTTTGCCCATGAAAGAACATAAAGTTTCTTTGATGATGACAACTAGAAAGGGACAGACTAATTCAAAGCAGCTTTGGGAGGAAATGTGATCAATTCAGTCTGGCCTTGGCCCAAAGGAAACTTTTCTAATATATGTTAAAGCAATCCTATGCAAGAAATCTAATTTTTCAGAGGTGGTTGGGATCATCATTTGTATTAATATTTCTATGTGGGTGATTTTCTACAAAGTAGTTGAATAGACTTCTGTGTGAGGGTATATTTAAATCCTGTTAAGTTCTTCTACAGAGTTTGCAGTAACTATAATAATGTAACAAGTCAAATTTGTCCTTCAATTATTATAAAATTGCATAGATAATGATGCTGCCTAGTAGTTTGATGCTATTTTGGATGGCTGTATGCTTTTTAAGTAATAAGATACAGTGAGGTTTATATTAAATAATAAAATAGATGTCTTTACATCAAATAAAGATAAATGGAAACTCTAATAAAATGATTATCATAACATGGCAGGAGTCAACAAGTTGCACAGTAGTTTGCCTAATACTTAGAGCATTTGAGGATATTATTCTGGAAAATGCCCAAGCCTAACTATTCAAATTGTTCTGTTTTTCACTAGACACATGTCTGAATGGACACCTTAAATGCTTCTGGTTGTTTCATTTTTCTTTTATACTCACATGTTGAATAAAAGATGAAAATCTAATTGAAAACCAAATCCTGATGTCCTGAACTTGTCTCACCTGTGCCCTAAGTTAATAATTAGAAATGGTAGAAACCTGAACCCTAGAGACTCTTCTAATACACAAATTTGCATTCCTTCCAACATCAGAAATAATACTCATACTGAGAGGCTATTAATATTTTCCATGGAGCCTTTATATAACACATATACAGAGTCCTATAGCATAAAAAGGAAAACCAAAGAAAGCTTATTATTTTCAGATGGAGTGCTTTAATGAATAGATGTTAAAAATTAAAACTACAGAATGTATCTATCTTCTGTTTGCACAATATACATAGAGATATATCTTTTATATCCCAACAGAGGAAAATTTAAATATTAAGATAGTCATTTATATCACACAAGGGCGCAACTACATATGCTTTAAATTTTAAGCTTCCCACAGGGCCCTGATAGAAATCCACAGCTGCTGAGGCAATAATCTATAACAATCGGCTGACCAACTGATCTTATAATGGTAAGCTATCAGAATTCAATTTGGCTATTGCAAAGCCCGTAATTTAAACAGAACACTGCTGGGATTTTCATAAATTGAAGTTACAAAGTAAGTGCCAGAAAAATCTTACTTTTATCATTTACACATCCAGTTTTGGATTATTCTAATTTCTAAAATACAGCATCTTTATCAAAAATTTTTTTACCACCCTACAGTCAGAAATCAATTTCTAATGGAACTTGGTAAAGATATCTCTTTGTATAATGAAAAAGCTACATATAATTAAAGTGTTCTGAGGTCAGAATGGATTGCTAAAGGAATTTTTGTAATTCTCTTGATGGTGGTATTTAGACATCTTGATTTCTATTATCTGGAAAGATGTGTCAAATGGTTCTTGAAATTAAAGGTTTGCAGAGGCTCTTACATGCCTTTTACATTTACATTTATTCTGCCTAATTAGAAATATTTTTTATAAAAACCTAAAACCTTATAGGAATATTATAAAGATATAAGATAATGATTGGTGGGAGAAATACAAATGTCCAGTAAACATAGGAAAACAGTTTATATCACCTAATAACATAAATAAAAACAAATTATAATGTAGTATAATTATTATTTATAAACTTACCAAATACTTTAAAAGCATATTATTCAGTGCTGATAAAGTTCATTCATACCTAGAAACCAGTCTCTTATAAGGACCATGAGTTTAAATTCATTATAATTACCTTGGTTTTACCCATTACATCCACTTCTAATCCTAATGAAATATTCATAAATGTACACACTAATATTTTTCCAAAATATAATAATGATTATAATAATAATAAAGATAAGTAACATTTAATAAATAATTGTTGTGTATCAAGTCCTTTTCTTAAAAGTTTTCATTATATTAACAAATTATCACAATTCTAAGAAATTTGTGCTACCTTTATCCCTACTTACAAGGAAACTGAAGACCAGAGGCTTTAAGTAACTTGTCCAGACTCTTACTCAAAAGTGTATTCAGATTATATACCACCCAGCCAATTCTTATCCCAGAGTATGTGGTGTTACATCTACATTATTTTTAGGAGTAATAATAATAATAATAATAATTGAAATGGCCAGAATGCTTTATAATAGTGAAATTATTTGCATAAAGTAGGATATAAAACATATGACAAAATGATACGAAGTAATTAAAGTTTATTTTTGAAATTACGATATGACAAAAGCTTATATTTCATGAAGAGACTACAAAGCATCTATGTATGTTTCTAATTATTTATAAACCTATTCATATATAGTGTAGCAGGAACATTATTTTATATTTAGCAATTACAATTTGTATTCAAGATGGAATAGTCTTTCAGGGAAGTACTTTGATAGTTTCTCTAAATATAGATTATGAGACACTGATGTCATTAAATAGTAATGTCATTAGATAGCAATAGTAAAAAAAATAGGTAGGTAGCTTTACAGGATATGTTATATCTTCCCCATTAAAAATTAATTTATATATCCATATATTCATTTATGAACAGGATTTTAGGGTAAGGGGAGAGTGACATCAAGGCAAGGTAAGAGACAAAGGGAAAAAAGAAGTGGGATCCTAAAAAGAGAATGACAGAGAAGGAAATCAAGAGGGATTAAAAGCAAGGGAGAGAGGACTCATTAACACTGTAAGAGATTAAACCCTTCTGTTAATGAGACTTTTTAAGGAAAATAATCTATTATTTAATTTTTTGTTTTGCTTTGTGGTTGCTATAGCATATCTCTTTTATTTCTCCTGAAACTCCAGTCAAAGTCTAAACAATTTACCTCTCAGTGTTTTGCTTTTTTTTTTTTTTTTTTAAATTTGGTAGGATGAAGTAGCAAAAGTATCTTCAGACTTGAAAGACCCCATTCGGGTCTTTGATTAAATGTCACTTCACCATAAGGTCTTCCCAGACCATTCTTTAGAAATTGCAGCCTCCACCTTTGCAACCCTCGTATCATACTCCCCAGCTTTATTTTTCCCATAGCACTCAGTGCCATCTAACACATGAGCTGTTATACTACTTGTTTGCCTGTGTGTCTGCCCCTCATACTTTTCACTTCCCTTAAAGTGTAACTTATCAAGAATAGGATTCTATCTTTCTTTCTCACCGTTGTTTCTCTAGTGTCTTGAATAGTGTCTAACACAAAGTTGGCATTTGCTGAATATTTTTGAATAAATAAAAGTATCCATATCAGTAATGGTCAGTAATCATAGATAAAGTACTAACTAACTACAAAATGCAAACTAGCAGAAAGGAGAAAACAAAGCCAGAAATTACTATCCACCCTGAATATATATATATAGCCAAAAATATGTAGGTAAATATAAATGTATTATTTAATATATAAATATACAAACATAAATTTGTATGTATCTTGAATGCCCCCAGTGAATTCCCTAAGCTCTCTGAGAAGATACTGGATTTCTCACAGGATAGGTGAACAATATTTGACTTAGTCTTATCTAAGTCTTATGATGAGGGCAACTAGCTCACCCAGGAAATGGAAATATGATTGGAGAATATATATCAAAATGTTACAAATTATTATTTCTCTGTTTGGAACTGTAAGGATTGTTTTATTCTTTATATCTTTATATATATATATCTTACCCATTTAAAAATATGTGCTGTTTGGGGGCGCCTGGGTGGCTCAGTGGGTTAAAAGCCTCTGCCTTCGGCTCAGGTCATGATCTCAGGGTCCTGGGATAAAGCCCCACATCTGGCTCTCTGCTCAGCAGGGAGCCTGCTTCCCCCCTCTCTCTCTGCCTGCCTCTCTGCCTACTTGTGATCTCTCTCCTCTCTGTCAAATAAATAAAATCTTTTAAAAAATAGGTTCTGTTTGTAATTAGAAGAATATTTAGAAAGGGGGAAATCTACAGCCATCCATAAAGATGGGATAAAGAATTAAAGCCCTTTTCTCCACCTTCTTCATCTTAATCCATTTGAAAATTGAACTTGTTAAAAGAAGAATGGTGATGCTACCTTCAATAGTGGAGGATTTGAACACACAGTTTTTAAGCAGCATATTCCTTGGTAAGTGAGACTTTTTTTCAAATCTGTGTAAACATATAAGACAGAAGATTGGTCTGGTAAAAGAATTCTGGGGGACCTGGGCTACCTAGTCATAGAAAGTCCTTCCCTCATAAATAAAGAATATCATAAGTCATTAGAGTTGTAAATCCTATTTATTTTTCTTGTTTTTTTTACCTCTTTTCATGTTGATTATTTTTCTTGAAATATCAGTTTTTTTCAGAAGTTTATTGTAAAATGTACAAAAACAGGCAACCTTGATTTATTTTAAATTTTGGAATCAATTGATTTTAAATACTGCACAAAGAGAAGCACTTAAAATGTATAATAATTGGTTTTTATTTAACATCTGTGGAAATTTGTTTTTATTTATTTTTTAATCGAAGTATAATTAACATACAGTTACATTAGTTTCAGGTATATATCAGATGTAATGATTCAACAACTGTATACTTTCCTCAGTGCTCATCAAGATAAGTGTGCTTGTAATCCCTTTTATTTAATTCTCTAATTCCCCGACTGACCTCCCCTCTGGCAACCCCATGTTTCTTATCTGCACTTAAGAGTCTGTTTTTTGTTTTTTACTTTGTATTTTGTTTTCTTTCTTAAATTCCACATATGAGTGAAATTGTATGGTATTTATCTTTCTCTGACTACTTAGCATTATACTCTCTAGGTCCATCCATGTGGTCCCAAATGGCAAACTTTCATTTTTTTTATAGCTGAGTAATATTCCATTGTGTGACTATATATACATGTGTGTATATTTATACATCACACCTTCTTTATCCATTCAGCTATGGATGAACACTTGGATTGCTTCCATATCCCTATTGCAAATAATGCTGCAATAAACAAAGTGTTGCATGTATTTTTTTGAGCTAGTGTTTTCATTTTCTTTCTTTTTTTTTTTTTAAAGATTTTATTTATTTATTTGACAGAGAGGAGAGAGATCACAAGTAGGCAGAGAGGCAGGCAATGGGGGTGGGGGGGAGAAGCAGGCTCCCCGCCGAGCAGAGAGCCCTGTCGCGGGGCTGAATCCCAAGACCTTGAGATCATGACCTGAGCCGAAGGCAGAGGCTTTAACCCACTGAGCCATCCAGGCTCCCCATATTTTCATTTTCTTTAAGTGAATACCCAGTAGTAGAATGACTGACCATATGGCAATTATATTTTTAATTTTCTTGAGGAACCTCCATACTATTTTCCACAGTTGTTGCATCAATTTGCATTCCTACCTGTGGAATTCTCACCCATTCCATATCTGTGAAGATCTGTCTTTTCAACATTTGTTCTCCATTTTTAGATTATTATTTCTTTAATTTGGCTTTTTCTGCTGTAATTCCCCATTCAATAAATGAGCCAATATTTGTGAACATCTCCTCCACACAGAATGTAGTATAAGAGTTAATTCAATACAATGATTCCGTATATTCACATGTAAAACAGTTAAGCGAGAGCATTAATAGTGTACTGAGCAACTGTGTAAGATTAGTTCCTATGGGTTTGTTACCATATCAGATAAAATGGTTGGAAATATTTAAGTGGAAGTTCTGGAGGATGTATTAGTAATTGTATATTTTAAAACATAAGCTGTGTGGTATAGAGGCTGTTCACCTTAGGAAGACATTGGAGCACTTTGGACTGAATTGGAGTCATACTCCTAGTCATCCTAAAGTTCAAGGGGTAGGTATATAATCACTGATCCAGAGATAAGTTTTAAGGCACCTTGGAAGAGATAACACACAGTTGTTTCAGAAATGAGTTCCAAATCAAACCATAAGAGGATTCACTAGGAATTGCAGGTGTTGATTTGTTCCTGAGGTGCTTTTCACGTGGGCTACTATATGGAAGGCTCTGCACATTGCAAAGCAGCAGGGGTTTCTTAGGATGTTGTTATGAGCAGGGCTGGGAAGGCAGGCAGCAGCTAATAACCTCTAGATGTTCAAGGTAGAATTAGGTTGGAGAAAGGAGGATTGCAACTACAGAAAAAGAATACAAATAGAAGTAGAGAAAAAGCCGGGCCTCTGAAGGAGCTCAGATGGTGTTAGCTTTTGGCATTAGAATTTATAGTATACCTATCCATGGAAAAGTTATTTGACCTTGGTCTTTAGAGTCCCTATGTAAAAAGCAAAAATAATTGTAATTTCTCAGGGTTTTTGTTTGTAAGATGTCTGTCTTTAACACTCGATAACTCGATAGTGATGATGTGAGAAGGAAAGGAAGAGTGAATGGGGGGAAATGGGTGAATGGAGGGGGCGATGGATCGTGAGAGACTGTGGACTCTGAGCAACAAACTGAGGGTTTTGGAGGGGAGGAGTTGGGGGATTGGATGAGCCTGGTGGTGGGTATTGAGGAGGGCACATATTGCATGGAGCACTGGGTGTGGTGCATGAACAATTAATCTTGTAACACTGAAAAAATAAACGTATTTGGGGAAAACAAACAAACAAACAAACAAACAAAAACCAAAAAAACAAACAGTGATGATGTGGCAATTTTAAAAATGTTTTCCATAGGTAGATTTCAAAGAGGCAACTCAGAGTTTCTATTACACGATGAAGTAGCGGTGATCTTATCTTATACAGAGGAACTGTCCACTCTGCTGACATTTCTTTGTAGTGGGTTTAAAGCAGTGTTTATACCAGGAGACAAGAGTATCAGATTTTGTTAAGCTACAGCTTTCTGACATTTGAGAATCTGAACATCTTGTGTGGGATATTTTGATGATTAATTGTAATCCACCTCCCCCACCCAGTATATATTTGTTGGTTCTTTGTATTGCTTCTATTTATCTAGAGAATCCTTACTCATATACAGGAGGCAAAGACAGAGGAAATGGTGGACCCAGCATTAGAACTTTACTAGCTTTAAAAGTTAAAACTTTTTAAAAATTTAAGTAAACATTTCATGTTAAGATATGTATCATAGTATACTGTTCTCTGTGTCTTCTGCTGGAATACGGTGACTCTGAATGACTGTATTTTAGGTCTGGTAAACACCAAGGAAATTATCTATCAACCCATTTTTTTCCTGAATGAAAACAGTCCATTGAATAAGGTCTTACAGATCTCCAGAATTTCCCCCACTCTTAGGTCTTATAGTCCCTGATGTGTGAGTCCTGATGTTATTGGCAAAACTAAAACATGGCAGGGGGGCCTGGGTGGCTCTGTTAGGCTGCGTGTCTGACTCTTGGTTTCAGCTCTGGTTGTGTTCTCAGAGTCGTGGGACGGAGCCCCATGTCAGGCTCAGCAAGGAGCCCCTGTTTGCGCTTGCTCTGTCTCCCTCTCTCTCTAAAAGGAAATAAATAAAGTCTTAAAAACTAAAACATGGCAGAGTTTGAAATTTATGATATTTTTACAGGTCACCTATAACATAATTAAACTGGAGTTAATTATACATATATTTTATCCTACAGGTAATAAAGACAAATAGAGTAGATATTCTGTTCATTATACTTATATGCTATTTTTAGATTCCAAATACAGGTACACACCACTTAAAGTTTCCATTGCATTCAGCATAGATTAGACAACTGTCCAAAATATAGAATAGTATGAGGGAAGCCAGTGAATTTTGCTATTATTAGCCCCTTTACTTGAATAAAGCTTGTTTCTCCATTTAATCTACATACATCTTAACCTTAAGAGACAACATACTTCAAGAAGGAAAAAAAAAATTATCATGCCTCTTCCGATAATATTACATTATCACAACAATGACTATTCTCTGTACCTGTTTTTCCTGGGACTAAATTAAATCCTTAGCTGAGAGTAATATTTTCAGAAACCTGTCTCTTCTGGCTCTTTCCCCAAATAACTAAACTTGCTGCTTTCAACTTCCACTCATTCTTGTCTTAATTTTCTAAAAGCACATCTAAATTCTTCAGACTGTGGCTCCTATACAACACCTACTTGAAGAGTTAATGTATAATAACATTTCTTTTTTCTACTTGACCCTTATTCTCGGACACTGATTCTTTAGTTACTGTTTTCATTTAATAATTCACAGTATGATCCATGATTTTACTATGAAATTTAAATGCTTAAGTGTCCATTTTAGCACAGAAAATTTTCACTTTTTATTTTGGAGTTTGGCATCATTTTATTATCATGTTTTAGGGTCCAGATAATCTTCCATAACATAAATCTGAGGTGTGATTAAGTTGAGGAAAAAACAGCAAGAGTAGATGTTGTGTCCAGGAGAGATTTTATTTATTTGAGAGAGAAAGAGAGAGAGAAAGAGATCAGGCAGTAGGAGGGCCAGAGGAGGAGGGAGAGAGAGGGAGAGAATCCGAAGCCAACTCCACACTGAATGTGGAGCCTGACACAGGGCTTAATCTCAGGACTGTGGGATCATGACCTGAGCTGAAATCAGAAGTCAGACACTTAACCAACTGAGCCATACAGGGGCCTCCAGGAGATAATTTTAACAACAGAAGTGTGGAGGTGGAAGAAGGATCATTACATTAATAGAATTACTAGTGCTCTGAAGGCAAATCAAGTGTTACTGTTTTACCTATACCGTCCCTCAGAATATGATTTTGCCTCCATCTCAGCATAAGTTGATAGTGCCAGGATCATAACATGGTAATGGATTTTTAGTAAGAGGAAGTGCAGAGTTATAATTTTCTTCTATTTATTCAGAAGACACAAGTAACATTGAATAGAAAACAATTTCAGTGGGATTTAAATAGGTTGGTAATGGTATAAAGATTAACATTTGCCAGGATTCTTAAAATAATATTACTCTACTTTATAATTTGGGTATAATTATGGAATTTTTAGTAAGAAAAGGTGAACTGATTAATTATAAAATTAAAATGTTTAACTTAACACCAGTAATGAATTTTTGACCTGTTCAAGAATTCTTGACCTGTTCCTACTTAAATATTTGGTATTCATTAGTAATTCTTTACACATAATTCGAATTACATTTGCTTCAAATTAAACTGATTTTCAGTTATTATTTCAACATAGACAATCACTGTTGTTGTAAAATGGGATTCCTCTGTAAATCTGAATGCTACTATTATATCATGGCTAAATAACCTTCGTATCTTCATTTTTAAGTCACCTTGATTCATTTATTGCCTGGCTTTCATTATCTTAATTCTTTTTTTTTAAACTCCAATTGTCAGAGTCATAATTTTCAGAAGAAAACATGAAAAATATAAGTGAATTTTTTTTCCTCAGTTCTTCAAAAAGTCCTTGATGTTTCTGAAGAAATTTTTAAACCTTTCTCATGGTCTATCGCTTCAGGGAACCCAAAGACCTCTCTTGGTAACCAATGAAAATATACAGAAAAAAATGAATACTTATGTAAATAAAAATATAAATAATCTCATGCCATGCTCAGTACCATCTATTAAGACTGTTTAAACTTGTCATTATCATGCTGAAAGAATAGTTACTTGTTTTTAGTACAAACCTGTTGTGATATTACCTTTATCTTTCATGAAACACAGAGGCCTTTTTATTGGGCAACTAAGTCATACTAATAACTTAACATTGCTTTGACAATCTCTTTACCCACACATATAGAATTGTCTTAAAAAGTGTTCCTGGTCATATTTAAACAGTTTTTCATTTGAGCTTTGGGTTTAGAATTTACATTTCCTATTTTCACTATCTGTATCTGTATCTGTGGTTGTATCTTCATCTACATCTCTATATCTGTGTCTATGTTTATATCATCTATGTATTTTACATGTTTTTCCACTATCTTGAGTTTTATTGCTATTCAATATATTTTCTATTTTCTATTTTAGTTTGGAGTAAGGTAGTCAGTTCATTTTGATGTCTGTTAGAAAGAGCCAGTTCCTTTTTGTAAAACAATTGACCAGAAAAAGACAGAGAGCAGAGAGCGAGAGAGGAAGCACAAGAGGGGAGGAAGGTGGGGGTGGTGAATAGGGGAAGAGATGGGAAGATATGAGAGGGAGGGAGTGAGGAAGGAAGAAAAGGGGAAAAATATTTTCTCTGTGATTTGATTTAAGTGACTGACAAACTATTACAAGATACACTGTTAAATTTCCTGCTGAAAACTGGATAGACTTTCTCTCTAGCATGACTATGAACAAAAAATGCACCAAAACAAGGAAATAAGTTCAGTTCCCCATAATTTGATTTTGTTCCCTAGTGATTCTACGTTTCTCTTTGCTTGTACTCGCAAGTAACTGTCAGATAATCAAGGTCTTTAGAAATATTGTCCTAAGAAACTAGGACTTAAGATTAGTTACAGTTAATATCTTAATATTTAATATTTTAAATATTGGCCATAGTTTAGCCTAAATACAACTTCTTTTTTTTTTAAAGATTTTATTTATTCATTTATTTGACAGAGAGAGGTAGAGATCACAAGTAGGTAGAGAGAGAAGGGGAAGCAGGCTCCCCACCGAGCAGAGAGCCCAGGACCCTGAGATCACGACCCGAGCCAAAGGCAGAGGCCTTAACCCACTGAGCCACCCAGGTGCCCCACAACTTCTTATGTATTTTTAAGGAGGAAACTTTAAAAAATGTTTTTTTACTTTTGATAAGCCCAGAGGAAATTCTGTACATAGAAAATATATAACACCTTGTACATAGGAATCATTTACAACTGTTGCAGAAGTGGCTTATGGGTAGACAAAATAGTTGAGCAACTGAGAGTATGAGCTTTGAAATCAGTCAGAACTGGATTCAAGGATCTTTTCTTATACCTTACTTTTTCGTTTATAAAATTTAATCATTCATTGCAAATAGGGATATTATGACCATTAAATAAGATAATATATATAAAGTGGTGTTGAATTAATGTCAGCTATTACCAAATATACTGTGTGGTAATTCTAATCTGATTTTTTTATTAGGGAGCAATCAAATCTATTTCACTGAAGAACTTGAGCAGAGTAGACCAGTCGATTTGCTCTAACTTCTCTTCTTGATATTTTAGTTTGGAATATGTAGTAAGTTCAGTTCCATATCTATTTAAAAGAGCTAATTCCTCCATGTAAGAAAAAAAATAACATTAACTGACCATATGAAAAAATAGAAAGAAATGAAGAAGGGGAGGGAAGAAGAAAGGAAGGGAGGAAGGAAGGGAAGAAAGAAGGGAAGAGAAAGGGAAAGAAAGAGAGAAAAAGTGTATGCCTAGACCTAGACATCAACTTCTTTTTTCTGATTTCTTCTATCTTTTGTCCCTTTATAAACTCCTCAAGATTCAAATCTGTTCCTTAGATTCTTCTCATTATGTTTTCTTCTTTCCTTGTCACTGGCTTCCATTACCATCCACAGGCAGATAATTCCTATACTTAGAGTTTTTACCCAGCTATCTCCTCGATTTTGAGGTCTTTTTATTCAGTTTTCCATTTGACAACTCCAGTGGGATGTCTCAAAAACAAATGCAACCTGCCCAAACTAAATCTATTAGTCATCTACTTATCTTCCAAAATGGATCATTTTCCTACTCCAATAAATGTCAGTTCTCCAATCCAAGAAGTGTAAGGTCATCAATAACATCTGTGGTGTCTTGCCCAATGGTTCTTTTGCTATTCATTGTAAGATCTGTCAGTTTTTCCCCCTTTAATTTAACTTTGAATGTAAGTACTTCTTCCCATGTCCTTCACTACAGTTCTTGACAAACTATCTTTGTCTCTTGCCAGGACAAATTCCTATGTGTTTCAGTATATCTGATATAATCTACTGTGGTTGATTCTCCACCTTCTGGGCCTGCAAAGTTTACTTTGGTCTTTGTTTCAAGGCATACCTCTCTGATCTCTGCATCTGTTACTGTGGATTTGCATTTTGAGTCTTTATTCCTTTTCTTGAAGGTTAACACATGCAGATAGCCCTACCAGCCTATTTCCTGCCTATAGACTCCCACAAGTCTGACAGTCTTCCTTTATTTCATGCCATCTTTGTGTCTTTCAATTCAGCCAGCAAGGTTTCAGCAGATACAGCATTCTCAAAACTTCATTATAGTCTGCAAATGTCAAGGGTATCGATACTATTAGACAAGAGGGTTATTCATGGATCCATCCTAATATCCATCCATCTTTCTTCTTGGTTGAGAGAGTTGATTGGATTCAAGAGTCACACATCTATTCTCTTCACCAAAGGTTATCCAGGCATACATTTGTCCTTCTGTCCAGAGCAGGCTTTCTCAATAGTGAATTTCTTAATTTTAGAATCTTTGTGATCTATATAGGCCAAAACCCTCCAAAATCTTCTCCAAAGCTCATCTTTGACAAAGCAGGAAAGAATATCCAGTGGAAAAAAGACAGACTCTTCAGCAAATGGTGTTGGGAAAATTGGACACCCATATGCAGAAGAATGAAACGACCATTTTCTTACACCATACACAAAAACAGACTCAAAATGTATAAAAGACCTCAATGTGAGACAAGAATCCATCAAAATCCTAAAGGAGAACATAGGCAGCAACCCCTTCAACCTCAGCTGCAGCAACTTCTTGCTAGACATATCTCCAAAGGCAAGGGAAACAAAGGCAAAAATGAACTAATGGGACTTCATCAATATAAGCAGCTTTTGCACAGCAAAGGAAACAGTCAACAAAACTAAAAGACAACCGACAGAATGGGAGAAGGTATTTGCAAATGACATATCAAATGAAGGGCTAGTATCCAAAATCTATAAAGAACTTATCAAACTTAACACCCAAAGAACAAGTAATCCAGTCAAGAATTGGGCAGAAGACATGAACAAACATTTCTCCAAAGAAGACATTCAAATGGCCAAGAGCCACATGAAAAAGTGCTCAACATCACTTGGCATCAGGGAAATAAAAATCAAAACCACAGTGAGATACCACTTCATACCAGTCAGAATGGCTAAAATTAACAAGTCAGGAAATAACAGATGTTGGCAAGGATGTGGAGAAAGGGGAACCTTCTTACACTGCTGGTGGGAATGTAAGCTGGTACAGCCACTCTGGAAAACAGTATGGAGGTTCTTTAAAAAGTTGAAAATAGAGCTACCTTATGACCCAGCAATCACACTACTGGGTATTTACCCCAAAGATGCAAACATGATGATCCAAAAGGATACGTGCACCCCAGTGTTCATAGCAGCAATGTCCACAATAGCCAAACTATGGAAAGAGCCCAAATGTCAATTGACAGAAGAACGGATAAAGAAGATGTGTGTGTGTGTGTGTATGTATATACATACATACATACATATGATACATACATACATATATATGTATAATATGACTGAGCCATCAAATAAATGAAATCTTGCTATTTGCAATGATGTGGATGGAACTGGAAGGCATTATGCTAAGCAAGTAAGACAATCAGAGAAAGACAATTATCATATGATCTCTCTGATATGTGGGATTTAAGAAATAAAAGAGAGGATCATAGGGAAAGAGAAGAAAAAAATTAAACAAGATGAAACCAAAGAGGGAGACAAACAATATGAGACTCTTAATCATGAGAAATAAACTGAGAGTTGCCGGAGGGGAGAGAGATGGGGGAATGGGGAAACTGGGTAATGGACATTAAGGAAGGCGTGCGACAAAATGAGCACTGGGTATTATATAAGACTGATGAATCACTGACCACTACCTCTGAAACCAATAATACATTGTGTGTTAATTAATTGAATTTAAATAAATAAATAAAAATTTAAAAAAATAAAAAGTATGTTCTGGAGACTTTCAGTTAGTGGTAGTATGGCAGATTTCCTAAATGAAATCTAATCTCATTAAAATGGGAAATGAATCCCTTCCATTAAAAACACCTAAAAATTCTAGATATATTTTAGTATTTTAAAGATCTTGCAAACAAGTAAGGAATTTGCAGATGCCAAAATGGAACAAAAACAGGGATCTTATGAGGTACTGGAACTGGCTTTGATCCTAAGGATATTTGCTCAACTGTAGTGAACTTTAATCTTTGTTTTGGTTGATGCTCAAGGCTCACAGATGAAATCTAGGGCCCACCCAAACTGGGAGGGTAATAAGAACCTGCCCACATAAAGCTCAGTTCCCAAAAGGATGAATCTAAAAGAGTGAAAAAGAAAAGAAACCCCAGGGGCGCCTGGGTGGCTCAGTGGGTTAAAGCCTCTGCCTAAGGCTCAGGTCATGATCTCAGGGTCATGCCCCTCAGCCCAGCATCAGGCTCTCTGCTCAGCAGGGAGCCTGCTTCCCCCTCTCTCTCTGCCTGCCTCTCTGCCTGCTTGTGATCTCTATCTGTGTCAAATAAATAAATAAAATCTTAAAAAAAAAAAAAAAGAAAAGAAACCCCAGGGCAGAAAGAGAAAGCAGGCACTCCCATGGAATGTTGATGGGAATATAAAACAGTATTACCACTTTGGAAATTGATCTAGAAGTTTCCTGTGAAACCAAACATAAACCTATGCTATGACCTAGAAATTCTGTTCCTGAGGTCTTTACCCAAGATAATGAAAACATATGTCCCCAAATTGACTTGTACGGGAATATTCATAGAAGCTTTATTTATTTTTAATTATTTATTGCAACATTTATTTATAACATAGTTTATTTATAATATTTATTTATATATAAGCTTTATATATTTATAACATTCATAAAAGCTTTATTTATAAATTGGAAACAGCTCAAGAGTTCACCAACACAAGAATGGATAAACAAATTGTGGTATGTGTATACAATAGAAGACTAGCAATAAAGAACAAACTACTGATACATTTAACTACAAGAATACATTTCAAAAACATCATGCTATGTGAAAGAAGCCTCACACAAAAGAGCACAAAATATAAGATCCTATTCCTGTGAAATTCTAGAATGTACTAAACTAATCTAAGAAGGAAAAAAATCAAAACAATTCACGTTTCTAGGGTTAGAGATAGGGAACATGGACTTATTGGGAAGGGTAGGAGAAAACTTTCTGCTGTTATGTTTATGTTCTATATCTTGATAAAACTGAAACTCATTAAAAAAAAAAAGCATTGTGTTGGTGCTTTTTTGCTTCTGAATTCCTCCCTCACGTTTATCTTTTTCTCCTCAGATTTCACTGTAAGTTCCAAGAAGAAACCAGGTGGTACCTTACACACTCTGCTAGGAAATCTCAGTTAAATATCCAACTTCCTTGCCTTTAAGATTTGCTATTCATACAACTCTAGATTACAGTTCAGCCAAGTTTTCTGCAATCTTTTAACAAAGAATGCCTCCCTTTCAGTTTCCAGTAACACATTCCTCATTTTATCCTCATACCTCATCAGAAGCCCTTTTAAAATCTCTATTTCCACCAGTAGTCCCTGGAAAGCAATCCAGGCTTTTTCTTTTATGTGCCTTAAAATTCCTCCAGCCTCTATTGTCCAATTTCAAAGCCACTCCACATTTTCAGTTACTTGTTAAAGCTGCTCACTCCCCTGGGTAACAAAATCTGTATTAGTTTTCTAGGACGATCATAACAAATTACTACAAATTTGATAACAGAAATTATTCTCATACACTTCTGGAGCCAGAAGTCCAAAATCAAGCTGTTGGCAGGATTCGTACTTTCTGTAGGCTCTAAGAGAAAATCCATTCTATGCCTTTCTTATTCTTGCTGTGCCTTTGCTTATAGACGCATCTCTCAAATCTCTGCTAACATCTTCATGTGGCTTTCTCCCTTCTATGTGCCTCTTTGCCTTGTATATCCTTCTCTTTTTCTAAGGACACTAGTCAGTAGATTTAGGACCTACCTTAAATCCAAGATGATTTCATCCTGGGATCCTTAACTTAGTTATTTCTACAAAGGTACTATTTCC
Organism: Procyon lotor; assembly: GCA_028646535.1. Classification (NCBI taxonomy): domain Eukaryota; kingdom Metazoa; phylum Chordata; class Mammalia; order Carnivora; family Procyonidae; genus Procyon; species Procyon lotor. The sequence continues at coordinate 119,223,069 of CM053606.1, forward strand.
AAATAAGGTCATATTCACTATATCAAATCATACTTGCAAATGTATACGATTGTTTTGAAATGTGTATGTGCATGTATATGTATTATATAAAATCATATATATATATACACAAATACATATATGGTTTTATATGTAATATTCCTAAAAAATTTCATTTCACATTTTAGCATTTCTAAATTGAAATATGTACTAAAAAGGATATGCATAGTTAATTTGATTGGATTTCTTTCTTTTCCCCAAAATATGTTATTAAATTATATTGGCCATTTCTTTGAATCAAAGAAATATAGTAATTTAAGTATTCTTGACTTAGTGGTTTTAGACCAAAAATTAATAAGAGGAAAATTTCCAAAAATCAGTTGTATGTGTGTAGGTCATGTTTCCACTAGTCCCACCTTAATAGTTTATGATGATCTACCCATCTCAAAATCCTTAACCTTATTCACATTTGCAAAGTGATTTTTGCCATATAATGTGACATATCCATAGGTTCCAGGATCTAGAGGTAGATATTTTTGCAAGGTCATAAAGTAGAAGCATAGATGTTTGCTGTTGTATGGGTAAGACTTCTAAAAATCAACTGATCATTTTTAGGATAAATGAAAATGGTTTAGAGAAACTTATGTGAGAAATACCCCAAGATACAAATTGACCATAGATAAGTTGCCAGCGATATGAAGTGTTTGCCCCCTCAAAAAAATTGTGCATTCTTACAACTTTCCACCTTTAATAACAGATAATTCTGTGCTCTTTTCAGTCAGTTCACTTCTGAATCACTGTTTAATACAGAGCACTGTGCTTTATGATTGACACTGACAAAACAGGGCGTACGCAGAGAAAGATATTAATTAATGCCTTTGAGGAGGGCAAGAATATTTCAAAGAATTAAGGGTTACCTTGGAGAAGAGAGGGCGATTGGGAAGATAGTGAGTTATTCTTAAAAACTTGAAATTATTCCAAAGAGTTGGATTGAGAGTTACTCCTGTGCAGGGCCAGAGAACAGAACCAGTGAACATTGTATTATTTTATATTACAGTCATTATCATTACCATAAATTTGTTATTTTTTTAAAGATTTTATTTATTTATTTGACAGAGGGAGAGAGATCACAAGTAGGCAGAGAGGCAGGCTCCCTGCTGAGCAGAGAGCTCCATGCGAGGCTCGATCCCAGAACCCTGAGATCATGACCTGAGCCGAAGGCAGAGGCTTTAACCCACTGAGCCACCCAGGCGCCCCACCATAAGTTTATTATTATAAATTTACCACTGTTCTGTATTTCAGAAATCAGGGTGGGCTTTGGTTGTTTACTTTGGGTGTCAGAGGGCAGAGGTGGACTTCTACCTGGTTTTTCTGGAGGAGAGTCCATTGTCAGGCTCCCTCAGCTTGTCAGAATTCACTCCTGTGTATTTTAGGGCTGAAGGCCTTGTTTCCTTACTGCTTTTCACCTGGATATTGTTCTCAGCTTCTAGAGGCCTCCTGTGCCCCCAGGTCTGTAGCCCCTTTATCTTCAAAGCCAGAAATGGCAGATTGAGTCCTTCTTATGGTTTAAGTCTTCTTGACCTTCACTTCTGCTTTATGTCTTCTTGCCTCCAACTGGAAAAAATAATCTGTTTTTAAGGCCTTATGGTAACAGACTAGTCCCACCTTAAAAGTTTATGATGATCTACCCGTCTCAAAATCCTTAACCTTATTCACATCTGCAAAGTGCTCTTGCTATATAACATGACATATTCATAGGTTCCAGGATCTAGAGTGTAAATATTTTTGCAAGGTCATTTTGCTGCCACAACCATAAATAGGAGTTTCAGAAAAGCAGCTTTTGGTTCAGTGTGAAGAACTTTCAGTATAAAAGTTCTGTTTAACACTGGAGTTTTATTTGCCTTGAAAAGATCCTCTGCTTCCCAGAAGTGTTCAAGAACAAGTCCATTTCTTAGACTTTGAGAGATAAATATTCCTATATGTAGGTCCAGTGCAAGATTTTTAGTTCAGTTCTCAAATATATATGATTAAACATAATTAAAATTCCTTTAAATAATTACTACCTTTCCTACCGTTTTAATTATTTGGAGCTCTTCTCACATTTGAAAAATATATGTTTTCTACAGGGTCCCTTGCATTAATTTTCCTGGTTTTTGCTACACTTACTTAAGTGATAAGAAAAATGTTCTTACTCTTCTAATCATAGGCCTGGATTCAAAATGGGTAAGAATCCCAAAGAGTTTTCTCAACATGATTTACATCTACTCTGTGACTTTAAAACTTAAGTCAGCCATTTTCAACATTAAAAAAGAAGTTAAGACTTGCAATTTTGCTATTAATTTAGCTTTTATGTCAAGTTCCAGACCTTTAAACTCTATTTTAGCTAAGTTTTGTCTTGCATTACATGATTTTAGAACAATAAGCATAAAAGAATAATTATATATGCAAAAAAAGACCAGACTTATAATTATATCACCTACTGTTTATAATAGTACACATTATTTCTTAAAATGACACAGAAATAAATCCATAGAAGATGAACTCCTAACATTTTTATTGTCCATACACACGTTTAAAAAATATATTATTGACACTGGCAATAATTATTCTGGGAAAGAAAGTGATAACCTTTAGAATGTCAAGCTGTTTAAACTTTTCAAATTTTAAAAACATGGTATTTGTGAGGTACTGTCAAGAATATTTAACTAATAAGAGCTCTCCTGGAATGTGCTGACAGTAGGCTGACAACTCTAAGCCAAAGCAGGATCAAGGTGGCTTAGAACCTTGTAGCAATTATCTATGTAAGTCATATAATGGTCTTCTACATGTCATGTTTGCAGGAAGAATGGGAAGAGATGCCTTAATGAGATACAGGCTGCCTGTGTTCAAGGACTCTAAATTGTGACTGCCATTAATAAGTGGTGGCAGTTTAATAGGATATATTGCCACACCGGAATTATGAAAATTTTAGAGATTTTGCAGTGGACTTTCAAAATGACTTTATCTTCAAATACCAAGAGCCCTTGCCTAACATATAAAATTGTTTGGTGCTGAATCATATCTAGGTATCACTTTTTTTTTTTTTTTCATTTTGGAAAGGATTTTGATGTTGCACAAGTCAATGAACAGCTGAACTAAAATGAACACAAACTGTCACTTCAAGAATTCATCTCCATGGCAAATAAGCTGGAATAAAAAAGGAAACAAAACATATTTCCTGTCAGTCAACTGTCAGGGTGTTTATTTGTTTCTTTAAGCAGAGTACTCAGATAATAGCAGGGAAAACAGATTTTCACTTATAATGTTGTTTAATAAAGGACTTGGGTAAACTGAGGATATTTTCATTTCTTTCTTAGGTAATTCCAAAATAAAATTCTTCCATGATTCTAAAGAAGTCAGAAAATATTTCCTTCAAGTTGTCCTATCCATAGGAGAAGATAAATAAGCTAAAATATATATGAAAAAGTAACTAAATGAATAAAAAATTTGAAAGAAATAAAAGATCCTAACTTGTGCTTTTCTGCACTTGCGTTTTTAGGCTAATGATATCTGATGTAAATGAAAGAACACTCATGTTGTTTGACATAAAATATCTTTTTTTAAAAGATTTTATGTATTTATTTGACAGAGAGAGATCACAAGTAGGCAGAGAGGCAGGCAGAGAGAGGGGAGGAAGCAGGCTCCCCACTGAGCAGAGAGCCCAATGCGGGGCTTGATCCTAAGACCGGGACCCTGAGATCATGACCTGAGCCGAAGGCAGAGGCTTTAACTCACTGAGCCACCCAGATGCCCTAACATGAAATATCTTATATTATTTATTTTAATTAGCTTCAAACCCGATAATGACATGAATGAGGTCACATGATTTATGTAGCTATTCTTGTCATGAGGAAGGAAAAACCACCTAGCCTCAGAGATATTTTCATACCAAAGATCACCAAAATGAATTACTCAAATCATCCCACTTGGAGCCTTCTATTCATTCATAAAATACTTTTATAATCTGAGGGTCTTAGGGCACAAGTTATGGACAGGAAAATAAATGAGGTTAGGTACTACCTTAAGAGGTGCTTTTCTTGTAAATTGCAGTCAGATTCATTTAGGTGACTCTTCTTAACTCTTCAAACTCAGGACCTTCATACCAACTTTTCAGATGCCTAAGTTCTGTTACAGTTTCTTAGTCTGCAGACATTTGGTTCGTGAATTTTATGCTCAGTATTCTCTTTCTCCATTTCCTCAATATATGTTGAGCTCCAAAATGTGTTACTCCTAATTCCAATTCTTGTACATACTGAATGCAAATCTTTTTATAGTTACTCAGTTTCTTCCTCTGTTCCCTATCACTATCCTGCCTTTTCTTTCTCTTCTCTTCCATTGATTCTCTACTCGCTATCAAGATAATAACATTTCTTGGGGCACCTGTGGCTTAGTGGGCTAAGTATCTGCCTTCGGCTCAAGTCATGATCCTGACGTCTTGGAATCCAGCACCACTTTCAATTCCCTGCTAAGTGGAGAGTCAGCTTCTCCCTCTGCCCTACCCTTATCCCAACTTGTGTGCTGACTCTCTCTCTCCCTCTCTCAAATAAATAAATAAAATCTTTAAAAATAAATAAAAGGATATAATTCTTCTTTGTAATTAGCCCCTCCCGGTCTTTTAAATTTGCCCTCTTAGTTTTAAATCACAAAGGAAATAAAGGTCACTTCTCTACATTAAAATGTTACATAATTCACATACACATTAATATTTGATGTAGACTTATTCTTAGAGACCTTTCTTAGGCATTTCCCAGAAGAATTTCGCAATGTTGACATGAATGTCATTTGAGATTTTAGGAGACATATAAACTATATAATTTATACCTTTAGTTTTGAATTTAGTATCATGTTTACACGGTATAGACAGTCCTCTAAGTAAGCTTTCTCACTAAAATAGTAGGGGTTTTTTTTAAGTATTTATTTATTTATTTATTTATTTATTTATTTATTTATTGAGAGACAGAGAGGGATTGGAGTGGAGGGCAAAGGGAGAAGGAGAGAGAGCACCTCCAGCAGACTCCGCACTGAGCATAGAGCCTGACACAGGGCTTGATCTCATGACCCTGAGATCATGACCTGAGCCAAAATCAAGAGTCAGATGCTTAACTAACTGAGCCATCCAGGCACCCATGAAATGATAGTTTAGAAATAAACTATAAGAATATATAAAATAATTACACCTGTTATTTTTATCATTTCTGAATCTTCCAGTAGTTTTCTCTTCATTAGAGAAAATGTGGTTATTCTGGGAAAAAAATCCTTTGTTCCAACCATTAAATAAAAATAAAATTATCAAAAGAGTATGTAATTTGTGATTACATTCTGTTTAATCAGAATGGTGCCTCTTTTCCCTTAAAAAGAAAAGCAAGCAGGCAGGCAGAAAAATAAACAACATTGTCAACTCACGTCTCTAATGTGAAAGATTTTAAGAATTAAAGATTAATTGTATGTAGAGAGTAAATAGGTATATAATTAAATACTCTATGGCTGCATGTATAAAATTCCTAATGGGAAAGTGCATAAACTTTCATATTGTTTTATACATTCACTTTTTGGAGGGTCAAAATGTATACTAAGATATTAAAAGCCCTGAAAGCCTGAAGTATGGAAATATATACCAGATCTTTCTCAAACACATTTGACTATGAGCCTTCTTCTGCATATTATTTTTTATAATCATTATTGACACTTCTCAAAACACTCCTAAAATAAAGATAAAACCCAAGTCTCATCATGTCATATTGATTAATTAGAAAAAAAATTATCTCAAAAGTTATTAGTTTGATTCCTAGCCAGTAACTTTTATGTCTTTGAATTTCAGTGTGTTTATCGTACAAAATTAGTATCATACAAATGATACCCACCTAACAGGGTAACTGTAAAAATTAAACAAGTATATGGAATTTAATTATAAATGATAGGCACTAAGCAATTAGTTAAGTAGAAAAAGTGTATATTTTGAAAAGTTCCACTTTGAAGTCATATTTATCTTCACATCCTCACTGTGCTACTTGCTACCTATGGGACACTTTCCAACCATCTTTCAATTTGTGAACTTAAGTTTCCTCATCTGTAAACTGAGGTTAATATACTTAACTTACATAGAAAGAATTAGAGATAAAATACTGAAGATCTATAATACATTTGTTTTTCAATATATGATAATTTAATTTGGAATTTTATTTTTTAAATGTGTAATAGTTGTAAATATGGTATCAGGGATTTGATAAGTTGAGAAAATGCATGTGTTATCAGAAACCTTGTAAAAAGAGAACATTTATTTTTTCTCACAATATGAAAGAATAAATTACCATTGGTTTCAGTGTTTTCCAAGAAAAAGGATAGAGAAGACAATGCTAAAAATGGCAAGCCATTCTCTGTTTACAAGATCATTTAAAATAAAAATGATTATGATAAAATAATGATAATTTAAAAGTTTACATTGTGTATCATACATTGTGACAGGAATTCTACATTTAATACATAATTGACTTCTTGAAGTAGCTCTAAGATATGGGTATTATTTTTTTTCTTTATAGGACTCAGATATGTAAGTGTGTTAGTCAATAGAACTTCTCATTAATTATTTGCAACACTTTTCCAACTGAACACAGGTTGGGGTACTTGCTAAGTGACAAACTGTAACTGAGGTCAGTGAGTTTGACTAAAAGTCAAGGAATTAATTGCCAGTTCAAAATCTTCTACAGCTTTCTTTGATTTCTAGAATAATTAGAATATTCAACTATGGCTACCATTCAGCTTTTCCCATGAAAGACTGGAATGAACAGTTAATAGTTCTCTAAATAAACCTGAATGGACATGTTGGAGGAGAAAAAAAGAAACTCTAATATATCACAAATATTTTCATAGTAGTATAGCTATTAAATTAAAAATCCAGCATTTGAACAGTTCTCTAATACCAGAACTTCTGCTCATATTCTTTTACTTATTGTACCTCCCTATATAAGTACAGTATAGGGAAGATCAAGAATTATGAAAGATATTTTCTAATGACACATGGACTGAATCAGTAGCACCCATTATTAAAGATGTTACTGTCAAAGCATATATAAGCAAGCTTAGTAAGTATTTCTGTGAAGATTAATCATAAAATGATGAAAAAATACATTAGAAACCCAAAGAAGCTCAACTGTAGGTGGGTACTTATATCCCATTGAAGAAAAAAGTGATGTTTCAAAGTCTAGTTTCCTTAAGAGCCAGCTCAACTTCATCTATGTTTCACAGAATTATACTAATTTTCATCCTTTAAGTAGAGTTTTTGTATAGGACTATCATAGGGACATGCAAGGGTAGTGAAAATAATCTATCATAGAAGCAATCAAAAGAGTACTTTTCCCACGTTTCTTCTCAGGACTTTTTGAACCACAGAAATGATTTAAGAGCATATTAAAAGATGCAAAAGTAAGTGATCCGTCTTAGAAAATGGAAAGTAAAACCAAGATTGGGCTGAGCTGGTAACTTAGACTAACAAAATTTAATTTAGAGGAAATACAACTTTGACTTGCAAATAATAATTTTAGGGTTTGGGGGTAGAGATTTTGAAAGATTTTTGGCAAAGTCATTGCTAGGCCTCTATTCTAAAAGATTTACATTTTCAATAACACAAATTGTAGAATACAGAAAATGTAGGAAGATGTCGTTTATCAGAAGAGACAGAGAGCAGGCATATCCTGTACAGCCAGAGAAATTAGTGGGAGACATATTACCATGAAATATCTTGAAATGAAATACTCAACAAGAACCTCAGAATTCAATATTTTTATATGTTATTAAAAGAATGCTTTGTATTTTGTAGGAATTTTGTACTTGGATTTCCACTACTTTAGGAGATTATTATTTTCATTATTCTAAAAATGTGAAATAGAGCTACAGCTAAATTGGTAAAAACTTTTAAAGTTACAACACATAAATATAAATTGAAGTGAAACCAAAGACTGCAGATTTTAACCCAGTGTATATAAGGCAAAGATACATTAATTTTACTTCAACTCATACCTTTCTTTGATCATGATAAATAATTACACACCACAGAAGAATAATCCTTCAAAGACAAGTGACCTATTTTAATTTAAGGAATATTTTATTTTCTTTATTCAATTATATTGAACTTTAAGATTCTAAAATTTAAAGTAAATGCTTTACAGGTCACCTGGCTGGCTCATTTGGTAGAGCATGTGACTCTTGATCTCAGGGTTGTGAATTTGAGCCCAAGGTTGGCTGTAGATATTACTTAAAAATACATTCTATTTTTTTTTTTTTGAAGATTTTATTTATTTGAGAGAAAGAGAGCACAAGAGGGGGAGGGTCAGAGGGAGAAGCAGACTCCCTGCTGAGCAGGGATTCCTGATGCCAGTCTCCATCCTGGGACTCACAGATCATGACCTGAGCTGAAGGCAGATGCCTAGCCACTGGGTGGCTCAGTCATCCCTTAAAAATAAATCCTTAAAACATTAAAAAAATTTTTTTAAATGCTTTATGATCATTCTTAAAAGAGATGTGTTTCATTGTGCACATTTATCCATTATTTTTATTATATCAGTGCAGCCATTTGAATAAAATAAATTTAAACCATCTTATAGACAAAAATACTTTTCAATGTTCTATTATTTATTATATTACCTTGAGTTACAATATTATTACCTTGAATGCGATATAAATTCTTTGTTTCTCTGTGTTGTTATAACTGATTGCCCAATGGTTAAAAGCCCTGTAAATGAGGACTTTCTGAATACATAATGACATCAGTTATGTTTATGAAACTGTCTGTCATTAATGACAGAAACTAATGTCTGTCATTAAGGGTAAAAATGCTAGAATGTAGCAGTGTAAATGCCTGCTACACAGGCATCACACTTCCTGGTTTCAAACTATAGTATGAAGCTTAGTACTTAAAACAGCATGGCACTGGCAAAAAATAGACACATCGACCAGTGGTACAGAATAGAGAGCCCAGAAATAAATGATTGCATATACAGTCAACTCATATTTGACAGGGGAGCCAAGAACATTCAGTGGGGAAAGTACAGTCTCTTCAACAAAGAGTATTGGGAAAACTGGGTAACCACAATTGAACCTCTACCTTAAAGCACTCAAAAAATGAACTCAAAATGGATTAAAGACTTAAGTATAAGACCTGATATCATAAAACTAAAATGAGAGGGAAGAAGCTCTTTGACATTGTTCTTTGCTTTTTTTTCTTTTTCTTTTTTTTAAAAAAGATTTTATTTATTTATTTGACAGAGAGGAGAGAGATCACAAGTAGGCAGAGAAGCAGGCAGAGAGAGAGGGGGAAGCAGGCTCCCTGCTGAGCAGAGAGCCCGATGTGGGGCTCGATCCCAGGACCCTGAGATCATGACCTGAACTGAAGGCAGAGGCTTTAACCCACTGAGCCACCCAGGTGCCCCTCTTTTTTTGACATGACTCCAAAAGCACAAGCAACAAAAGGAAAAATCAAAAAGTAAGACTACATACACAAAAGTTTCTGCACAGCAAAAGAAACCATCAAGAAAAGGAAAAGGCAACCTATGTATGGCAGAAAATATTTGCCAACCATATATTGGATAAATGATTAATATTCAAAATATAGAAAGAACTTATGCAACTTAACAATGAAACTGTAATCAAATAAAAATGGTCAGAGGAACTAAGTATCAAAATATAGAAAGAACTTATGCAACTTAACAATGAAACTGTAATCAAATAAAAATGGTCAGAGGAACTAAGTAGACATTTTTTCAAAGAAAACATACACATTGCCTACAGGTACATGGAAAGATTCTCAGCATAACTAATATCAGGAAAATGAAAATCAAAATCACAATGAGAAATCACCTCTCACCTATTAAAATGGCTATCATCAAGAAGATAAGAGGTAACAAATGTTGATGAAGATGTGAAGTAAAGGGGACCCTAGTATACTTTTGGTGAGAATATAAATTGGTGTAACTATTACAGAAAATGGTATTGCATTTCCCCAAAAAATTAAAAATAGAATTACCATATGATCCAGCAGTTCCACTTCTGAATATATAAACTAAGCATTTGGAAACAGGATATCAAAGAAATACCCATACTCCCATGTTAATTGCAGCATCATTTACAATAACCTAGATATGGAAACAACTGGCATCTATCAGTGAATGAATATGTGGTCTGTACATACAATGGAATATTATCTGGTCATGAGAAAGAAGCAGATCTTGCCATTTGCAACAACATGGGTGGACCTTGAGGTCATTATGAGATATGTCAGAGAGAGAAAGATGCTGAATGATGTTACTTATAAGTGGAATCTAAAAAAGCTGAACTTGTGAAAACAGAGTAGAATGGTGATTGGAAACCTTCATGTAGACTTCTTGTGCCATATTTCTGCTTAGCTCTTTCCTCCACTGCATCCTACTTTACAAATCAGTCCCCTCATTAGTCTTACTCTTCAGTCTTCAACTTAGCAAGGCCATGTGCATGTGCTCGGACTCCATATAGCTGCACCACAGACCAGAAAGTGCCTCAGCAGAAATTTGAGACCAATGTGGGATCTCCTTATGTGTCCCCTTCCCTCATGTATCACAGTCCCATACTACCTCTTTTATAATACCTGAAAACAGCTGTTTTATAGATTTCTAAATACTCATTTCTTTCCTGTATTAGTAGGAAAGCAAGGCTTATCCCAATTACTCCAAGAGAGTCAGAGGTTTTTAAGACCTTTGGATGTTCTTAAAGGTGCCATAGAAAGGTTACATGTGAGTGTGTTTTCAAGAAGTTATATAACTTTTAATATGATAACTCCAGTTAGAATTATGCTTTGTGGCAGACTTTCATAGATGTGGAATTATTGGGGTGTCATGAAAGATTATGGGGCTAATATATTTAATTGTAAAGTTCATTTAGTTCTCTAGAGAAAAACGTGTCATTAGAAGAAGAGGGGAGCCTGGGTGGCTCAGTCGTTAAGCGTCTGCCTTTGGCTCAGGTCATGATCCCAAAGTCCTGGGATTGAGCCCCACATCAGACTCCCTGATCAGTAGGGAGTCTGCTTCTCCCTCTGCCCTTCACCGTGTTCATGCAGTCACTCTCACTCTCACTCTCTTTCAAATAAATAAATAAAATTTTAAAAAGAAGAAGAAACTGTTGCCACCACTGCAACCACCATCCTACTCTTTAAAGCCAAAAAATTTTAACTGCACCCTCTGAAATGTTTAGGAATGAAATCCAGTTGAAGGAAATGCCTTCAGGTTCGATAATAATAGAGAAACCTGAAACAATAGACATCTTTCTTAGTATTAAACAATCCTACTTATCGAAAGTAAAATTGAAATGAAAACTTATAAAGACAAAATTTCCTTGGAAAAACACTTCATTGAATTTAGTTATTATTCGAGGTTTAAGGATATTTTTAGTATTAGTCAAACTTTGATTCCATTTCAGTGATCAAACTAACAAATAGCCCAACTATTCCAGTAATTAAATCACAGCTTGATAAATACTTCCTCAGTTTAACAACTTTGCTAGAATAGATGCATACTTTAGGTAAAGAAAAATTAAATACAGATGACTGAAGATCCTTTAATTTTACTGATGTTTGTTTGCTTTTTAAATTTAATCCATCATAAATGTTCCTTTAGACTCCAAAGGCTACTGACAGAAAATCAGCTAGCTGTCAAGCAGAGTTCATGTTACTGAAGCAATGTGAATTATTATTATTTTTTTATGTGAGGAAAAAGTAACACAAATGGAAAACAGCTGTCAGGCATAATTCACTTCATTATTGTTTAATGCAATAGAGGTAGAATCTTATGAAATATTAATTCCACTAAAAATAGAAGCACAGTCATGGACATTTCTCTCAGTTCCTCACAGCACTAGGGAAGCCAGCATAAAGCCATGTGATCAACAAGAGATTCTGTGTCACTGATCTTCACCTTGTCACAGAAAGGGTTTCAGAACAGTCACGTATTTGTGGGCAGTGATGTCAGAAGAGGCTTCCTTTTTTCTATAATCCAAAGAGAATAACTATTAAAAAGTGCTGGATAAATAATATATCTAAAATCTTTAAGATATTATTATATATTTACAAGATAAATTTCATAATCAGTTAAGGAGTATCTATTTTTCATGGTGATCTTCACCTGATGTGGTTAACAAAGTAGTTATCCATAATATACTTTTTTCCCCAAACGAAACAATGGATCTCTCCTCCCACCAAGGAAAAAGTGATGAGTTCTGATAAAGCTGTAATATTAATACACTTTTCCACTCTACTAATTCCTTCTTAATCTGAACAAGTCTATTTGAAGCACAATTTTACTTTTTACTCTCCTCTCAAAAATATTCCCATAGCTTTCTATATTTTTTAATAATTAAAAAATAGTATTATGACACATAACATAAGATCTTATGACCTGATTCTTGTCTGTTTCTCCAGGTTTATCCAAAACATTTCCATTCTCTACTCTACTCTGAATTTTATCCTTGATAATTTTCTCACATTATGCTTTCTTGACCTCAGAATCTTCGCATTAACCTTTCCACCTCCCCACTCTTTCTAGTTGTAGGACTCACTGATTTTTATTCTCTAAATTTCTGTAAATTTCATTCTTAATTTTTATTCTCTATAATTTCTTTTTTTTTTTTAAGATTTTATTTATTTGACAGAGAGAAACACAGCGAGAGAGGGAACACAAGCAGAAGGAATGGCAGCGGGAGAACCAGGCTTCCTGCCGAGCAGAGAGCCCGATGCGGGGCTCGATCCCAGGACTTTGGGATCATGACCTGGGCCGAAGGCAGACGCTTAACGACTGAGCCACCCAGGCGCCCCTCTAAATTATAATTTCTAAATTAAACATCACTTACTTCAGAGGGCATTCTCTAAACTCTCATGAGTAAAATAAATTGTCCATTTGTCTTCTTACCTCTTTGTATTTTTTCATAACTCTCACCATTCAATTTTAAATTTTATTTTTTTTAAATATTTTATTTATTTACTTATTTGAGAGGAGGAGAGAGAGAAGGAACAGGGGGAGGACAGTGGGAGAGGGAGAAACAGACTCCCCGCTGAGTGTGGAGCTGGATGTAGGATGTGGGGCTTCATCCCAGAACTCCAGGACCATGACCTGAGCAGAAGGCACACAATTAGCTGACTGAGTCTCCAGTTGCCCCAACACATACCATTTTAAATTAACCTGTATCATGAATCTTTGATTAAACTGCATCTCTGTCATTATAATCTGAGCTCCATAAGGCCAGGTTCAGTGTCGGTTTTGATTCATCTCTTTATGGAATGTCTAGAACACTAGGCATTAATATTTGTGGAATAAATGAATAAAGGGTTTTATTACTCCATGAATCATAGATTAGCAATGGCATAAAAGGAAATAGTTTTTAAGCTAGCTATATCATCAGTAGAGTTAACATAAATATTTTCACTTATCCATTAGGCAATGGTTAGGATACATATGAAGGATAAACATAATAATTTGCAATAAATTTGGTCCTAAGTTTCATTCACTTCATGATTTATTTATAAAGTTCTTTATTTATTTCATACATGTAGGACTCTCTCCCCACTAATAATCTACTACTTTATCTGCAATGATAGGTGCTCTGCAATATTTTTTCACATTCTTAATATATTCTACTTTTTTGGTTATTTTATAGACATGTAATATATACTTGATTTATTATAGTGAGATAGATTTCACATCTCTAAATTTTAATATGAAAAAAACAGTAAATGCCATTGAGAAACATCACAGGCATACATTTGATTATTTATTCTTTCTATAGACAGGAAAAACCAGTTTTGTATATTAAAATCATACTTTAGATGAGTTGTTTCCTCACCGTGGGGACACAAACATATCAACAGTGCACTGAGTCTCCCCTTTTCAAAGATTCTGTAGGTGGTGAGGGACAGAAGGAAATGGGCAGGGAGCACTATTTTCAGACGGCTACTTAATAAGCTCTGGTTTCATATGTGATTTTTTGGGGGGAGAAGTATTCATAACAATCAGCAAGCACCCTCCAGAGGAACTTAGGTGTTCTGTTTTGAAGGAGTGTGTGATGAGAAAATGGTAGTCATATAATGATAAGGGAAAAGTGATTTTCTGTGCTTAAAAAAGAAATTTTAATGTGAACTATTCATTTTGTGCAGTTATAGGTAAGAGAAGCATAGAAACTAAAACTAAAATTACACTGTATATAGAAAAAGAGTTTTAAATTAATTCAAATTAAAATCATGTTCCTTTTTTATTTTATAATCAAATCTGTTTCCACATGAGTTTAGAAATTATAATAATTACAATACTTAAATAATCTATGTTTTACATAATAAAAACCCTTTTTAAATTTTCATAATACTCAAAGTGGCATCTCCATCATAGTAATTTTCTTTCAAAGAACAGAAAGATTATTGTCAGGAACATTTTATTTTGTAGAAAATGAGAAAATTAAAAGTATAATTATCTTTTCTTACTTTCAAATTAAACCACCATAGGTATAAAATTGTCAATTGAACAAATAACTATATTTTGGGAATTACATTTTAGTACTCATGAATACCTTGTATGCTTGAAATTGTATTCAATTTGCAGGCACAAAGAAAAAAACTGAAATTTTTTCTCTTGACAAATAAAACTGTTTTATTTACTCAAAATGATTTATAGCAAACCATATTTTCCATCTCTCAAAGCTTATTTTTTATATGGTAATTGAATTTATTTTGTGACTAACATATATGTGTTAGTCAGGGTTCTCCAGAGACACAGGACAATAAGATTATATATCTATATCTATTTATACCTATCTATATTTGTATCTATATCTATATATAAATTAATTATAGGAATTGGCTCACGATTATAGAGGTTGAGAAATCCTCATGATTTGCTTCTATAACTGGACACCCAGGAAAATTGGTGGTGTGATTCAATCTGAGTCTCAAGGCCTGAGAACCAAGAGCACTGTTGTCTAAGGATAGAAGAGTGAATATCCCAGCTCAGCCTGAGAAAGCAAATTTGTATTTCCTCCACCTTTTTGTTCTGTTCAGGCTCTTAACAGATTGGATGATGCCCACCCACATTGGTGAGGGTGATCTTCTTTACCTGGTCTACCAATTCAAATGCTAATCTCTTCCAGAAACTCCTTCACAGATACCCCCAGAAATAATGCTTTACCTGTTACCTGGGCATTGCTTAGCACAGTCAGACAGACACAAAATTAACCATCACAGTATAATGCCAGGATAATAAAATATGTGAAGTAGGAAATATCTGATGAGTTTCTTCCTAGATTTGCCATCATATCATTAAATTCCTTCATGAATATCTAGGCTTGAGTTTCAGTTTAATTGAACTTAATTGAGAATTCATTCAATTCTTACATGGTTTCTTCTTTTTCTCACACCAAACCTACTCTACACAAAAAATTTTCTATCAGTAATTTATTCTTTAATATGTGTTCTCTTCTTTTTCTTCCTCCTCCTTCTTTAGTTCTAGAAGACGATTTACATGCAATGTCCTAAAATAACTTAGTTGCTTTTTGTTGGTTGAATATAAACATGGTTTCCCTCAAAAATTAAGTTTCTCTATGAACAACTTATTCTTGGATGTAAATTTTAAATTATCCATCTGGTTGTGTTGTACCATGAGACTTTTGGATTTACCCAGATGTAGAGGCACACTTTTCTAGGATTTTAGCATCAATTTATACTGTGTAATATGTGTGCAATCTCTGTATACAGCTGTAAATTAGGATTACTGTATCCTTCATTTCACACTCAGGCGTCTTTTAGCCTATACTCTCTTCCTTTTTTTTGAAGTCGATCTTATTTTTTAGAGCAGTTTTAGATTCACAGTAATTTTGAGCAGAAAATATAGAATTCCCTTATCTCCCCTATACCCACATATACAAGTGGCTCCTCAGTTATCAACATCCCTTCTCTCCCCCAGATTGATACATTTGTTACAATTGATGAACTTACACTGACACATTATTATGGCCCAAAGTCCAAAATTTATATTAGCATACACTCTTGACATTGTATACTCTGAGTTTGGGCAAATACATAATGAAATGTACTGACCATCATAGTATGATTTAGAGTAGTTTTACTACCCTCAAATTTTTCTGTACTCTCCCTGTTTCCTCCTAACCACTGGCAACCACTGATCTTTTTATTGTCTCCATAGTGTTGCCTTTCTAGAATGTCATAAAGTTGAAATTGTACATTATGTATACTTAATTCATTTTTCCATATTTTCCCGCATTTTCCATACATAGTAAGAAGTATACACTTAAACCGAAGTCACACATAGGAAATTATGTAATAAATTAATTCTTGAATTTTCCCGTGTCCAGCAATTTATAGACTCTTCAGTCTTTAGAAGAAAGAAATCCTTCTTCCTGTTTTAATCTATTTAGGCAGTAATTAAGCAGACTTCATCATACATATATTTCGATTTGGACAATGAAAAATTGGTCTTAAGAAGAAGACATTTGGAATAAGGTTATTAACATTTAAGAAATATTCATAGAGCACATATTAAATGTGTGATTCTGTGATAGGTAGTACAATTTAGTTTTTGCTCTTTTTTTTGTCTTTTCACTGCTTGCAGAATGTTTCATTTTTTCTTTTAAAAATGTGTGAAATAGATTAAGGGGATTAAGAGTACACTTATCTTGACAAGCAATAAGTAATGTACAGAATTATTGAATCACTATATTATACATCTGAAACTAGTATAACACTCTATGTTAACTATATTGGATTTAAATTAAAATGAAATAAATTAGCCCTGTTTCTAGCACCTCAGCTGCAGAAAATATATCTATTCTTGGGGTTGCTGTATTCATTAGAAATAAATGTAATTTTTCAGTAGGCTAGGAAAGAAATACATTTTGAACTCTTCAAATGTTTTACCAAATTTGGCATTTTCTGTAGCATCCAGTGTAAAATCTCTTTCCAATAAAACACTTAAGAATCAGATTATCAAAATATGAGGCTTTTATCAGTGTGATGTATAGTCAGTATTCACCTATTAAAAGAAATACATGTGGTAACGTCTGTGTGGCTCAGTTTGTTAAGCCTCTGACTCTTGATTTCAGGTCAGGTCATGATCTCAGGGTTGTGAGACTAGGCCACAAGTTGGGCTCCCAGATGGGTGTGGAGCCTGCTTAAGATTCTTTCTCTGGGGGCACCTGGGTGGCTCAGTGGGTTAAGCCTCTGCCTTCAGCTCAGGTCATGATCTCAGGGTCCTGGGATCGAGCCCCGCATCAGGCTCTCTGCTCAGCGGGGAGCCTGCTTCCTCCTCTCCGCTCTCTGCCTGCCTCTCTGCCTGCTTGTGATCTCTCTCTGTCAAATAAATAAATAAATAAAATCTTTAAAAAAAAAAAAAGATTCTTTCTCTGTCTCCATCTGCTCCACTCATCCCCACTTGTGCTTACTTTCTCTCTTTCTCTCAAAAACAGAGAAAATTTAAAAAAATTAAAAAGAAATATATGTGAGTTATGTGATAATAATCAAGAGCTTATGAACAATTGGTTTTAAAATTTGATGTTTCACTTAAATTGGTTATTAATTCAAAAGTTTTCTGGGGTGCTTGGCTGGCTTAGTCAGTTAAGCATGTAACTCTTGATCTCAAGGTCATCAGTTTGAGCCCCACATTGGGCATAGAGATTACTTCTTAAAAAAAAAAAAAAGCCTTCAGTAAATGCCACTAATCACCTACTATAGAATTTGCATGTGGTATTCAAATAGAAGCACAAACTCTAACCTAATAGATTTACAACCAAATAAGGAAGTAGAAAATATAAATTAATATTGAAAATCATATACCATAATAAATTTCAGAATAATATGATAAAAGTGTTCAGGAGTGAGAAAAATTATTTTAGTCATGTGGAATACCTTAATGAAGCTAACAGAAAGTTGCAAGTATATTCTTTTAATGATCTTTCAGATTTTCAATATCCCTATTTTTTTCTTGACTTTCAATAAAAAGGCATGCTCATTTGAGTCGATCTGAGATATGAAAAATGTGGTAAAACACTTGTTATTCACAATCTATAAACATTTAAACATAATTCCATAATATTATTTCAACCTGTAATCAATGTACACAATTAATTACTAGTTATCTTATATTCCTTTTTTGGTATTAAGTCTTTGAAATACAGTATGTATTTTATAATTATAGCATACATTTTTTCTATTTTTAGAGAGAGTGAGAGCATGTGAGAGTGAGTGTGGGGGGAGGAGAGAGGGAGAGGGAGAGAGAGACTCCTAAGTAGGATCTGTGTTCAGTGCAGAGCCTGACACAGGGTTTGATCTCATGACCCTGTGATCATGACCAGTGCGAACATCAAGAACTGGATGGTTAACAGACTGAATCAACCAGGCGCCCCTACAATTATAGTATACTTTGACTTTTAGTAGCTTCATTTCAAGAGCTCAATCAATAGCTACCTGTGGGTAACAGAAAATACTGAACAGTATAGGTCAATATAGGATTAATAAGTCAATACGGAAGTATTAATTTAGTTGTGTTCTGTGTTTCAGAAAATTTAATATAGTTTAGTTTCTGTGTTTCAGAAAATATAATTTAGTTTAGTTTTGTGTTTCACATAAGTCCTAAACAATTACAGTCTTAAAATATGCTACCTTTTTTCATTGTTGTTTCTTTCAATTTCTATTGTATGGCAATTACGTTTCAGGTATTTTCTTACTAGGCTTTTCATCTCAAAAATGTATTAAACCTGTATGATTTCTAAGGGATTATCCTAACTGTTTTTATATAAATATCATCTATTTCCTGTTTAGCCAATTATGTTTTAAATTCTACTTCAGTCTATAAAATTATCTAGTTTCCTTCATGATTTCTTCTTTGACCAATGAAGTATTTAAAAATGTTTTTCATAATTTCCAGATGTTGGAGAGGACTTTTTGATTGATTTATTTTTACTGATTGCCAATTTAATTCCATTTTATCTTTCTTTTTTTTGTTTCCATTTTTGTCTTCAGACATTCTTTGTGTGATTTCAAACTTTTTAAATTTATTGAGATCTACTTTGTGGCTTAGTGTACATTCTGTCCTATAGAATGGTCCATAAACAATTAAGAAGAATGTGTATTATGCGGTTTATTTGAACTGTTCTATGAATGTTAGTTGATTAAGCTGAATGATACTGTTGTTACAGTCTTCTATATCCTCCTGATTTTCTACTTAAATTGTTCTGTCAGTGAGTGGAGAAATACATCACTAACTAATATTGTTGGGTTATCTATTTCTTTTATATCTGAGTTTTTGATTGATGAATTTCAAGTCTCTGTTTTCAAATATGTATACATTTATAATTGTTGTACCTTTCAGATATAGTGACCATTTTATCATTATGAAATATTTCTTTTTATAATTCAGAATATTTGTCTTAAAGTCTGTTTTGTAGATGTTAATATAAGCATTTAAACTCTTAGTACTGTTTATGTAGAATACTTTTTTTTACTTTCAACCTAGTTTGTCAGTGAACTGAAGTATACTCTTAGATACAACACATAATTAAATCTTGCTTTTTAATCCAGTTTAATAATCTATGCATTTTGATTGGAGTGTCCAGATCATTTACATTTGTGATTATTGATATAATTAGATTCATTTGACAGTTTGATGTATGTTTTTCATATATCTCCTTTTCTTTTAAGGATTTATTTATTTATTTGAGAGAGAGAGAGCTTGGCAGGGGCAGCGAGGGAGAAGAGAATCTTAAGCAGACTCCATGCTGAGCACAGAGTCCTACTTGGGACTCAGTCTCACAACCCTGAGATCATGACACAAGCCAAAACCAAGAGTCGGACACCCAAATGACTATGCCACCCAGGCACCCCATATATTTCCTTTTTGTTCTACCTACCTGACTGTTCCTATGTGTCAAGTAAATATTTTTAGTATACCATTGTAATTCTGTTATTTAAACTATATATTGTGGAGTTGTTTGTATATTGATAAGTTAAAGGATAGTGCTGGACATGTTGTTTTTTTTTTTTCTTTTCAAATTTTTATTTAATTTCTAGTTAGTTGGCATATAGTATAATATTGATTTCAGGAGTAGAGCTTAGTGATTCATCACTTACATCTATCACCCAGTGCTCATCACAAGTCCCTCCTTAATACCCATCACCCATTTAGCCCTTCCCTTGCCCACCTCCCATCCATCAACCCTCATATTTTTCTCTATAGTTACGAATCCCTTGTGATTTGCTTCACTTTTTTTCCCCTTTTACTGTGTTCGTTTTGTTTCTTAAATTCCACATATGAGTTAAATCATATAGTATTTATCTTTCTTTCACCGACTGTTTTGCGTAGCGTAATATACTCCAGTTTCATCTACATCATTGCATATGGCAAGATTTCATTTTTTATGATTGAGTAATATTCCCTTGTATGTATGTGTGTGTGTGTGTTACACACACATATATTTGGCTATTGTTGATAATGCTGCTATAAACATTGGGGTTCATGTATCCCTTTGAATAAGTATTTTTGTATCCTTTGGGTAAATACCTAGTAGTGCAATTGCTGGGTTGTAGGGTAGCTAGCTCCATTTTCAACTTTTTGAGGAACCTCTGTATTGTTTTACAGAGTGGCTGCACCAGTTTGCATTCTCACCAATGGTGTAAGAGGGTTCACCTTCTCCACACCCTCACCATCTGTTGTTTCCTGTGTTGTTAATTTTAGCTATTCTGACAAGTGTAGGGTGGTATCTCATTGTGGTTTTGGTTTGTATTTCTCTGATGATGAGTGATGTTGAACATCTTTTCATGTTTCTGTTGGCCATCTGGATGTCTTCTTTGGAAAAATGTCTACCCATGTTTTCTGCCCATTTCTTAACTGGATTATTTGGTTTTGAGGTATTCAGTTTTATAAGTTCTTTATAAATTTTGGATATTAACCCTTTATCAGATATGTCTTTTGCAAATATCTTCTCCCATTCAGTAGACTGTCTTTTCATTTTGCTGGTTGTTACTTTTGCTGTGCAGAAGCTTTTTATCTTGATGAAGTCCCAATAGTTCATTTTTTCTTTTGTTTCCCTTGCCTCCAGCAACCTGTCTAGTAAGAAGTTGCTACCTGAGGTTAAATAGGTTTCTCCCTATGCTCAGCTTTAGGTTTTTGATGGTTTCCTGTCTCACATTTAGGTCTTTCATCCATTTTGAATTTATTTTTGTGTATGATATAAGAAAGTGGTGCAGTTTCACTCTTCTGCTTGTTGTTGTCCAATTTTCCCAACATCATTTGTTTGAAGAGACTGTCTTTTTACCTTTGGATATTCCTTCCTGCTTTGCCAAAGATTAGTTGACCACATAGTTGTGGGTTCATTACTTGGTTTTCTATTTTGTTCCATTAATCTATGTTCAGTATTTCAAAATCAATCAACATGATAAACCTCATTAATAAAAGAAAGATTAAGAACTACATGATCCTCTCAATAGTTGGAGAAAAAGCATTTGATGAAGCACACATCCTTTCATGATTCAAACACTCTACACTGTAGGGATAGAGGGAATATACCTCAATACCATAAAAGCCATATATGAAAAGCCAACAGTGAATATCATTCTCAATAGGGAGAAACTGAGAGCTTTTCCTTTAAGGTTGAAAATGATACAGGGATGTCCACTCTCACCACCGTTGTTCAACATAGTACTGTAAGTCCTAGCCTCAGCTGTCAGACAACAAAAAGAAACAAAAGGATCCAAATAGTCAAGGAAGAAGTCAAACTTTCACTAGTTGCAGATGACATGATATTCTATATAGAAAATCCAAAAAAAAAAAAAAAAGAAAAAAAACTGCACCAAAACATTGCTAGAACTAAAACATGAATTCAGTAAAGTCGCAGGATACAAAATCAATGTACAGAAGTCTATACACCGATAATCAAGAAGCAGAAAGAGAGATCAAGAAAGCAATCCTATTTACAATTGCACCCAAAACCATAAGAGACTTAGGAACAAACCTAACCAAAGAGATGAAAGACCTGTGCTCTGAAAACTATAAAATTTTGCAACCCATAAGTAAATTCTGCTTGATTCTGGCAAATGATTCTTTTTTTTTTAAGATTTTATTTATTTATTTGACAGAGAAAGAGATCACAAGTAGGCAGAGAGGCAGGCAGAGGGGGGTGGGGGAAGCAATGCCCTGCTGAGCAGAGAGCCCAATGTGGGGCTCAATCCCAGGACCCTAGGATCATGACCTGAGCTGAAGGCAGAGGCTTTAACCCACTGAGCCACCCAGGCGCCCCGCAAATGATTCTTTTAATTACTGTTGGGCATGATTTGCTAGTATTTTGTTGAGAATTTTATAGCCACATTAATCAGGGTTATTGGTCTGCAGTTCTCTTTTTTAGTGGAGTCTTTATCTGGTTTTGGTATCAGGGTAATGCTGGGACTCATAGAATGAGTTTGGAAGCTTTCCTTCCATTTCTAGTTTTTGGAATAGTCTGAGAAGAGTATGTGTTAACTCTTTTAAACATTTGGTATAATTCCCCTGTGAAGCCATCTGGCCCTGAACTTTTATTTGTTGGGAGATTTTTGATTACTGATTAAATTTCTTTGCTGGTTATTGTTTTATTTAGATTTTCTATTTTTCTGATTTCAGTTTCAATAGTTATATGTTTCAAGTAATTTATCCATTTCTTCCAGATCATCCAATTTGTTGTGATACATTTTTTCATAATATTCTCTTATAATTGTTTGTATTTGTGTGAGGTTGGTTGTTATTTCTCCTCTGTCATTTGTGATTTTATTTATTTGGATCCTTTCTCTTTTCTTTTTGATAAATCTGGTTAGGGGTTTATCAATTTTATTAATTTTTTTTTCAAAGAACCTGGTTCTTGTTTCCTTGTTTCCTTGATCGATTTCCTTGATCTATTCTACTGGTTTTGTTTGTTTTTATATCATTTATTTCTGCTCTGTTCTCTATTATGTCCTTCATTCTGTTGGCTGATTTTGATGGGAATTCTCTGTCGCTTTTGGATCTGGATATCTGTCTCCTTTCCCAGATTAGGAAAGTTTTCAGCTATAAGTTACTCAAGTAAACTTTCTGCCCCTTTTTCTCTCTCCTTCTTTTGGGACTCCTAAGATATGAATGTTATTATGCTTGATGGAGTCATTGAATTCCCTATATCTACTTTCAATATCCAGGAATTTTTTTCCTTCTTTTGTTCAGTTTCATTATTTTCCATAATTCTATCTTCTGTATAATTTCTTCATTCCTCTGCTTCTTTCATCCTTGTGGTCATTATATCCAGTTGGTTTCAGTTCTTGGTTATCACATTTTTCATTTTGTCCTGTTGGTTTTAGCTCTTTTATCTCTGTGGTAATTATTTCCCTGATGTCTTCTATGCTTTTCTCAAGCCCACTAGTATCCTCATGATTGTTCTTTTAAATTATAGATCAGGTATATTACTTATGTCTGCTTTTTTTTTTCCTAGGATTTTATTTATTTATTTGACAGAGATCACAAGTAGGCAGAGAGGCAGGCAGAGAGAAAAGGAAGCGGGCTCCCTGCTGAGCAGAGAGCCTGATGCAGGGCTCGATCTCAGGGCCCTGAGATCATGACCTGAGCCTAAGGCAGAGACTTTAACCCACTGAGCCACCCAGTCACCCCCTTATTTCTGCTTCTATCTGATCCTTGGCCATGCCCTTTTCTTGTTCTTTCTTTTGGGAAAAATTCTTCCATCTTGGCATTTTGTCTAGGTCTTTGTGTTCTCTGTGTTAGGAAAGCCTGTTATGTTTCCTGCTTCTGAAAGTAATGGCTTTATGAAGATCAGGTCATACAATGTCTAGGGCTTGGAACTTCAGGAAGTATCTCTGTTATGTGCTGTATGAACTCTGCTGCTATGTTATGGCTGCTCTATCCCTCAGGTTATTTTTCTGCAGAATTTCTCCTTGCCTGTGTGGGGTGTTTGGACCTTGACCATAGTGTGGTGAGTATTAACTAGGTGTGTTTTTGTCTGCTTGCTAAAAGAGACCTGATTCTCTTTCCAGTAGAATTGAAGCTTTGCAAACCTTATGGTTGGTAAGTGTGGTGCATGCAGGGGTTTGTGCTGGTCTTTTGGGGAAGGGGTCCATTACACTTGTAGGTCCATTACACTTAGGCCAACTTGCCTGAGAAAAGCCATACCAATGGAGCACAGTGGGGCAGACTTGGTGTAAGCAGGTTAGACAGCCAATATTGTTTCTGTGCTGTTTACTGAGTTTGGTTTATGCTGAGGGGTGGCAGAGGGAAATGACACCCACTGGTTCTCTTGTCCATTTTTTTTATATGAAGCTTTATTTTTAAAATATAAAAAACCACCACACACCAAGAGACTACAATGTCCTCTCACAACGCTTGCTTACCTCAGTCTTTAGGAAGGACACCAACTTCCACACTAACGGACAACTGCCTCTCTAGCTCTAAGCCACTGAAAAGAGGCCACCTTCTGCCACCTGGCATCATGAGTTCCAGCATCTGACGGGAATCCAGATGCCAGAGTGAGTTTCTTAGTGGGATCCAGTATTGCTACGAGAGCTTTGCTTACACAGCAAAAGACTCACATTGTCTGCTTCCCTCAGAACCCATCAGTCTCACATACTTAGGGACTGTTGTGCAGGGACGCCTGGTGTGGCCTGGCGAGGCAGAGTGTACATGGCCCCCAGGAACTGGTCTGCAATCCTTCCTGCTTCTCGCAGCTCATTCAGCAGAGCGCCATGGACCGTGGCTGGGTAGTTACAGATTGTATGTTCTCCAGCAAAGAAGAGTCATGGAATTGGCTGTGGAGCACCTGGAATTGAGGGGCCAGGAGTGATAGGCTGAGCCATTAAATCATAGTCATTTCCAGATAATCCTGCAGCTACATATGAATAGGAGCCCCGGGCCCAGGGATCAGCATGCCAGCGAGATACCACAGTCTCCTTGGGCTGGGGCACTGCACTTCTACCAAAAATTCCTTTGAGGATGGCCAGGCATTGGCCGACAATCACATCATCACTTATGTTTTCCATGATGCCGGCAGCCTCTCCTGCCACTAGTGCCAACAGTATCGGAGGTTTATAGAGGTTCCAGAAAAGGAAGAGTTCGCCCCTGCTGGCCGTCGTACTGCCAACATGCCCAAACAAATTGACACTTGGATCCCAAAACACATGGTCAAAACACAGCACCACCTTGTTAAGGTTGCCAAATCCCAATGGCAGATGTTTTCCACTCCAGAAGAGGCAGAGAGCCTCTTCCATGGAGTCCATGGAGAGGCAATGGAGAGCCCAAAGCAGAACTTGATTTCACAACCCATGAGATCAGGACCTGAGCTGAAACCAAGAGTCGGATGTTTAACCAACTGCACCCCTCAGATGCCCCCCCACCCCACCCAGGAGAGGCAATCTCACAGATGTACTCTAAAAAGTACAAACTGTCTTTATCTGTGCCCCTTAGGTGATCCTCAGTTTATGCAGTCTGCCTGGGATCATTTGCCTTCT
>CM053606.1:119248702-119274261 GCA_028646535.1 Procyon lotor
CATGACCTGAGCTGAAGACAGAGGCTTTAACCCACTGAGCCACCCAGGTGCCCCTATTTTCAACTTTTTGAGGAACCTCCATACTGTTTTCCAGAGTGGCTATACCAGCTTGCATTCCTACCAACAATGTAGGAGGGTTCCCCTTTCTCTGCATCCTTGCCAACATCTGTCGTTTCCTCACTTGCTATTTTTAGCCATTCTGACTGGTGTGAGGTGGTATCTCACTGTGGTTTTGATTTGTATTTCTCCGATGCCGGGTGATGTTGAGCACTTTTTCATGTGTCTGTTGGCCATTTGGATGTCCTCTTTGCAGAAATGTCTCTTCTTGTTTTCTGCCCATTTCTTGATTGGATTATTTGTTCTTTGGGTGTTGAGTTTGAGAAGTTCTTCATAGATTTTGGATACTAGCCCATTATCTGATATGTAATTTGTGAATATCTTCTCCCATTCTGTCAGTTGCCTTTTGGTTTTGTTGACTGTTTCCCTTGCTGTGCAAAAGCTTTTGATCTTGATGAAGTCTCAATAGTTCATTTTTGCCCTTGCTTCCTTTGCCATTGGTGATGTTTCTAGGAAGAAGTTGCTGTAACTGAGGTCGAAAAAGTTGCTACTGTTGTTCTTCTCAAGGATTTTGATGGATTCCTGTCTCACATTGAGGTCTTTCATCAATTTTGAGTCTATTTGTGTGTGTGGTATAAGAAAACGGTCCAGTTTCATTCTTCTGCATGTGGCTGTCCAATTTTTCCAACACCATTTGTTGAAGAGACTTTTTTCCATTGAATAGTCTTTCCTGCTTTGTCGAAGATTAGTTGATCATAGAGTTGGGTGTCCATTTCTGGGCTCTTTATGCTGTTCCATTGATCTATGTGTCTGTTTTTATACCAGGACCATACTATCGTGATGATTACAGGTTTGTAATAGAGCTTGAAGTCTGCAATTGTGATGCTGCCAACTTTTTTTTTTTTTTCAACATTCTCTGGATATTTTTGGTCTTTCTGGTTCCATATAAATTTTAGGATTATTTGTTCCATTTCTTTGAAATAAATTGATGGTTCTTTGGTAGGGTTTGCATTAAATGTGTAGATTGCTTTAGGTAGCATAGACATTTTCACAATATTTGTTCTTCCCGTCCATGAGCATGGAACGTTTTTCCATTTCTTGGTATCTTCTTCAATTTCTTTCAGGAGCACTTTGTAGTTTTTTGAGTACAGATTCTTTGCCTCTTTGGTTAGGTGTATTCCTAAGTATCTTATGGTTTTCAGTGCAATTGTAAATGGGATAGATCCTTCATTTCTCTTTCTTCTGTTTTGCTGTTGGTGTATAGAAATGCAACTGATTTCTGTGCATTAATTTTATATCCTGACACTTTACTGAATTCCTGAATGAGTTCTAGCAGTCTTGGAGTGGAGTCTTTTGAGTTTTCTACATAAAGTATCATATCATGGCAGCAAAGTTTGTATAATCATAATAGTTGTAGGTTGCTGTGATCTTGGAAAGAAACTAAAGAGAGAAGGAAAATAATGAAGGCAAGCCAGGTTCTTTTCTTGAGTCTACCAAAACTACATGTACAGTTATGCAAAGTCATCTAACGTCACAGGGCTGCATAGTTTACCTATTAAATGAAAATTGTGACTAGAGTTCTCTGTGGCCACTCTTAATCACTATAGTCTAAATATAGTTTTCACATGTTTTCTCTAGTTCTTTTTCAGCAGACGCAATAGAAGTATTTTAGATTGAACTATAAAACTTATCCAAATACTAGATCCCCAATGAATGAATATATGGGAGAAAATAACATTTAATAGAAAAGATTTTAAGAGAATGCTTATATTTGCCAATTTTAGCCACCCATAGTCTGCATTTCAAATTCTACATACCTGACAAATTTTTCGAATGAATATGGGCAGAGGCACACAAAATAATTACATTAATTGAAGTATTCATTAAATGATAGTGGTAAGGAGCTCAATAAATGTAAATGTAATATCCAGAGACATACTCTGCCACATTTCTAAAACATGGTTGTCACTCCAGAAATAATACTTTTTAATGAATTGATAAATTGATTAATTGAGATGGAATTTAGCATCTGTATTAGGTATTTGAATTTGATTTAAATTAAATTTGTGAACCATAAACATAAATGTGGTCAAAATCCACATTTTTAATGTTTTTAATAGTAGACCGTAGATTATGTAGTGTAAGAAGCTTTGCCAGTGCTAACTCGATCATTTAAACAATTCTAGGCTGCGCTGAAAAAGTGACATCTTTGCCAGTTGCTAAATGCCCACCCACTGTTCTCAATAATTGTTCTAGGCTTGCAGAGGAGGGGTATTTGTAATCTAAGCTGAGTTCTACCTCCAGTGGACTGGTACTGGGTATTGGGAAATCTCTGCAGTAGACTTAGAGCAGCATTGCATTAGTCCACTTCTCAGGTATGAAAACAGCAGTATAGAAACAAAGAATAAACGGAAACACTGGGACTTACAATGTACATTTACTGTATTTATTCACTTAAAAGTCATTTCACAGTCACTTTGAAATAAGCAGTTTGACAGATGCTAATAAAACAAAGGACAAAAATACTCAACTACTGTTGTTATTGCTATAGCTAAAGAGAGTAAGTCTAGAAATATTCTTTTTTCAAGCAATTATGTCTAAGTAATTAATTGTGACTAGTTTTAAGAGCTACTAACTAGTATTGTGATGGTCTTTCTATCAATTGTGATCATCGTGATGTCTTTAAAGACATAATTTTCTTTGAACTTAGTCTTGTTGTGCCAAATAAATTTATGTTTTAAAATACATCATAATTTTCTAATTATCAATACCTACCTTCTAAAAGCTATTGCGTGGTTAATAACATTAATCTGAAAATGAGTTTTCCTTATGTGGGTGTGCAGACACTGATATATACTCAGTGTAGAACTTTTAAGTCTAGTTCTACCATGAAAACCTTGCCTTGGGGCACCTGGGTGGCTCAGTGGGTTAAGCCTCTGCCTTTGGCTCAAGTCATGGTCTCAGGGTCCTGGGATCGATCCTCGATCCTCGCATTGGGCTCTCTGCTCAACGGGGAGCCTCCTTCCCTCTCTCCGCCTGCCTCTCTGCCTGCTTGTGATCTGTCTCTCTCTATCAAAAAAATAAAATAAATAAAATCTTAAAAAAAAAACCTTGCCTCACCTTGATGCAATAGTATATCAATCTTTTTTGAGCCTTATTTTCTATTATTATTATTATTTTATTATTCTTGTCATTATCATCAATGATTCAGTCACTGCAGCCAAAATTTAGGATTGATTTATGAGATTTTTCTGTGCCTCACTTCTTATATTCAACATATTGATAATTTGTTTTTTTCCCTTGCTGTTCTATATCTAGATCTAAACACTTTTTAATATCTTCAGTGTTAAAATCCAAGTCAAAGAAACCAGTACTTCTCACCGAGGCTACTACAATCTTCTGCTAACTGTCCTACCTGCTTCTCTTTTCCCACTTCATACAAACACCAACATTAATTTCAACTACTCTCACATTGTTCTTTGTGTCCTTGAACATGCCAAGCCTACTTTTATACCAGAGCTTTTTCCACTTGCTCTTACTTCTAATTGTAACATTCTTCCAATCCCTCCACCACTCAGAAGATAGTCTCTACCACATTGTTTTAATTTACTTCTTGTCAGACTCAGAAATTAACACTCAAATAGTAGGAAATGCTGTGTTAGTGTTCTGTCTCTTTACCCTAGAAAGTAAGCTCCTTAAGAGCCATAGAATTTGTGTTGATTAAATTGCTCTGCCTTGTTTTTCATTCTATTTTCATTGCCTAGAAAAGCACATAATAAATAACTTACAAGCACATAATTCATGCTCAATAAATATTTTTTATTTAGCTGAATGGCTAATTCATATGGAAGATTAGAAAATATTTCTCAGAAGTAATACTAAGTTAAATATTAGAAAATTAGTAGGAATTAACCAAAGATGAGAGTGAATCTGAAGCAGAAGGATCAGAATTTGCAGAGATATCATAATAAACACCACTATTATCACAACTGAATAAAAAATGAAAATTATTTGTTTTTTCCCAAAATACTAAATACAAGTATGGAAAAATTTAAAAACTACCTTAGAGTAAAGCTGCTGGAATAGGTATGTAAAATGCAATTTTAGATGACCAATTCATTTGTGAAACATAAAAGTCTAAAATTGTTGTTTCGGTGAAAAAAATTATCCTATGGATACTGTTCTTACTGGCTTAAATTGAAACTTGTACATTTAGTGAACAATATATGTCAACTTCAGTATTCATCAATTTAACCTCATTTTGACAACAAAAAGTACCACCTGCTCTGCTGCCAGGAAACTGACTCAATCTCATTTATATAATGTTTTCTTTTTTCTTTTTTAAAGATTTTTATTTATTTGACAGAGAGAAACACAGCGAGAGAGGGAACACAAGCAGAGGGAATGGTAGCGGGAGAAGCAGGCTTCCTGCCGAGCAAGGAGCCCGATGCGGGGCTCGATCCCAGGACTCCGGGATCATGACCCGAGCCGAAGGCAGACGCCCAACGACTGAGCCACCCAGGCGCCCCTAATGTTTTCTTATTAATTAGCCTTTTCTCTCTAGATAGATGCTTGTGATCAAGGTAGGTAATTACCCTAAACCTTCTCCTATAGATCACAACACTTTGATAACTTATTTCTTTAGGTTGGTGTATCCCAGTACAGCAACATGTATTGCATAAGCAGATATACACATATGTACTTATTCATTTGGCCCTGTCTGTGGAATCAGATTTCATGATTTCTCAGCAAAACTCATCAATAACTTCCTGTTGTACTTAGAATAATACCTATATTCTTCCCTTGGCTCATAAAACCCAATACATCCGATTTTTTACCAGAGTCTTTCTGGCTTTGTTGCAGTTCTTCAAATACATTACAGCCCAGGAGATTTTCACTTTTTGCTCCTTTGCCTGAATGCTCTTTTCTCAAATATTCATATTATTCCCTCACTTCATTCAAACCTCTACTCCACGGTTACCACTTCAGAGACATCTTCACTAACCACGCTATCTGAAATAGATCCCCTTCCCAGTCTCTTTCTAGCCTTATTTACAGTTTTATTTTTCTTTTATGAATTTGTCACAGGTTGATATCATATTTGATTCTTTAATTATTTTTGCCACTCTCCCACACTGAAATGTAATCTCCATGAAGGATGATATTCTGTAATATTGTAGCCCCTATTCTTAAAATGATGCCTTCCATATATTAGGAATTAAATAAGTATTTGTGAGTGAATGGATGAATTCAAGAAAATAATATTCTGAGCAAGGTAGCCTAGCAATTAAGTTTTGCTAAAGGGAGTTGAAGAAGGTTGGAAATGACCAAGAAAGGATGGTAGCTGCTCTAATACTTGATAACATTTCGTTGATCTTCATCCCTTTCTGAAAACAGGACCCTTTAAAGTTCAGG
The DNA here is from genome assembly GCA_028646535.1 of Procyon lotor. Classification (NCBI taxonomy): domain Eukaryota; kingdom Metazoa; phylum Chordata; class Mammalia; order Carnivora; family Procyonidae; genus Procyon; species Procyon lotor. The sequence continues at coordinate 119,254,175 of CM053606.1, forward strand.
AGCATCATCAATCAAGCTGACTAGAAATATTTAATTTACCTTCACCTAAGGAAGCTCATCTGCTTTGCTCAGTTCATTCCCATGCCCAATGATCTTACATTTTTATTCTTTTTTTTCATTTTGTCTTGTTTCTATGTTATATTTGGATTCCCACTTTAGTCTGTAAAGCAATATTCATTTCCCTTTATATGTGCCATGATTAATGTTATACCTACAATCTAAAAATATGTTTTTTCAGGGAAAAACAAAGAACCATATATATATTTTTTCTACTATATATATTTTATACTATATAAGTATACATATACTTTTTAGATATTTTATTTTTTAATGCTATGGTGTATTATCTCTGGTGATATTTCTATTCTTTCAATAATCAATTTTTTCTAAAATTAGAGTATAGTCATGCTTGCATAACTTTAAATTTATTTAAAAATATTGAATTGCACACTTAAAAAGAGTGGATTTTATGGTATGTGATACCTTGATAAATCTTATTTTAAAAAAATCAATATTTGGACATCTGGGTGGTTCATTCAGTTAAGCATCTGCCACCAGCTCAGGTCATGATCTCCGAGTCCTAGGATCAAGCCCAGTGTCAGGCTCCCTCCTGAGCAGGTATTCTGTTTTTCCCTCTCTCTTTGTTCTTCCCCACAACCCCCCATGTACACCTTCTCTCTCAATCAAATAAATAAATGAAAATCATAAAAAAAATCAATATTCGTGCTTGGTATTAGGTCATTACATCGAGGTACTGAGGCATTTTTTCCCCTGAATCTTTGCACAGTGAAATTGCTTTGATACGCACAAGTGCACGTGGGGTATATCTTTACTTTCTCAAAATGTGTCAGTGAAAAACACTTTTTCACTATCCCCTAGATCATGGGAAGTATACTAGAAATTGAGAGGTTACTTTTGTCAAGTTTCCACCTAGATAGATGTAACTATATTCAGTGTTCTAGGTAAAGTGTCCTGATTTCAAAGAAAACAAACTAACTCAACTGAGCCCTATTTCCATTTACTGATAATCTCTCCAGACTGCCTCTCTTCTTACACACCAGTGAACTGTGTGTCCTGACCTAGCATTTTCAGCCATCAACTAATTAGTATTTTGTCTCTGAGTTCTCACTGTCAATATAAAGGATTTCTTTGAGCACTGGTTAAAGAAGTAAGCACAGCACATGCTAACCTCCAGATCCAGTCAGTTTGTGTCTGGTTTGTGGCTTTATTTTCAATGAAGAAAAGTCATGAGGGTTGGCAGACATTTCAAGTGTGTCTATTCAAACATGAATAAACTATACCATATTTTAAAAAATCACTTTCTCAAGCATAGTGTGGTAGTTTGCCTTCAATCTACATGGACTAAGTTTACACAGGAAGGGGGTTTTAGAAATGATTTCCTTCATTAAATCAAGAAGGAGTTTTGAACCCTCCAGTTGTGCAGCCTTTATTAACTATAGCACTGACTTTGTTATACTTGAATTATAATATTTATCTAATCCATCGGTCCGTGTGGTTTTCCAAATCTGTTATCTGCTCTTTGTTTAAGACTGATTACAACTTAATGCCTGTATTTTTTTCTGGCTTGTTGTAATAAGTAGCTGCTAATTATTATACTCATAAGGAGATAGATATGGTGACTATTCACATCCTTTCCTCTGATTTACAACTACATTCTCACCACTTCCCTTTACACTGTGGTATAGTCTTTTACAGGGAACAGAGTCTCTAATTCTGAGTTGTGAATTTCCTTATACTGACATTTCTATGTGACTTTAATGATATTCATAAAGCCAGTAGTGAGATTTATAGGATATATCATTATCAACAATCACATGAAATTCACTGTCCCCTGGCTCATTTAAGAATGATTTCTGATATATCACCGTGATTAAAGTTAACAGCAAAAAACATTAAGGAAAGAAATCACAACCTCAGGATTAGAGTACTTATGTAGACAATAATCAGTATGACAGGAAACTCAAGAATAAAATAGTTATATCTGAGATTTTCAAAATGAGGAAAGAAAAATGATGGTCTTTGGGGAAACGTAGGACACTGTAGATCATTGGATTGAAATCTGTGAGAAACGGCCTTGAGAATTCTGTGTTAAGACATGAATATTTTTAATGATAGCTTTAGGTTTACTTTTATGTCTAGATTTATTCCTGAGCTGTGACAAATTTTCTTTTTATTCCTCTTTGCCCTCCTAATCCCAAACATATGTATATTTTTTGATACAGCAATGAAAGAAGCAAACATTTGGACGGTTTAATAACTGACCCCACACACAAAAAATAATACTAAAATGGATCTATGGGAAAGACCAGAAGTCTTTTCAGTTTTGCTTATTCATCTTTCTTTTTGAGTAGGTACTTACAGATTCAAATGTTAGATGAAAATCCAATCAAAACATGTAGACTTATTTTGGAGTGCGTAGAATAGTAGTTCATAATTGAGTACCCTCAGTACAGGCCTTGCTAGAAAACTGGCTGTGCACTCCCTGACACTGTGACTTTATCCAAGATACTCACTCTTTCTGGCTTGCATTTTCTCAGTTGTAAGAAAGAGATGATAACACTAACCTCAAAAGTTAGTTGGAGAATTAAATAAAATAATGCATGTGTGAAAGATTGATTGCAAAAATGGCTATTTTACCCCCTATGGTATGATGTTGAGACTGCTCTTATTAGGTAGTACTGTCTCTTCAACTCTCCTTGCTTTGGCCAATACACTATGGTAAAAGTAACTGGGTGCCTATTTTGAGATTTTACTTAAGGAAGCCTTGTGCACGTTTTTCTTTTGAAATCTGCCCAGCTTTCATGAGCATAAGTCCAGGATAGTCTATTAGACAATGAGAGAAAAATTCCCCAGTTATTCCATTACCCCAGCTGACACCCAGCCAATAAAAAGACCTATTAATGAGGCCATCCTAAATGTGTCACTCCCAGATGAGTCACCAAGTGATTGTAGACACATGAGTGAACCCACCCAGGATATCTAATAACCAGAAAAACCATCCATCTGAACCCACCTTAAATTGCCAGTTAACAGAATTAAAGGCTACTTATGGTTGCTTAAAGGCATAAAGGTTGGGGTGGTTTGTTATATAGCAATACTTAGTAAATAAAGCAGTGGAAGTATTCAGAACTTAGTGTGCAAATAATCTAGTTAGTATTATCGAAAGCTAAATATATTATCAGAAGTTAAAATGTGTGTTTCAGGTGGTCTCCGAATGAGTAATAGCTGCAAACCTTTAACTTGGCCTTTGTTGTGGAAGGTTAAGACATAAAAATTGAAGTTCCTTAAAGCATACGCTATACTTGATTAGAAATCTTTGTATCTTTTTAGACATTACTGAACTAATTGTTTGCACTCAAAAACTACATTATTCATAAAAGGGCTATTTTTGACTTTTAAAGTTTTCATTTCACATACTACATCTACTTAATTGAAGTCAATTTTCATATATGAATGAATACTTTTACTTCTCTATGTTGAAGCTTTAGTATTCTTGCTTCTCAGGCACCTTTTTAACACATCACCTTAACGGTCAAGTGTGGTCAACAGTTTGTGTTTAATCCTTCATGTTATCTTAGAATTACTTAGTTTTTAACTGTTTGATGGGTATGTGGAAATTATAGGAGGCCAACAATGAGAAAAAAGATTTCTGGAATAAAAGTCAAGTTTTCAAAGTTCACTTCAAATAGTCATCTAAACTATTCAAATGATTAGACTAGACTAGATTAGACTAAACTATTTTAAATGATTCCAAAAAACCCTCTAAGATCTGAATGTAAAATCTTAAGATTTCAAATCTGACATTTAAGCAAAGTCAAAGGTTAAAAAAAATCCAAGTCACACAATTTACCTTGTTGTCATTGATATCCCTGAGGACATCAAGGTGAGATTATTAAAAAATAAAATAAGTGATAATAGAATAGAGAAAAAGAGGGCAAAAGAAACCTGAGAACTTACTTTTAGCTGAAGTCCTCTTATTATTTTTTGTACCCTGGGCAGTTCTATTTATAAAAATAACAAATGGGACATCATGGCATTATTCTTGAATGGCTACAAAAGCAGACTGACTTTTTAATCATCATTAAATTAATTCAGGTACATACTTACAGAAAATAGAGCAAGATTTAGTTATTATCCACAACTATAGAGTTAAGCCTTCTCTACCGGAGATCTCTGCTTCTGAAGGACTAATCTGATGAAGTCAGGCCTGCCCAGGATAAACTCCCTTTTGCCTTAAAATGTAACATAGCCATAGGAGTGATAACATGTATATAGGTTCCACATACATTCAAAGGAGAGGGCACTGTAAAAGAGAATCTGTCATTAGAGATCACCTTAAGATTCTGCTTACAACATTGACTTTTTCCTATGAAGGAGACACTTTCTGACATGGTAAACAAACACATCCTTTTCTTCTTATAGTGAGTGACCTCTCTATACTTTCCAAAGTGGCCTTTGTTCACCTTACAGATATATGAGGAAAAGCAGTAAGGTTTGGGGAGAAATCTATAAGTATTGTGAGGTGTTTGCTTGGGAGGTGTAAGTTTTGGGACCATCTGCTGATGATTCAAACTTTATGAGAAAGGTTTAAAGAAATAAGCAATCAAAAATCATGGGCAGAGCAATTTGGCATGGGATGGCTAATGCAGTAGTCAGTTAAATTCAAAGCAGTTGAAACAATTTGGGAAAGATGTACCAGGTAATTTTCCTTCATGAGTCATGCTCTAAAGCAATTAGCATTCTGAATGATAAATATCATTAATGTACTTCTCTTCCCCAGAACTGGGATCTGAGGTGTTCCTTTATCAAGTTTTGAAATTTGTGTTCTCCTTTGACTCCAAAAATCAGTGTATTCTATTCCAATAGCAATAAATTTTCCACTTTTTCCAATCATTTCATACATATACCCACACATTTTGTCTAGAAATGTCAGGTAGAAGAAGGACAAGGGAATTTTTACAAAATTTATAAATACCATTATGGGCCAATGTAGAGGGATGTAATGTGGTCAAATATGCAGTTCTTATCCTTTATATTCCAGGATCATGCCAATCCAACAAGGGAATCAAGGTAGCTAAACAAGAATTAAGTTGGAATCCTCTAGACCTTTCTTTGGCTAGGCTGCCACTAGGAGGGTATATCAACCAGTCTAGCTAAGATATTATTATTAGGGATAAGAAAGATTGATCATGTCCAAAAATGGCCAGAGCACGATCTTAAATTTATAAAAAACATCTTTGTAAACTCCCATATCTTTTGTTTTTATTATTATCCATTCTGAATGTCAATGACTAACCTACCATACTAAAGTTTAAGGACCAGGAGAAAAAGAGGGAGGTAAAATCAGAAATTGTTTTGAGAAATTTTGGGGGGAAGCCATCCCAATACTCTGGAATGTAGATGGCTGTAGACGGTAGGGATAATGAAAAGTCTGTCAGACACCTTGACTATAAGCTTATTATTGTGTGATTTTTGCAATAAATAGTCATAGTACAAAAAATCTTTAAAGCCAAAAACATGATACAAATAAGTTTCCAGGGCTAAAATGAGGTAGCCAGAGTCAACTAACATGCTAAAGTTTCATGAATGCTGGTAGGAAACGTGAGACTCTGGAGTCAGAGCTAAAGGATGGGTTATTATGGCAGTAGCCAGAGTGTGAACATTTTTGTTCTATTTCCTGAGGCCCAATTTCTAGTTATTTAAAGAAAGCTAGTTGATATTGCAAACACAGTAGGTTGCATTATAGGAAAAGAACACCTATTTTAGGGAACCCAAATCTTTTTAAATGGACAGTGTATTTGCCTTTTCCTCCAAGGGATGCATTATCTGTATGATTCTGGACAGTAATTCCTGACCTTGCTTTGGAAAGACCCAGTAATCCCTACAAGACAGCAAGGAAATCTATCTTTTTTGGAAGAGACACTATTTCTCTATTTCAAATCTGCTCATTAGAAAAATATCTTTGAAAACATTGTCTAAAATTAAAGGGACCAAATGTCTTCCTCACAACACCTGCATGGCAGGTGAGAGGGACAAAACATGAGAGATACTTTGGCAGTTGTCTTTCAAGACTATATTTAAATAACAAGAATTAAAGGAAGCTTGGCTTAACCACTTGGGACCTTATTCAATGTTGGGTTAGGTGAAACCTTTAGAATTTTCAATTTAGAAATTTACCACCTTTAATTTTATATAATTTTAAATTTATATTTTTTCATTTAGCTTTTGCATTTTGTTGGAATCTGTCCTCATTTATCATGGAAACATCTGTGGATGGATGGAACCATTTAGTATGATTCACAACTGGCTATGCAGATAGCCAGTCTGTATCACTTTGAACATCCATTCAACTGCACAAACTGATGGATCTCTTGGATGGGCTCCTTTTATCTGTACCAACTGAGTTGTCTAATTAATTGAGATTGTAGACCTCGTTTTTTTATATTTGACTTTAGAATTGACAAGCTCATTTTTGGTTTTTGTATAATTTTTTCCCTTTATTTCCCTCAAAATGGAGCATTCCATAGGCAAAAAAATGCATTTGATGTATTTGTCAAATTAGGTCTATGTTTTTATTATATTGGTGCCAAAGTTCATTGATAAAACAGGTTTTATGTGTAAAATACAATGTTTTATCCCATTGAGAGCTACATTTTTAATGAATTTTAAAACAAGAATGTCTTAAACTATAATTAGTGATGGAAGAAGCAGAGGATACATTTTCATTCATTTGCACACTCCTGATGGGAAAATTTTTTCATTTAGTGTAGTATCGGGAAAGAATAAAATCTACAGATCATGTGCAGAAAGATCTTGTTAGGGGTGAAATTCTTTTGTCAGTTGTGGTCTGGGAAAAAAAAAAGTAAGAGACTCTTGAGTGGGAGGAGAAAGGGAAAGAATTGACAGTGAATTGTAGTATGTTAGCCTATAGAGTCTTTGGGGGATTTGCAGCTAATCTTTGCAGAGGTATATTTTAATGTGCTTTCTTCTGAAGTAGAATGAAGCATTCAGCACTTCAAGGGGCACAAAAGGATTAAAGAAAAGTGGAATATGGCAACTTAGAGGGAAGAGGAAGAAAAATCACTGTGGCACCTCTTTCATTATTTAACATATTCTTTGTTTTAAGTCAGGAGGTCTTTGGGCACATAATGCAAATCAGTAGCAGTGGGAGAATCTGAAGTTTCAAAAAATCAAACCTTCAATTATTATTGTTTCAAGTGGGGTGATTTTCAAAAGTACAAAGAGTCATCCTAAGAATAAATCATAATAACCTCGAGTCATTTAATAAATTTCATGTGACCCAACTGTTGATTTATGACCAGTAGGTCAGACTCAGTAATATTATAAAATATTTAAAATGTAGAGTATTAAGCCTATTCCCAGTTAATGATGAAAAGTTATGAATCTATACGTGCAAAATATTATGTTTTAATACAGTGATATAGTTTAATTTTCTCAGTTAAAAGGAAATGAAGTATAAGAGCAAATAATGTATTCACGGTGGGAAAGGGTAGGATGAGACAGTTGTGACATTGATGAAAACAGAAACAAAAAATTTAAAATAAGAAACAAAAGCAGAGAATATATTTGCTAATTCTGAATGTGGAAGACGACTTATGGAACACACAAGAAAGACAGAGGAGGGGACAAACATTTCTTCATATAATCCTACAACACTAATACTAGTGTACTTCTTCCATTCCCATTCTACTCACCAATAATGTCTAGGAGGAGGAACAAAGTTTGTTAGAGGTACAGTGGGCTCCTTTTAATGTATTTACTATTTTTATTCTGAAGAAGATGTAAAATGACTTAGTCTCTTTATATAACATATCCTGATATGAATGTTCATTCTGGGTACAGTATGAGATATATTTGAGAGGTTCATGAATTATTAAAGAAGAACCTTACAAAGAATATGAGTCAGGTTCATAGTCATACCAGTTATTAACTGAGACTTTGTACAGGTTACTAAATCACTCTGGCCCCAGTTGCTTTCAATGTAAAATGTACACATTGATGAAGATTAAATAATATATGAAAAGTGCTTAGACAAGTCCCCCCACACAAGTCCTGCCACACACAGGCAGAGGAGTAGAGGACCCTAAGTTTGTCTGGTCCCTGGAATTCTGCTACATAGTTATCAAATCATTCTGAACACCTACGAAATCAACTGCAGAGCTGAAAAAAGAAATGCTGCGATTCTACAAATAGAAAAGTGACCATTTTTTGGAAGGTAGGACATGCAGAGATTGAATCTGGAGCAATATATCGGAGGATGGGACAGTGGGGAAGGAGCTGGTTTAAGGAGGTTACTGCAAAGTGTTAAAAGCAGCAGAGCACAAAAACAGAACTTTTAGAAGTCTGCTACAGTGAGGGACATCCTTGTCTTAAAGATGCTCAGGTAGCAAAGCAGGTGAAATCCTAGGTAGGACAGCGTGATCTCAGAAGAACAGGGGTCCCTGAGTGAAGCAGATTTCACAGGCATTAGAGTGGGGAAGCCAACTGAAAACAGTGAGTCTAGGTGCCGGGTTTTTCATCGGTGTTGCCGTAGACTGCAAACTGCTGTATGGTCTTATGACTACTCTCCTGGCAGGGCTCAGCAAAAGGCAGAAGCCTGGCAAGACGCTCCTCCTTCCCCACAGAAGAACAGCACAGGTCCATGCTACGGGCACAGAGGAACAGCACAGGTCCATGCTACAGGAGTCCATAAAATTTGGAGACTTGAAACTCAGTCATCTGCCTGAGATAAAAATGCTTGATCACAGGCTGGATGAACACAGAGTTTGGCCAGAAACCAGGAAGACAGAAGTGATTGCCTGCTTTTCTGTGAGGGCTCACGGAAGAGTTAGGGGTGTGAATTTTCAGCTATGGGGCTAGAATGGGGTGCCACCAATTTCATCCTGCCCATTGGTGCTAAAAGCCTCCAGGGAGCAAAATATTGCCACATAGTAGAATCTGGAGCCCCTTACACTGAACCCAGCCCCCTGGCAAGGTAGGCATATTTCTACCAGGGTAAGGGCCCTGAGAATCAGTGCAACAGGCCCCTTCCCAAGAAGACTAGCAGGAACAACTGGCTAGCACCAAATTTACTGATCAACGAGAACAGCAAAACTTCAGGTCTTGGGAAAAACAGTATATAGCACTTGTGATTTTTTTGTTCTTTGGGTTTCATTCTTTAGTCTTTCAGTATTATTTTTTTCAGCTCTTTTCTTAATTATTAAATTATTTTTAATTTTTTTATATGTATATATATATACACATACATACATATATTTGGTTTCTTTTCATTATATCTTTTTTTATTGTATATATATATATATATATATATATATATATATATATATATATATATAAATTTTTCTTTCCTTCCTTTTTGGGTTTATGAGATCTAGTTTCTTTTAACAAATGGACGAAAATACACCAAGATCTAGTTTTTGTTTTGTTCTGCTTTGTTTCTTGTTTGATTTTCTCTTGTTTTGTTTTTGTTTTGTTCTGGTTTGTTGTGTCTCTCTTTCTGTTGTTGTTATTGTTGTCTTTTCCCTCTCTTCTGTTCTTTTCTGGACATAATGAAAAAGTGAAAAAATTCACCCCAAAAGACAGAACAACAGGTAGTATTCATTGCCAGAGATTTAATCAAAACATACATAAGTAAGATATCTGAACTGGAATTTAAAACAATGATTATAAAGATAATATCTGGGCTTGTAAAAAGCACAGAAGACACTAGAGAATATCTTACTATAGAAATAAAAGAACTAAAATCTAATCAGGCCAAAATTAAAAATGCTGTTACAAAGAGACAGTCACAAATGGAGGCTCTAACAGCAAGGATAAATGAGGCAAAAGAGAGAGTTAGTAATAGAGAAAACAACATAATGGAAAAAAAAGGAAGCTGAGAAAAAGAAAAACAACTACTGGATCACGGAGGGAAACATCGAGAAATTAGTGATTCCATAAAGCAAAATAGTATCCAGATAATAGGAGTCCCAGAAGATGAAGGGGGTGGTAGCAGAAGGTTTATTTGAACAAATTATAGCTAAGAACTTCCCTAATCTGAGGAAGGAAACAGACATTTAAGTCAAGAAGGCACAGAGAACCTCCCTCAAAATCAATAAAAATAGATCAACACCTCAACATATAATAGTAAAGTTTGCAAATTTCAGAGATAAAGAGAAAATCCTGAAAGCAGCTTGGGACAAGAAGTCCTTAATCTACAAGGATATAAACATAAGGCTGGCAACAGACCTGACTACAGAGACCTGGCAGTCCAGAGAAGACTGTCATGATATCTTCAGTGTGATAATTGGGAAAAATATTCAGCCAAGACTACTTTATCCAGCAAGATACTCAGATTGGAAGGAGAGAGAAAGCATTTCCAGGACAAGGAGAAAAAAAGATGGTGGAGGAGTGGGGGATCTTATTTCAACTGGTCCCTGAATTGAGCTGGATATCTACCAGTCCATTCTGATTACCCACAAAATCAGCCTGAGATGTAAGAAGATACACCTGATTCTCTACAATCAGAATAGCTTTTGGTGGTTGGCCTCGAGGTCTGAAGCAGAAAGCCATGATTCTGCGGGCAGATATCAGAAGATAAATAGAAGGGGGAGGGAGCCTCTGTGAACTTGTCCCAGGAAGGCAAAATCCGCCTACACTGGGGATTGGGCACAAATTCACAGACCAGTAGGGGCAGGGAAAGGACTTTAGGGCAGCCCCCTAGACTGAAACCTGGAGCTATAGGAGTGCATGTGTGAACCAGGAGTGGCTTGTGGTTTTAGAAGCACAAAGGGCAGAGACTAACCTGGCCCTAGGAGTGACAGGTGGGAGTGCTGCTGTGGGGCACACAAGCCAGGAGACTGCTGTTTTTAGCAGCACAGCCAAAAACAGAGGCAGTATGGCCTGGGAAGCTCAGTGAAGAGCATACTGCAATCTCTCTGTTCTGAGACGAAGGTTTGGATATGGTTACATCTGCTCCGATTTTTGGAAGAGACAAGGAAAGCTGCAAGAGAGAGCCACCAGAGAACAAAAGCCCCCCAAAACTGGTTTTCACTGAAGCCATCCACCCCCCACAGGGAACAGGGCAACTCTGCCCAAACAGGGTTGCCTGAAAAATAGTGCCGCAGGCCTCTGCCCCAGAATACAGGCTGGAAGAACAAGAGACTGACTCCCCTAAGGTCCCTGTAAAACAGGTGCATCTTGCTTGGTTTGTGGTTAATATTCTGGACTCTGTAAATTCCGTCAACCACCCCTCAACAGAATGACTAAAAGGAGGAACCCTCAATAAAGAAAAGAATCAGAGACTGTGGCCTCTGCCACAGAACTAATGGATATAGATATAACCAAGATGTCAGAAATAGACTTTAGAATAACAATTATGAAGTCAATATCTAGGCTTCAGAAAATATTATGACACTATAGAACCTCTAAGGGCAGAAATGAGATCTAATCAGGCCAAACTTAAAAATGCTTTGAATGAAATACAGTCTAAACTGGTTACTGTGACTTCCAGGATAAATGAGACAGAAGAACAAACTAGTGAGCTGGAGGATAAGATGATAGAGAAGAAGGAAACCGAGGTGGCATGGGAAAAACAGATTAAAGCTCAAGGGATCAAACTGAGAGACGTTAATGACTCTATGTAACATTCCAATATCAGAATTATTGCAATCTCTGAGGGGGTGGAGAGAGAGGAAAGGTCTAAAAGATATACTTGAATAAATCATAGCTGAAAACTTCCCTAATCTAGGGAAGGAAACAAGAATTCATTTCCAAGAAGCAGAGAGGACCCTTCTCTGCCTTCTCAAGATCAGCAAGAGCAGACCAACACACAACATATAACAGTATTAATTCACTAATATTAGATCCAAAGAAATAATCTTGAAAGAGATAAGGAGGAAGATAATTCTTACATACAGAGGGAGGAACATCAGAATAATGTCAGACCTATCCAGAGAGACCTGGAAATCCAAAAAAGGCTAGCAAGACATATTCAGGGTACTAAATGAGAAAAACATCCAGCCAAGAATACTTTATCCAGCAAGGCTGTCATTCAGGATGGATGGAGAGACAAGGAGCTTGCAATAACTGCAGAAACTCAAAGAATATGTGACCACCAAGCAGGCACTGCAAGAAATATTAAGGGGGGGGGGTTCTGTAAAAGGAGAAAGATCCCAAGAGTGATATAGAATAGAAGTTTACAGAGACAATCTATAGAAACAAGGACTTCACAGGCAACATGATGACAATAACATCATATCTTTCAATAATCAATCTCAACATGAATGGCCCAAATGCTTCCATGAAATGGCACAGGGTTGCAGATTGGAGAAAAAGACATGACCCATCCATATGCTGTCTACAAGAGACTCATTTTGAATCTAAAGATACATCCACACTGAAAGTGAGGGGATGAAGAATCATTTTTCATGCCAAAGGACCTCAAAAGAAAGCTGGGGTAGCAGTTCTCATTTCAGACAAATTAGATTTTAAGCTAAATACTGTAGTAAGAGATACAGAAGGACACTATATCATTCTTAAAGGGCCTATTCAACAAGAGGATTTAACAATTGTAAATATCTATGCCCCCAACATGGGAGCAGCCAACTACATAAGCTAATTGTTAACCAAAATAAAGAGACACATTGATAATAATACAGTAATTGTAGGAGGCCTTAACAATCCACTCTCAGCAATAGACAGATCATCTAAGAAAATCAGCAAAGAAACAAGAGCTTTGAATGACACACTGGACCTGAGGGACCTCATAGATATATACAGAACATTCCACCCTAAAACAACAGAATACTCATTCTTCTCTAGAATAGACCATGGAACTTTCTCTAGAATAGACCATGTTCTGGATCACAAATCGGGTCTTAGCCAATACCAAAAGATTGAGATTATTCCCTGCATATTCTCAGACCACAGTGCTTTGAAACTGGAACTCAACCACAAACAAAAATTTGGAAGAAATTCAAACACTTGGAAGCTAAAGACCATTCTGCTTAAGAATGTTTAGGTCAACCAGGAAATCAAAGAACTTAAGCAATTCATGGAAACCAATGAGAATGAGAACACATCAGTTCAAAACCTATGGGATACTGCAAAGATGGTTTTAAGGGGGAAATACATAGCCATCCAAGCCTCACTCAAAAAATAAGAAAAATCCTGAATACACAAACTATCTTTACACCTTAAAGAACTGGAAAAAGAACTAAAGCCTAAGTCATGTGGAAGAAGAGAAATAATTAAGTTTAGAACAGAGGTCAATGAATTAGAAACCAGAAATACAGTAGAGCAGATCAACAAAACTAGAAGTTGGTTCTTTGAAAGAATTAAGAAGATCAATAAACCACTGGCCAGACTTACCCAGAGAGAGAAAGAGAAAGAGAGAGAGAGGACCCAAATTAATAAAATTATGAATGAGACCGCCGAGACCTTGTCCACCCCGAGAGCACAGGCCCCTCGCCCTCCCCGCTCCACCGCTGCTGTTTACACCGCCCCCAGTTCGCCATGGGTGATGATATCGCTGTGCTTGTGGTCCACAACGGCTCTGGCATGTGCAAAGCCGGCTTCGCAGGCCACGACGCCCCCTCGGGCCATCTTTCCCTCCATCGTGGGGCGCCTAGGGCACCAGGACGATGGTGGGCATGGGCCAGAAGGACTCCTATGCGAAAAGGCCCAGAGCAAGAGAGGCATCTTGACCCTGAGATATCCCATCGAGCATGGTATTGTCACCAACTGGGATGACATGGAGAAGATCTGGCACCATACCTTCTACAACAAGCTGTGTGTGGCCCCCGAGGAGCATCCTGTGCTACTGACCGAGGCTCCCCTAAACCCCAAGGCCAACCGTGAGAAGATGACTCAGATCATGTTTGAGACCTTCCAACACCCCAGCCATGTACGTGGCCATCCAGGCTGTGCTGTCCCTGTACGCCTCTGGCCGCACCACTGGCATCATGATGGACTCCTGGGACAGGGTCACCCACACTGTGCCCATCTACGAGGGGTACGCCCTGCCCCACGCCATCCTACGTCTGGACCTGGCTGGCCGGGACCTGACGGACTACCTCATGAAGATCCTCACCAAGCAGGGCTACGGCTTCACCACCACCGCCGAGCGGGAAATCGTCCGTGACATCAAGGAGAAGCTGTGCTATGTGGCCCTGGACTTCAAGCAGGAGATGGGGCCTCTAGCTCCTCCCTGGAGAAGAGCTACGAGCTGCCTGACGGGCAGGTCATCACCATCAGCAACGGTTCTGCTGCCTGGAGGCGCTCTTCCAGCTCTCTTTCCTGGGCATGGAATCCTGAGGCATCTACGAAACTATCTTCAACTCCATCATGAAGTGTGACGTCGACATCCTCAAGGACCTCTACGCCGACACGGTGCTGTCCGGCAGGTCCACCATGTACCCCAGCATCGCCGACAGGATGCAGAAGATCACCAGCCTGGCGCCCAGCATGATGAAGATCAAGATCATCGTCCCCCCTGAGCGCAAGTACTCCGTGTGGATTGGGGGCTCCATCCTGGCCTCGCTGTCCATCTTCCAGCAGATGTGGATCAGCAAGCAGGAGTACTAAGAGTCCGGCCCCTCCATCGTCCACCGCAAATGCTTCTAGACGGACTGTTACTTTAGTTGCGTTACATCCTTTCTTGAGAAAACCTAACTTGCGCAGAAAACGAGATGAGATTGGCATGACTTTATTTGTTTGTTTGTTTGTTTGTTTTTTAATATTGTTTTTTTTGTTTCTGGATTTCTTTTTTTTTTTTTTCAGGTTTTTTTTTCTTTCGGTTTTTATTATTTTTTTTCTTTTTTGGCGCTTGACTGGAACTAAAAACTGGAACTGGTGAAGGTGACAGCAGTTGGTTGGAGGGAGCATCCCCAAAGTTCTACAATGTGGCCGAGGACTTTGATTGTACATTGTTCTTTTTTTTTTTTTAATAGTCATTCCAAATATCGTGAGAGGCATTGTTACAGGAAGTCCCTTGCCTTCCCAAAAGCCACTCCCATTTCTCCTTGAGGAGAAGGGCCAGTCCTCGCCCGAGTCCAAACAGGGGAGGGGTGATAGAATTGCTTTTGTGTAAATTATGTAGTCCAAAATTTTTTTTTAATCTTCGCCTTAATACCTGTTCTTTTTGTTTTATTTTGAGTGGTCTGCCATCCTGCCCCTCCCCTTTTTTTTGTCCCTTCCAATTTAAGTTTCATGAAGACTTTTTGGTCTCCCTGGGCGTGGAGTTGAAGCGCGAGGCAGCTGGGGTATCCCTGTACACTGACGAGACCAGTTCAATAAAGTGCACACCTTAAAGAAAAAAAAATTATGAATGAAAGGGGAGAGATCATGACTATCTCCAAAGAAATAGAAAGAATTATTATAAATTATTATCAACAACTATATGCCAATATATAAGCAACCTGGAAGAAATGAAGGTCTTCCTGAAACCTGGAAACTACCAAGACTGAAATAGGAAGAAATTGACAATCTGAGTAGACCAATAACCAGTAATGAAACAGTAATGAAGCAGTAATCAAAAACCTCCCAAAAAACAAGAGTCCGGGGCCTGCTGGATTCCCAGGGGAATTCTACCGAACATTCAAAGCAGAAATAATACCTATTATCCTGAAGCTGTTTCAAAAAAATAGAAACAGAGAAAAAACTTACAAACTCATTCTGTGAGGCCAGCATTACCTTGATCCCAAAACCAGGCAAAGACCCCATCGAAAAGGAGAATTAAAGACTAGCATCCCTGATGAATATGGATGCCCAAATTCTCAACAAGTTCTTGGCTAATAGGGTCCAACTGTACATTAAAAGAATTATCTATCACGACAAGGAGGAATTTATTCCTGGGATACAAGGGTAGCTCAACATTCACAAATCAACTATTCTGATAGAACACATTATTAAGAGAAGAGACAAGAACTATATGAACCTCTCAATTGGTGCAGAAAATGCACTTGACAAAACACAGTATCCTTTCCTGATTAAAACTCTTCAGAGTATAGGGATAGGTAGGGATAGGTAGATAGGGATTATTTCATCTTAATGGATATTAAAATAATCTGCCCGTGATTATCTTTACATATCATATATATGTAAAATGTGTATGCAATATATAGTCCCATGTATAATCATATATTGTATTATACATAAATTGTTATATATGTAATAATTTATATGAAAATATGTATATATACATATATACATATGGAGGATCTCATTGAAGTGGGATTGTTGTCAGAGGTATGTTCATGTCCAGTGTAGTTGATGAGCACAATAGCTTTCTGAGGTGCTTTTAACAATTTATACTGCAAAAAGCAAGTTTTGTTTACTTCTGTTCCTTAAAATCTTTAGCTATTTCAGGCTGGGTTTTTGTTTTGTTTTGTTTTTTTTATTTGTTTGTTTTAATTTTAGTCTTCCAATGGATGTGGAGTGGTATCTCATTATGGTTCTAATTTGCATTTCCTGATGACTGATAAGATATGTTATCTTTTCATATGTTCACTGTCCATCTGAGATCTTCTGTGAGCTATGAAGGTTACTATTTTTTTGTGTATATTTACCAGATATATTTTTCTGCTTTAAAATTGGATTTGCTACTTACTTCCTGAAGTTTTTATTTTGATAAACACAAACTTCTGATTTTAATGTAGCCCCAATGTAATGTAAATTTTTTAATGAGTGTTTTATGTTTCTTGCTTAAAAAATACTTCCTGTTACAAGGTCATGAAGGTACATGTCTGTGTTATCCGTTATATATTTTATTGTTTTATCCTTCAAAATTAGGTTTTCAATACAATTGTTGGGAAAACAGGAGTCAAAATTACAAGCCTTATATACATGCAGTTACTTATGACAATTTATTGAAAAAGGTACCATTTCCCCCATTGCTGCATTTTCAACTTTGTCATGTACCTGGTATACATACATAGGTTATCATGTTTCTAGACTCTATTCTTCCATTGACCTCTTCCTTAATATTTCTGTTCAGACTACATTATTATAATTGCTGTATTTTATTTTATAATAAATCTTTATCCACTATACAGGTCCTCTGATTTTGTTCTTCAAGATTGTGTTAATGTTCGTCATTAGATTTCCATAGAAATTTTAGGATTATTATGTCAGTGTCTATGAAACATCATACTGTGATGCTGAATGGAAATTGATTGAATTTAGATAGGGGGCAACAATATAGCCAGGCTTGCCTGGGACACTCAAAAAGTTCTCTGTTATCCTAGCATAATAATTATTATTATTATTATTTTTAAAAATTTTATTTATTTGACAGCGAGAAACATAGTGAGAGAGGGAACACAAGCAGAGGGAATGGTAGCGGGAGGAGCAGGCTTCCTGCAGAGCAGGGAGCCCGATGTGGGGCTCGATCCCAGGACTCTGAGATCATGACCCGAGCCGAAGGCAGACACTTAACGACTGAGCCACCCAGGCGCCCTCTCCTAGCATAATTATTAATAGCACCACATTTTTATTTTAAAAAGTCAAAGAAAAGATAATTACAGAATTATTTAATATATAGATTATATTCATGGTAATTCACATCTTTACAACACTGATGTTCTAATATGTAATGTGTTTCTTAGTTAATTCGGGTATTATTTAATTTCCTTCTCAATAATGGTTTAGGGTGTTTATGGTGGGCTCTTATATATCTTCTGTTAGATTTATTCCAACACATATACTGTATGCAATATTGAATATACACAGGTTTAATAAAAATAATGATGCCATGCTACATGGTTCCCAAACTCACAAATACATAAAATGGGATGATAAAAGATGCTTAATACAAAATAAGTTGCAAAATATTAAAAAGAGAAGTAAGAAGAAATAGAATATTCAAACAGATATTAAGATGGTAGATACATAAATAACCCCATGCTCAATATCCCAATTAAAAACCAGAGAATTTCAGTTTGGAAATGTATTTCATCTATATACTAAATTAGTCTCACACAAAGTAAATTTCACCTAACAGTTATGTGTATTGTTTGTACTGGTTATTTGAAGATTTAATCATCTTTAATGTATCATAATCAACTTTCAAGTAATACCATATATCATCATATATGAAGGATATCAATATTTTTTCATATATTCTTTCTTTCATGTCTGTTAAAATGCTTTATATAATGTCATTTCTGCTCACTGCCTAAGGTTCTTTCATATGAGCCCAATTTAGATATTTTCAGGAAATATGAGCTGTAAAGAAACATAATGAATTAAATTATTTCATTAACATAAGAATACTCCAGATATTAGGAATTTCTAAAGATAAAAATTGCAAATTTCTTCAATATTTAAGAAGTAGTATCTATAGAATAAAGAGACTTAAGACATATATCAACAAAACACAATATATGAACTATACTGAAAATCATGATTTTATAGATCAAGTAATTTATGGATCAAATAAATAGATGACCAGTAAAGATAAAGTAACACAAATAATGCTGTCATTTAACCTGTTCCTTTACATATTTTTAGAACATTGACATTTTGGGGAATATATCTGTATGTTGATTAGGTTGGGATTATATGAGTGAATATTTTTGTCAAAATTCATTAAAACTTCCTAATCAGAATGGATTTATTTTATTTCACATAATTCAGAGTTGAATAAATTTTTCTAACAAATAGATAAATGTACTGAAGAGATATATCATTTACAACACATGAAACAGATGAAAACAGATTTTTTTAAATTAACATACAGTGTATTATTTTTTTCAGGAGTACAGGTCTGTGGTTCTTTAGTCTCACATGATTCACAGCACTCACCATAGCATATACCCTCCCCAATGTCCATCTCTCAGCTAGTCCATCCCTCCCACCCTTCTCCCCTCCAGAAGCCTCAGTTTGTTTCCTGAGATTAAGAGGAAATCTTAATCTTATAAATCAAATCTTATGGTTTGTCTCCATCTCTGGTTTCTTCACTCCCTTCCCCTCTGATGTTCTGTCTTGTTTCTCAAATTCCTCATATCAGTGAACATATGATAATTGTCTTTCTCTGACTTATTTCGCTTAGCAGACTACTCTCTGGTTCTATCCACATCATTGCAAATGTCAAGATTTTAGTGTTTTTGATGGCTGCATAGTATTCCATTGTGTATATATACACCACATTCCTCTTTTGATGGACATCAAGGCTTTTTCCATAGTTTAACTATTGTGGATATTGCTGCAAAAACATTTGGGTGCACATGCCCCTTCAGATCACTACATTTGTATCTTTAGCGTAAATACCCAATGCACAATTGCTGGCTTGTAGGGTAGCTCTATTTTCAACTTTTTGAGGAACCTCCATACTGTTTTGGAGAGTGGCTGCACAAGCTTCCACTCCCAACAACTGTGTAGGAGGATTCCCCTTTTTCTGCATCTTCACTAACATCTGTTGTTTCCTACTGGTTAATTTTTATGCCTCACACCATACTGATTGGTGTGAGGTGGTATCTCACTGTGGTTTTGATTTGTATTTCCCTGATGCCGAGTGATGTTGAGCACTTTTTCATGTATCCATTGGCCGTTTGGATGTCTTCTTTGTAGAAATATCTGTTCTTGTTTTCTGCCCATTTCTTGATTGGATTATTTGTTCTTTGGGTGTTCAGTTTCATGACTTCTTTGTAGATTTTGGATACTAGCCTTTTATCTGATAAGATATTTGTAAATATACTCTCCCATTCTGTAGGATGTCTTTAGGTTTTGTTGACTGTTTTCTTTGCTGTGCAAAAGCTTTTTATCTTGACGATGTCCCAATAGTTTATTTTTGCTTTTGTTTCTCTTGCCTTTGTAGACATGTCTAGCAAGAAGTTGCTGCAGCTGAGGTCAAAGAGATTGATGCCTGTTTTCTCCTCAAGGGTTTTGATGGATTCCTGTCCCACATTGAGGTCTTTCATTCATTTTGAGTTTATTTTTGTGTATGGTGTAAGAAAGTGGTTCAGTTTCATTCTTCTGCTTGTGGCTGTCCAATTTTTCCAACACCATTCCTTGAAGAGACTGTCTTTTTCCATTGGACATTCTTTCCTGCTTTGTCAAAGATTAGT
>CM053606.1:119274761-119311712 GCA_028646535.1 Procyon lotor
CATTTTGAGTTTATTTTTGTGTATGGTGTAAGAAAGTGGTTCAGTTTCATTCTTCTGCTTGTGGCTGTCCAATTTTTCCAACACCATTCCTTGAAGAGACTGTCTTTTTCCATTGGACATTCTTTCCTGCTTTGTCAAAGATTAGTAGACCATAGAGTTGAGGGCCTATTTCTGGACTCTCTGTTCTGTTCCATTGATCTGTGTGTTTATTTCTGTGCCAGTACCACACTGTCTTGATGATTACAGCTTTGTAATAGAGCTTGAAGTCTGGAATTGTGATGCCTCCAGCTTTGGTTTTCTTTTTCAACCTTCCTCTGGCTATTTGGGGTCATTTCTGTTTCATACAATTTTTAGGATTATTTATTCCAGCTCTACAAAAAATGTTGATGGTATTTTGACAGGGATGGCATTGGATGTATAGATTGTTTTGGGTAGCATACACATTTTAACAGTATTTGTTCTTCCAATCCATGAGCATGAAATATGGTTTTTTTTCCCCATTTCTTTGTGTCTTCCTCCATTTCTTTCATAAGTGTTCTATAGTTTTCAGAGTACAGATCCTTTGCCTCTTTGGTTAGGTTTATGCCTAGATATTTTATGAGTTTTGGAGCAATGGTAAATGGGATGGATTTCTTGATTTCTTTTTTCTGCTGCATTGTTACTGTAGAGAAATGTAACTGACTTCTGTGTGTTGATTTTATATCCTGCCACTTTACTGAATTCCCGTCTGAATTCTAGCAATTTTGGGGTGGAGTCTTTTGGGTTTCATATGTAAAGTATCATGTCATCAACAAAGAGTGAGAGTTTGACTTCTTCTTTGCCTATTTGGATGCCTCTTCTTTCTTTTTGTTGTCTGATTGCTGAGGCTGGGCCTTCCAGTACTGTGCTGAACAACAGTGGTGAGAGTGGACATCTCTGTTGTATTCCCAGCCTTAAAGGAAAAGCTCTTCAGTTTTCTCAGTTGAGAATGATATTTGCTGTGAGCTTTTCATATATGGCTTTTATGATATTGAGGTATGTTCCCTCTATCCTTATAGTGTGGAGAGTTTTAATGAAGAAAGGATGCTGTACTTTCTCAAATGCTTTCTTGGCAACTATTGAGAAGATCATATGATTCTTGTCTTTTCTTCTGTTAATGTGGTGTATCATGTTGATTGATTTGTGGATGTTGTTTTCAGCTCAGGAGTAAATCCCACTTGGTCATGGTGAATAACCCTTTTAATGTACTGTTGGATCTTATTAGCTAGTTTCTTGGTGAGAATTTTTGCACTCGTTTTCATCAGGTATAGTGGTCTGTAATTCACCTTTCTGTTGGGGACTTTGTCTGATTTTGGGATCAGATTGGAAAACTAATCCTTACACATTTACTAGAATGATAGTGCTTAAGGCTAACATTAAAATCCAATTAAATGACTCTTGGCAATTTTTTTCTCTAGCTTTTTTTTTTCTTTTTTTTTCTTTTCTTTTTTCCTTTTTTTCCCTAGCTTTTTAAAATGTTGCAAATCTTTGAGTAGGAAAAAATGAACCCACAAGTGAAGAAGTGAAAATAAAAAGACAATAGAATTATTATATACCCCTTTAATAAATGATCATCCCTCTAGTATCATGGTTGCATTACCTCCTTGAATTTTATGAATCCACACACCTATGCATCCACTCCTCCTTTTAGTGGGTGAAGCAAGTGGGCAGGCAACCAGAGAACAGTAAGCTCTGGCTAGAAGTCAAATCCATCAGTGTGAATGACCAATGATTCATAAATATGATGTTAATATGTTTTAAAGAGATTTCATCTGTGTTTTACACAGGTATCTTCAGAGTTGAAACTATATAAATTAGAAAAGATATAACAATGTGTACTAGAAATTTCTTTGCCTGTCAACTCTACTATCATTTTTTTACTAGAAATACCTTTGGTTCCATCAGTACTTTTTCCAAAGAGCCATGTATTCTCTAAATCACTAGTTTTCTCTCATTGTCATGGCAATTATTTTAAGTAGCTTATGAACTTTAATAATGGCACCTTACTTTTGTAAAGAACATTTCCTTTCCTTCCAAATTAGTAATAAGTATATATCTTGAATGTACTGAAATGTTTTTAGAACTTTGTTTTGAGGGATTCTCCTTCTGTATCTGGATATATAATTTGTGAACAACGATTTCTCTAAGCTGCTCTACTGGCTGTATGTCTTAGAAATGCAGCGAGCTTCCAGGTAAATCAATTTGTGTTAACTGTGCAGTATAGATTTGCAGCAGCATAATTCAGACTGACTTCTCCAAATAATACTTCTTCTGACAACACTTTTAAAGTGGCAAGATAGCTTGGAAAAATACAGAATTGTCTTGAGATATCACATCCTCCAGCAGAATTCAAAATACTACTGCAAAACTGACAAAATAGAACCTAAATTGTAATGTGATATAGTAAAACAGCTGATAGATTGCACCTGCACCAAAAATTGCTAACTCAGTGCCCAATGAAAAACCACAGAACTGTAGGAACCATAAGAGAAATCTTAACTCTACAGGCCAAAAAATAGCCAAATGAGTATGATGTAAGTACATAGTATTTTCCAACTTGCTTAGATACATGATGGACCTCTTTTTAAAATTACAAAGGTGGCAGAGAACGTGGAGAATGTGTATGGGTTACCAGTTGAAACTTTGGAATGCTTTTTAAAATAATTGCCATTTGTTTAATATGTTGTACAGTGCTAAGTGAAGCTTAAGGGAAAAGTGGTTTTGGTGTGTCAATATTTAAGTGTTGTTTTTATTGTTAGTTGAAACCTATAGAGAATTTACACCATGATTAAAGCTCTCATGCTTCATTTTACAAATAACATTTTTTCAGTTAAGAATGCTCATGACATAAGATGTTAATATATCAGAATCTTTTAAAAGAAAATTTGAGATTTTGTATGATTAGAGAATGATTACATTTTTGGATGATTTGGGGAAATTTAATCCAATGAGATGGCATATCCTAAATACATGTTTTTGTCCTTCAGCTCACTTCATATTTACGGTAATATGACACTCTACATATAAAAGCTTAATTTTAATTTCACTCAATAATGCTCTTTATTTAGTTATTATTGACAAATTTTTTATTGCTGTGCAACTGAAAATGCTTTGGTTGCTGATGTAGACATACTCTAAGATGGATGTGACAATAGTTGCTAAAAATAATGCTAGACACATAGTAGATCTTTAATATTGTTGATTGAGCCATTGATTGGTTTCGTAAATCAGGACGTGAAAAAGAATTAAAATGAATTGTGAATCCCCAGAGGCTTTTTTCTTGTAGAAGAAGCTAGTGACCTTTACATCTCCCATTCTCATCTATTTCTTGTAGTTTTGAAAGTGTGTATTGACCACTGTCCTTAAATCCCATCTTACATGAGGATAATCAGAGAAACGAGAACTCTACTTCTATAAAAGTCTATTGACAATAACTCTTCTGTGTCCATCTAAAATAAAAGCTTTATCATAACTTCTTCTGTTGCCCTTAAACAAGACCATCTTAAAAATCTGGTTATCACTATAT
The DNA here is from genome assembly GCA_028646535.1 of Procyon lotor. NCBI lineage: Eukaryota > Metazoa > Chordata > Mammalia > Carnivora > Procyonidae > Procyon > Procyon lotor. The sequence continues at coordinate 119,278,306 of CM053606.1, forward strand.
GGCCAAATGATTTTTTAAAAAATATTTTTATTTAAGGCACATGATCTCATACTTTGAACAATGAATTGTGAGGAGTCTTTATTTCTATCAAGAATGACTTTAGCATTGAAAGGAAAAAACTTAACTTCAAGAAGAAAATTGTGTTTTTACTAATAGAGAATTAAGTGTTCTTATTTCCATACCTTTATTTTTAGAATAGAGAACTTTTCATATTTTCCAGGATAAACATGTATTTGTCTTACATTGCAAAAGAAAAAAAAAGTACAAGAGCATTATAGTCAACAAAATAAAAATTTACAAACAACAAGGGAAATAGTCAAAGCAAAGGAATACCCACATTGTAAAGGTAAAATAATTCCTGAGTTGTGGCTTTTTTTCACTATTAATAAGGTATATTTTCCCCCACCCCTACCAATGGAGACATAAAAGGGATTAGGACTCTCAGGTGTCCACAGAACTGGTTGAACAATAGGTAAAACTAAGTTCAGTGCTGTCCTGCAAACTGGAATTTACCTTCTTATGCTTTAGATTTTAAATTTATAGTAATGATGGATAGTATAGGTATATAATATTTTCTTAATATGTTACTAATATAAATAAAATCAGCAAATAGAAATTATGCTGAATTTTACAGTCTCACTGATCCTCATCGAAACTCCCCATGGTCTTTTGTAAGCAAAGTTTAGCTCTACATATCTGCAGATTTACTCCTCGCTCTTTGCTGTTGAATGGTTCTTTCCTTTTTCTTTCTCCCTATTTTTTGTCTCAAGGTCTATCATTCCCTCCAAAGTTTACTCATGTAGGTAGAGACTCTGCATCATAATAAACATTTGCTTAAATCTCTAAGATAAAACTTATGAAAGGAAAAATATTATCAAATATTTGTAAAATTATATTTTGGTGAAGTTGTGCAAATATCAGTGTTTTCCTAAAGTAGTCCAACTTTCTAGATACTACACTGAGAAACTGGAGACAAAATTATTTGACATTTTCCCCAGATGACCACTTTATTGTAAACTGTGTAAAACATCATAGACTTACGTGCCACATTGACACATAAGTCAATACAAACTGAATTTTATCTGGGGCACATCAGTTATTAAGAGATGTTGACTAGCGTGGGTTAATTTCATCCAGTCTTGATTGATCGCATGCTGATCTCCAGATCTACATGAAGCCTGAGGTGACCCTTGCCCAAGGCTCTAGGATACACCAACTGGAGGTAAATGATGTTCTGTAATCATGAATTTGTGGGTTGTTTTGGAGGCAGGATTTATGAATGTGCCAGCATTGTTTGGTAATAACGACAGGATTGGTACCTGGTTTTGGTAGAACTATTGTTAAGGCTGGTACTGAGATAACTGTATGACCACTTTACTATAAGAGACTTTGGCTTTGCTGATAAGGGAGAGTCACCAGGCCTAGAAATAAAATATTCCTGTGTAACCCAGTGATGGGAGGGAAAGAAAGTCAACACTTGACATCACTAGACCACTTCCAATGCATGTCCTTTTTTTGCTGTTGCTGTTTTATTTCCTTTGCTTCTAATTTAGCTCTTGTGTGAGTAAAACCTGTTTGAGGCCTGTGAGTCCTTTCAGTAATTGAATACTTAAGTCAATTAATGCATAATTAATGCAGATGTAAACAAAGGAAGCCAGTAAATATCAAATATGAGAAAAGCAGCAGAGTATTATTAAAGTGTACTGATAATATAATCAAAGAAACTCACTAGTGTGGATTGGTTTAGGTGCACTTAAAAGCATATCGATAGTAACTGAGATGTGTAAATCAAGGAGAAAAAAGGTGGATTCAAACTTGTTTAACTTTATTGAAACTAGCTTGGTCCCAATAAAACAAAGCTAAATGTGTATACCCCTAATAACAATAATAGAGCTTTGGGTTATCTAAAGGAAAAAGAGAGAATTAAAAGAAGAAATAGATCAATACCACTTATAATTAGAAATTTCAATATTCCACTCTTAATAATTGATTAAAAGAGGGCAGGTTGCTTGACAGTTTTGTTCAAGAGTTACATATCCTTAGTTAATTTCTCAGTAATTTTAATCAATTTTTTTGTCTAAGATTTAAAAAGAAGATAAAAATTGATGAAAAATTTCATCGTTATGAAAAATATTACTGTACTCTGTTTATAAATCTAATTTATCTAAGATTAATATAGCCCCTCCAATTTCAGTATACTTAATATTTGCATTATATAGCTTTTCAATTCTTTGCACTTAACACACAAATGTCTTTCTTTATATTTCAGTTGGTTTCTTGTAGACAGCCCAAAGTAAGTCTTGCTTTTTTTTCTATTTAAATTTCTTTCTTTTTTTTTTTTTAAGTTTTATTTATTTATTTGACAGAGAGAGATTACCAGTAGGCAGAGTGGGAGGCAGAGAGAAAGGGGGAAGCAGGATCCCTGCTAAGCAGAAAGCCCCATGCAGGGCTTGATCCCAGGACCCTGAGATCATGACCTGAGCTGAAGGCAGAGGCTTTAATCCACTGAGCCACCCAGGCGCCCCTAAAATTTCTTTCTATTTAACATCTTTTAATTGGATGATTTGGAAAATTTACATTACTCAATAGGAGCAAGTTTAAAATCACATTTGCTGTTGCTTTCTATTTGTCTTATCAGTACTTGATACTTTTTTTTTTCTTATACTTTCTTTTTTCTCTTTAATATTTAGTTTTGTTTACACTTGGGTAAAAATTTGGAAACTGTTGTTGGAGAAATAGATCATAAATAAGGAAAGCAGATCATCCGGAATGAAACCTGTGGTTTCTGGATTGGAGTCAGTGGTGTATGGACTTACTGTTTTAAAATATAAATACAGAAAAATAGAATCATAAATACATATAAATATGTATATCAGTATGAGGCATTGTTCATGTCCATATTCTCTAGGTAAGAGCAATGACATCTCAGTAGTGATGAGCACACTTAACACCAAGAACACAGTTTCTAAATATGATTCTCCAATAAAAGGAGTTGAGTTTTCTTGGAGAAGTGATTGGTTATAGGGCTGGGCAAAGACAATGTAAAATGGACTCAAGCAATTTGTGGTGCCAGAAAATAAGGAAATGGGCATATGAAAAAATATGGACATATCAGAAGTATACTAGAGCTGACCTTAGACTCCTCAAGGGCCAAAACTGGAATAACTTAAGTTAAAAACTAAATAGGTATAGTGTTGAATTTTAAACCCCCATTTAAGATAAACTTCTATGAGCCTATACTGAGATAAATAACTGAAATAAAGAACTAAATAGGGAAGAAGTAACAACTCTTCCTTATGGAAAACTCCATTTAACAAATGTAGATTGAATGAGGGAAATAGAAAATTACTGTTACCATACCACAGTCAAAATGGCTGCAGGTAGTATCTTCCAACAGATGCTAAAATGGTCTAAATTGAAACAATATTTCCATAGTCTCAAAATAATTCCTTAAAAACATGTAGTAATTACATTTTTAGGAATAAAAAGATCAAATGGATAGTTCTGACAGACACCATTAGTAGCCAGTTGATCAAGGTTAAGATCATCAGTAACATAGACATTATGCATCCTCAGATACAATATGCTGAACAGAGCATATGATTGGTCTACTATTCTTTCCAAAAAAAAAAAAACATTACCATGATCTAATTTTGAGAAAAACATTAGAAAAACCAAAATGGAAGATAATTATAAAAAATAACTGACCAGTGCCCTTCAAGAATGTAAAAGGCAAGAAAGACAAAGCGAGACTACAAAGTGTTGCTGATTAGAGAGCACTTAGGACATATGACAAACTCAGAAAGATGTGGAATCCTGGATTGGATCATAGAACAGAAAAAAATACATGGATGGGAAAATCATTGAAATTTAGTTTATTTTGTCATTTAGTAAACAGCATTGTGTCAGTGTTAACTCCTTATATTCTATAAATATTTTATTGTTATATAAGATACTAGTCTAAGCAGAAACTGGGAGAAAAGCCGATATATATATACCCTCTGCACTACTTCTGTACCGTTTCTATAAATTCAAATAGATCTCAAACATAAAAAAGAGGGGTGCCTGGGTGGCTCAGTGGGTTAAAGCCTCTGCCTTCGGCTCAGGTCATGATCTCAGGGTCCTGGGATCGAGCAGGGAGCCTGCTTCTCCCCGCCCCCTTTGCCTGCCTCTCTGCCTACTTGTGATCTCTCTCTCTCTGTCAAATAAATAAATAAAATCTTTAAAAAAAAACATAAAAAAGAAATAGCTAAATGCAGCAATAACTAAGGGAAAATAATGGTTTAGAACAATAGAGTATCACAGATAATCTCTCTCCAAAAAGTCTTAACAACTACAAAACTTTTCTAAAACTGCCCTTTATTTTGCCCAAACTTTTCTAAAATGGAACTCTTTTAAAATGAAATAATCTGGCTCTTTTGGGAATCTAAATTAAAATGAAGAAATTTGTAAACATTATTTATTGGTGGTTATAATAGCCTGTTACAATATAATTAACTAGAATATTGCAGATCATTAATAAGGAAGGAGGCAAAGAGACAAGGACTTTCAGGTATAAGCATGATAGATACACAGAGGAATCACTGTGTCAATTGGAATTACTGTACTGTGGGTATGCAGAACAGATTGTAGTAATTCTTTTGTAAGGGTATTTGGCAGATGGACTCATAGTGCATGTGTGTTAGTGCAGGAGAGATTCTGTTAATAGACCAATAGTTCCAATAGCCGACAGGTTCCGGAGACATAATGGTCCATCATATCAATGATCAATGACCTTAAAAGCTATAAATACACTGTAACTGTCTTTTGTGTCCATAATGTGCAAGCTAAAGGGTGGCCAAGAACCATAACTTGCAATGGTACAGTCCCCAAATATGACTCTACGTGATGGACTGTGACTGCTGAGAATGAGCCGTCATCGTCTGCTGGATCAGTAATCGGCATTGTTAATATTCATAGGAGCTGCATGGCAAAATCATCCATACATGCCAGTAAAGGAAAAATACACTCTTTGACCTTCATTTGTCCAGGTTAATTTAAGAAATGTCAACCACCATGTCTTGAAATACTGTTATGGAAGTTTATCAGTAATGTCTGCATTAAAGGAGAAAAAATGAATTTTAGAAACTCTTTAATAGAATAAAGAATTTATCTTGACGAAGTATTTCTTGATTACTTGATTATTCCCACAATATTACAGCATCCTAAGCTTGGCAATTTCCAGAGCAGCTTTTTCACCTTTCTGTCAGAATTAGGAGCACATCATCCTTTTATTTATACATGTAGGAATAAAAATGAAAAAAACTATGGTAACCTTGCTGAATAAAAGCATCAACTTTTGTCTCAATTATTTGCTTATATTTTCCTTTAATACCTAGAAAATCACCTCAGTCGTCTCTTTTTATTTGCATACCCAGGAATACCCCCCCCCCACCATGGGCACATTAACATTATTTTGGAATCCCATTCCATCTGCTGTGTTCACTTGTTTAATCTGTCCCCTAGTTAACAGGAAAGTACCAAGGATATGAGCTTGGTACTAAAAAGTCGTCCATTCCATTGTTTTGAACTCTTAAAGACACACACACACATACACATATTTATTGTGGTAGTAATCACGGACATAAATAACTGATATTTTCAGAAACACTGAGATTAGTTATCAGAGTGATCCTAAGAATGAGGCATTGTGAAGTATTTGGACCTCAACTGAATACATTTAAAAGAAGTACCCTTTTTCCTTTCTAGTGAGCTCTTTAACTTGAATTACCCCCAAATTACTATAACTTGTTGATACCATAAAAAATGTGAATTGGTAGCTCCTACAAAAACATGGGAAAAATAATAGATAAAATAAAAGAATAGGCAATAACTTAATAACAAGGTATAGGACAAAATCTTTAGCAGATATGAAAATAATTTCAAAGTAAAAATGAGAAAAACTATTTTTAATGCAGTATTGCATTAAATAATTAATTTTTATGGAAGGAAAAATTGCTTTCATCAGCTTACCCTTCTAAATGATTAAATGTAATATCGTGTTACAAGCCTGCTTTTAGTAATATGGTAAAAGCCATTTTGACCACTACACCCTGATAAATAATTTAATGATACTTACCTAAAAATATGTGCTGTGCATACTAAATTGGATGTTAAAACTTCAAGTCATTTGTGGAGTCAATAGTACACAAATTGCGTCTTCTACTTTGAATAATATGTAGGAAAACAACAAACATTTGTCAAGATGACAAATACAAATGCCCTTCAAGTCATTGGAAAATACTAAAGATAATGTATAAGTAAGAATGATGCTATAAAATATAGTTTCTTTAATGATTTGAGTTACTTTAAGTTGGTGTATATAAAAGAACTCCAGATTTAGAATTGAAAGATCTGGATTTGAATACCAACTCTAATAACTATTAATTATATGAAATAGAGAATATTAAATTATTCTTTTAAGATCTGTGTCCTTGTCTAGGGTAGAATTCAGTAGTGTTTTGTGAACGCACATCCACACTATATTGTATAGGACTTTACTAGAATATAGCATTATTGTTATTTTCACTGAATTATTTTTTACTTATGTAAAGTTTAATTCAGACTTTATTCTGCTTGTTTTGGCAAATGCATAGAGTCATATATCCACCACTACAGTCATGGATGTAGAACAGTCCCATCAACTCAAATATTTCCTTGTTTTGTCCTTTGTAGTTACCCCTTGCTCTACTTTAGGTCCTTGTTAACCACTAACTTGTTCTGATTTTTATTGATCGCCTTTTCCAGATGTCATATAGATGGAATCAAACAATATTAGTAAATTGAGTATGGTTTCTTCCATTTAGCAAAATGCATTTGAGATCCAGCCATGTCTTTTTCATGAATCAATAGCATGTTCTTTATTCTTGCTTAGTAGTATTCCAAGTCTTCCAAAGAATATATACAACAGAGTTTGTTTATCTATTCACCAGTTGAAGGACATCTGAGCTGTTTCTAGTTTGGTGATTTTAAGTAAGGATACCATAAACATTAGCATGTAGGTTTTGAGTGAATGTAAGTTTTCATTACTTTGGGCTAAATATCTAGGAGTGTGGTATTTTTATTGAGTATGCTTAATTTATTAAAAAAAAAAAAAAACAAAACGGCTGAATTTCTGTTTTCCAAAATGGCTCCACCAGTTTGCCTTCCCAACAGCAGTATATGAATGTTACCCTGTATCCTCTTCAGCACTTTGTATTTTCAGGGAGAGGATGAAGGTGGGGAAATGCATGAAATTAGTAGATGTGCATGGTGTAGTATCATGGTTTTAATTTGCATTTCCCTAAAAGTTAATGGTGCTAATTATCTTTTCATATGCTTATTTGCCATCCATAAATCTTCTTTGCTGAAGTTTCTATTTCAATCTTTTGCCCACATATTATTGGGTTATATCTTTCATTCCTGTTGAGTTTTGAGAGTTCCCAAAAGTTCTAGATGTGTCCTTTTTAAAAATATGGCAAATATATTCTTTCTTTCAATAGTATTTTTGTTTTTCTGTTTCTGCATTAAGAAAGTTTTTAATTTTGATGAAGTTTATTTTTTGTCTCTTATGATTACCGCTTTCATCCTCTTGACTTACTCATTCTGTAAGATAGCCTGTGCCTCCCACTCTCCTTCACCTATTTGCCCATCTCCCTGCCTCCCTACCCTCTGGTACCTGCCAGTTTGTTCTCTGTCTTTATGGGTGTTTCTACTTTTGTTTGTTTTGGGTTTTTTTTAGATTTTACATGTGAATGAAATCATATGGTATTTGTCTCTGTCTGACTTATTTCATGTAGCATAATAACCTCTAGGTCCATCCATGTTGTTGGAAATAGTAAGATCTCATTCTTTTTTATGGCTGAGTAATACACACACACACACACACACACACACATCTTCTTTATCTATTTATCTATCAGTGGACATTTACGTTGCTTCCATATATCTTGGCTATTATAAAAAATGTTGAAATAAACATAAGGGTGCATATCTTTTCAAATTAGTATTTTCATTTTCTTTGGGTAAATATCCAGTAGAATTATTTGATTATATGGTATTTATCTTTTTAATTTTTTGAGGAATCTCCATACTATTTTCCACAATGGCTGCACCACCTTACGTTTTTACCCGGCTTGCACGAGGGTTCTTTTTTTCTCCATATCCTGGCCACCACTTGTTATTTCTTATCTTTTTGATATTAGCCATTCTGACTGGTGTGAGATGATATCTCATTGTGGTTTTGATTTTCATTTTTTTGATGATTAGTGATGTTGAGCAGTTTTTCATGTGATTGTTGGCTATCTGTATATTTTCTTTGGAAAAGTATCCATTTTCTCTGCCCATTTTTATTTTTATTTTATTTATTTATTTATTTTTTTTCTCTGCCCATTTTTAATTGGGTTATTTGGGTTTTTTGGTGTAGATTAGTATAAGTTCTATATAAGTTTTAGATATTAACTCCTTATTAGATACAGCATTTGCAAACATTTTTTATCATTCAGTAGGTTGCCTTTTGTTTTGTTGCATTTCTTCACTGTGCAAAAGCTTTTTATTTTGGTGTAGTCCCAATAGTTTACTTTTATTTTTGTTTCCCTTGTCTGAAGAGACATATCTAGAAATGTGTTGCTAAGGCCAATGTTGAAGAGGTTACTACCTATGTTTTCTTCTGAGTTTTGCAGTTTCAGGTCTCACATTTAGGTCTTTAATTCATTTTGAGTTTATTTTTGTATATGGTATAAGAAAGTTATCCAATTTCATTTTTTTTTTTTTACATTTAACTGTTCAGATTACCCAGCACCATTTGCTGAAAGGACTATCTTTTCTCCACCATATGTTCTTGCCTTCTTTGTTAAAGGCTAATTGACCATATAAGTGTGGATTTATTTCTGGTCTCTTTATTCTGTTCCATTGATCCATTGATCCATGTGTGTTTTGTGCCAGTATCATACTGTTTCGATTACTACAGCTTTTAGTATATCTTGAAACCTGAAGTTGTGATACTTCCAATCTTTGTCTTCTTCTCAAGATTGCTTTGGCTATTCAGGGTCACCAAAATAAAAAATAAAAAAAAAAGACATAAAATACAAAAAAAAAATCAGTATTGCTGATTTTATATGATTTTTGTGAAAATCAAATAAGATAATCCATGTAGTTATTATTTTGGTGCCTGGCATATAGATATTATTTATTTAATGTTGTTAATTTTATAGTATCATCACCCTTCAATATTCAAAATTATAATTCATATATCAGTTGATGTTTATAACCTTAAAATTACTTTGAAGAATCCTGAAGAGCTTTGATCTTTAAAGGCATCTCTATCTCTACTGTCTTAAATTTTCTAAATTGTTTCTTCTGAACTTTATTTGTGTCTAGTATTATTACAAATCTTAGGCCCAGTCTCTCTTAGCTGCTGTTCAATTGTCCATTCATCATGCCCTAGCCAGTCCTTATAGGAGACATAAATAGAAATGGATCACATATAGTAAAATTTTACAAAATATTTCTGTGCAGTGGAAGAGAAATTTCATATCTGTGCTGCATAGCATGGCTGTAGTTGCTCATTAAATATTTGCCTTGTTGAAATCTCTCTGAATATCCTATCTTCAGAGTATCATGTTCATCCTCTAATAATTTTCTATATCTTTTTTTTCACCTATAATTATTTTGCATTATTATAAATATAATATATAATGTAAAATTATAAATTATTTTTCATTATTTTCTTTTCAGATGCCTTATGAATTCCAGTTTCTCCATCTGTATTACAGAGCTAATTCCCCACTAGCTACCCACAAATCAGGTAAGCACCATTTACTCCATATATGTAATCATTCTTGATACACTGAGAAAAAATTTATTCTCTTAGTAGCACGAACTGTTAAAAGCCACATTAAGTTTACAAAAAGAAGCTGTGACTTGACTATACTCTGTTTTAAGTCATTTCAGTATGTTGGTTTATCACTGATGACTTTATTTTTTTCCCAAATATGTTTATTTTTTTCAGTGTTACAAGATTAATTGTCCATGCACCACACCCAGTGCTCCATGCAATACATGCCCTTCTCAATACTCACCACCAGGCTCACCCAACCTCCAAAAGCCTCAGTTTGTTGCTCAGAGTCCAGTCTCTTATGGTTCATTGCCCCCTCCGATTTCCCCCCATTCACCCTTCCCTTCCTTCTCACAATGCCCTCCATGTTTTCCTTTTGCTCCACAGGTGAGACCATAAGATAACTGATTCTCTCTGCCTGACTTATTTCACTCTGCATAATCTCTTCCAGTCCCATCAATGATGATAGAAAAGTTGGATATTCATCCTTTCTAATGGAGGCATAATATTCCATGTATATATGGACCATATCTTCTTTATCCATTCATCTGTTGAAGGGCATCTTGGCCCTTTCCATAGTTTGGCCATTGTGGCCATTGCTGCTATGAACATTGGGGTACATGTGGCCCTTCTTTGTACTACATCTGCTTCTTTGGGGTAAATACCCACTAGTGCAATTGCAGGGTCATAGGGTAGCTCTATTTTAATTTCTTGAGGAATCTCCACGCTGTTTTCCAAAGTGGCTGCACCAACTTTATCACTGATAACTTTATATAACAACTTTAGAATTTGGTTTTAGAGGTCAAATGGAGGCAGACCCCTACATGAAAGTTATCCTCATTGTTTATTCAGATTAAACACAGATTACTCTTCACTTGGAATTTTTTTTTTTTTCTGATCGGCTCTGAATGAATAATGATTAGTTCTTTTGGAGAATAGGGAGAAAAAGTTCTTTTACTTCTCTGTGTTAAATTGAATAAGTTACTATTAGTCTTATCCCTAAGTTTAATACGCAATATTTTTGAAATTTAACCACTTGTCTCTTTCATAGTGTGATTTTTGGTGGGTGTTTTTAAGTTGAATTATCTCACATCCATAGATATGCACAATAGACTTTACGTGTTGGTTGCATTTATTTAAATTACCCATCTGTGGATTAGAAAGTTAGCTGGAAAAAAAAATGATACCAAATAGAAAGCTAGCTGGAAAATTAAAGGCTGCCTCTCATGGTAAAGCTTGAAAATATAAATTAATTCTAAATTATTATTAATTCCTAACATCATAAATGTGATTTTCCACATAATATTTCATTAGAGTAATAGTTGAGATGTCCATATGCTCATCATTTTATTTTTACTTTCAGGTTTAATTTTCTATTTCATGTTTGTAACCATTAAAGTCAAACAGGAATAAATAAGCCAGCCTGTATGGTCTTGTGTTTATCAGAGTTGTGTCTCTAGTGAACTGCAGGTGTAGAAATGAATAATTGAATTTTCAGGGGAAGTATGAGGAAGATTATGCCAAAAGATGCAATTTCCTAGTAATTGCCATGTTACTCACAGTGGGAAAACAGTTATAGTAACCATGTGCTTATTCTTTCCCAAAGTAACATTATATTCTTACTCTTATTAGCGTTTCTTATTTATTTCTCTTGAATCAAAGGGATTTCAATTGTATTATTGTGTGAATGGAACATAATGCAGCAATTTGTTTTCATTAAACTCAACTTAGAGAATGACTTATGGAGCCTAGCAACAAGGAATAAAAAAGAATTAACCAGAAGCTTATCTGTCTCTGAATTTTGAGAGCCAAGTGTTCATCATAGCTCACTCTGGAGAAATCGATAATAATATTTCATTCCTTCCAATCAGAACTACTTGGTGCTTAAACTTGAAAGCCATAATATAAGTAAAAGTAAAAATATCTAATGCAATATATTTTGTTGAAGTAATATCATTTTAAATAAATATTAACATGCAACTATGACTCCCCAAATTTCTAAGAAAAACATAAGTTTTTTAGTGTAAAGCAATGTGGATGGCTGACATTTTGGTGTTGATATTGCACCCTTGATAATCACACAGTCATTGTCTTCCCTCTAAGATTCAGGTAAAAAAATTTGACAAAATAAAAGCAAATCATAATTTTTATTGTGGAATTCAAAAATTTAACTATTCTTTTAATGTTATTATTTTCTAACTGGTCTTCTGCTTCTAGTCTTGACATACTGTATTATGAAAAAAGCTCCCAGAGTGATCTTTGAAAACAAAATCGGATCATGACCCCTCAGCCTAAAGAGACCTCAGTTGCCTCTGTTCACCTGCATGTGATTGTGAGGCAGAATAGAGACCTTGGACCCAGCCCCTCCCTGTCTTCTTCTCTCAGTCTGCATTGCCTAAATTCCCGAGGATGATTTGGCACTCGCCCGGAGGTCTTCTGTATAGATCATGCTCTCCGCAAAGGGGGGAGCAAATCGGCCCTGGAGAGACTTCAAAAAGTCCCGTTACCCTCCCCCATCACCCTTAGCCATAAAAAACTCACCCCTAACCCTGCCAGTTGCTCAGTCTTTGGGAGTGATCCCACTGAGCCCGCCGGTGTGAATAAAGCTGTGTTCTCCTTATACTCCGTGTGCCACTTGAGTTTCCTCGGTTGCTTCAGTTTTCCACAACAATTGAACTGGAGCTCAGTTTCTAATGTTTGGTTGGTTATTTAAATTTGTTAAAATGGGATAACTTGAAATGGCAAAACTGGTAAGAAAATACATAATGTTAATTTGTAGGGAAAAATGATTCTACTATAAGCCTGCAATTCATTTAAAAAATAAATGTTCTTTATTAAAATGTTATTAAAAATAGTTTTTAGGGGTTGGGATGCCTGGGTAGCTCAGTTTGGTTAAGTGTCTGCCTTCAGCTCAGGTCACGATCCCAGGGTCCTGAAATCCCGCCCTGCATCAGGCTCCTTGCTCAATGGGGAGCCTGCTTCTCCCTCTCATCCCTGCTCCTGCTCTCTATCACTATCTCTGTCTGTCTCCAGATAGAGATTGTCTCTTCAAATAAATATAAGATCTTAAAAAATAATTAGTGCTTGGAGTGCCTGGGTGGCTTAGTTGGTTGAGCAGATAGCTCTTGTTTTTTTTTTTGTTTTTAAGATTTTATTTATTTATTTGACAATTAGAGAGAGAGAGAGCACAAGTAGGAGGAGCAGGCAGAGGGAGAAACAGATTCTCACTGAGCAGGGAGCCTGATGTGAGGCTCCATTTCAGGACCCCGGGGTTGTGACCTGAGCCAAAGGCAGCTGCTTAATGACTCAGCCACCCAGGCGCTCTCTTGGTTTTGGCTCTGGTCATCTCAGGGCCCTGGGATCTCAGACCCCTGGACGGAGGCTTGCATCAGGCTCGATGCTCAGTGGGGAGCCTGCTTGAGATTCTCTCTCTCCCTATGCCTCTCCCTTGTTTGCTTATTTCTCTCTCTGATCTAAAATAAATAAATAAATCTTTAAAACAATAGTGCTATTTTGGAGAATGGAAAAGAAAAAGGTTTTGGGCCCTTAAATTTATAAATGTTTTTCTTCTCTATGTGAAGACTCCTGAATATACATGAAATTCCTTATATTTAAATTTTTTAAAAGATGCTGAATTACTCAGAACTTTTTAAACCAATTTACAATGGTGATTTTGTCATGAAAATATTTACCTCTAATATGTACTTGAAGTAAAATGTTACTTAAAAGTCTTTGGTTTCATTTGTAATCAGGGGTAGTTAAAACATTGTCTCATCAAAGTTCTTTCATATTGTTTAAATAGATGTATTTATATATCATTAATTATAGCGTATTGCAAATCTTATGCATAAGCAATCATTATTTGTATAAGCCAAGTATAATCTAACTAACAAAGTCAGGAAATGTGCATTTTCATTGCTGGAAAACCATCTGTTCCCACAGTGTGGGCATTCTACCTCAGAACAGAGGTAGATGTTTGTAGTTGTGCTTTCAACTAGCCTGGAGCACTTGCCATAAATTATGTCTTCTGTTCCATTGTTTGGCTTTGTGTGTATAAAATTTGCCTAAAGCAAGGGTTGAGTTCCAGAGCTGTCATTATTCCTGATTCTCTGTATTTTCCAATTACTAAGAAAAAATTAGTAAATCAGTGTGCAAATACTTTATCAGTTATTTTTCTGGAATTATTGGAAAGTGTAAAGTGACAATGATATTTGAATCTTTAGGGTTTTTTTTTCCTTTGAAGAAAAATTCTTGTCCTCCAAGGAAAATTACATAACTGCATATACTGACAGAAAAAAAGAATGCCTGTGTAGTTGTTTCTCTGCACATACCTAAATCTCTGTTGAGTCATTAAATTAGATAAAGGGTAGTACAAACTTGAGTTTTAGATTTAGGCAGCGGATTGAGCCATGAAATACAGCAAAGTTTCCGCAGAGATCTGATTTCAAAATTGCAAGAACATAGGAATTTAACAAATGTTCAGTGAATGTACCTTTTGTGGTTATTATACACAGAAATATCATAGTGGAAGGGAGGTGGTTTTAATGGGACAGGATTCAGCTTGTGTAGATTCCTAGGGCAAATACCATAAAAATACTGGAAAAATACCATCATTAGGACTTGGATTTTTCCTTGGACTGGGCTATAGCCCATGAAAAAGAAACCTAGATTCCACCAGGTCTTTGAATGTCTGAAACTGAACACATCACAATTTAGGAAAAGGGGCATCTTTTGCTCTTTAGTATTTGACTTAATATGAGAAGTGCATTTCATTTAGGAACTTAAACATGGTAACTGAATAATTGGATGGAGTAGATGCCATTTAAACCTTGAATTATTTTTTTAAAGATACTCTTGTACTTTTAATATACAAATAAAACACATATCAGTCATAAATAAAGTACAATTCAGTTTTTGTTTGAATACTTCAGAACTTTTAGCACATGCATAGATATATGTGTGTAAATATTGTCAGACATTTGTAAAATGTAATCATACTTATGTGACTGACTTACTGTATATCCATTTGAGTACTGTACTATAATAGACAATATCAGTGAGCATAATTTAAAGAGGAAAATAGAATCAAGAGTGAATTTTAGGAAACAAGGGAATTGTTTTTCTTGAATTTATTTGTTTCATACAAACCAATTTCACATACTTCTGGGACAATATCAACTAAAGTTTAGTCTCTCTCAGGTATCTACCTTAAACACTTTTTAAATAGATAAATAGACCTAAAAATGATTTTCTTATCTCCAGCACAAATAAATCTTACCCCAACCTAGTGGCTCTCCATAGCCCATCAACATGCAAGCCATATTAATAGAATTTAATAATGAATCTTTCTTGACATTAGTTTATGAATTTATATGTACACTACCATGAAACATTTTTCCTTATCATGTTAGGAAGAAGAGCTACATATGTTTAATTTATAACCCTTTCTAGAATGAATATTTTTTTGTACACTCATAGGGAAAATAGAAAAACAATGGAAAAAATTAAAAGCCCACATACGTTTTGTGTTTTCAGTTTAAATAATTATAGTTGCTTTCCCTATTTTAACAAAATTATCATATATGATATATTCTTCTGTTTTCTTTGAATATTTTATTGTTACAGTAATTTCTTATATTAAAATTATTTGGAGGCACCTGGGTGGCTCAGTCAGTTAAGCATCTGCCTTCAGCTCAGGTCATGGTCCCAGGGTCCTAGGATGGAGCCCCGCATCAGGCTCCATACTTAAAGGGGCGCCTGCTGCTTCTCCTTTCCCTCTGCTGCTCCACCTGCTTGTTCTCTCTCTCTCTCTCAGTCAAATAAATAGGTAAAATCCTTAAAAAAATAAAATTATTTGAACAAATGATTTAATGACTACATAAAGGTTTATAATATGCAGTAGTGTAATTTTATAATTTCTGTGGTGTGAGATATTTTGTTAGTTTTCAGTTTTTCTTTTTTTTTTTTTTAAAGATTTTATTTATTTGACAGCGAGAAACACAGCGAGAGAGGGAACACAAGCAGAGGGAATGGTAGCTGGAGAAACAGGCTTCCTGAGGAGCAAGGAGCCCGACGCGGGACTCGATTGCAGGACTCTGGGATCATGACCTGAGCCGAAGGCAGACGCTCAACGACTGAGCCACCCAGGCACCCCTAGTTTTCAGTTTTTTAAATTACAAATAATACCTTAGAAATTAAGTTTGTATAGGAATTTTGCTGTTTCTTTATTAATTTCCTTCATTTATTATCTTTTCTTAAATATAAGTATATGATCTAGTACTTCTAAATTTCTAGTGGTTTTGATTTATTATTTGTGACTTATGATAACATATAGTTGAATATTGCTTTTTATTCAGTCAGAAAATTTCAGTTTTTAATCACATTATATTATTTATTTACATGTAATGAATAACATGGTTGGAAGCCCGCCGTATTGGAATTCGTTTTCTATCTATATCATCTGTTCTTTTTATTTGTGGCTGCTGTATTATATTCTTCCTTTCTATCTCCTTTTGATAAATCAATTTTTTTAACATTTGATTTTAACTATTTTACTGAAATATGAGATATACCCCCCTCAAACAATTTTAGCGGCTTCTCAGAAGTTTAAAATAGAACTCTTTTACCATATCACATTTTATCTCGATAACATTCTAGTATTTCACACATGCACAAAATAAAAACCTCATAATAGTGAAACCTTCTTTATAATCCAGGTCAGCTCAAATTAGTAAATCTTCACGTTCAGTTATCGGCCACCCCACATGAGCCCTGCACTGAAAAATATTATAAATTGGATACTTACCCCAATAGTAGCTGAGATAGAGTTTGCCCTCTTTTTCACTGTAACATATATTTAGCAACATCTAAAATGGTGTGTAACTATACCTCTGGCAAAGATAGCAACAGTCGTAAATATATAGAAAGGGAAGAAGGTTGCCAGAAAAAAATTAAACATAATTTTACATTCATGTAATTCAGCTTGAGGTGGTTTGGTTCATCTTTTCATCTCTAACCAAATGTCAGCATCAGAGGGATTCAGAAAGATGATTCCTAAGGGCTGTGTCATTGGCCTACTTTCACTGCAGACATAAACACAGTTGGTCCTGTCTGAATCCCATGGAATAGATTTCTCTTGAGAGACAGAGTAGCCTTCTGTTGTTGAAAGAACATTTGGAAGTGATGGACAGGTGAATTTCACAGATAAGTTTTATACCCGATAAGCATAAAATTGTCTAAGGGAGGTAATAATTTTGAAGGCCAGTTCTAACTTTCTAGAGGCAGAATGAGGGATTTAATCTTTTTCTTTACTTTTCTCACTCCACTGAAGTCATTTAAGGTATCTTCTTAGTTTCAAATGAACACTAATATCTCACCCACAGTTTTGTGCCACCACCACATACCTCTTTTCTGGGCTCTAGATAAATATATGGGTCTACTAAAATTTTTCACTTAAAATGTTCTATAGGCATATCAACCTCGGAATGTTTAAAGGAAAACTTATTACCACCCTCTCTTCTGTCCTTCTATGCGCAAGGGTAATCATGCCATTTAGTCAGTTTCCACATCTGGCAGCTTCCAACACCATGATTATTGAAGCTGTCTATCTCACATCTACATCCTGCATCAGTTTATACCTATATGAATATAATAAGCATCTAAGTCATTTCCCTTTTTCTAATATATCTCACCTCTCCTATACTGCTGTTAGAATACTTTTTTCCTAAGACACAAATAAGAGAAACTATTTCTTGATGTCTTGGAAAGTACAAAGATATAAGAATCTCTTAGGTTGTGATCCTTTCTTGCCACCCCCCCCCAGACTTACCTGTGCCTCTTCCCAGTCACTTCTGTTCTTGTCACATCCATCTCTTTGAAGTTTCCAGTCAAAATATCCTCTTAACACATTTATTCTTTCAAACTTGCTATTTTTTCTTTGTCTAAATGCTCTTTCTCCAAATTTGTTGGTGAATCATCTCTATTTTCTCATTCACAGTGTCAACTCTGAATATCATTTTCATGAGAATGACTTTCTTCACCTTCAAATCTAGTACTATCTAATTCAAGTGTAGATGAATAAAACAAGTAAGAGTTAATGCATTTATATCTACTTATATTAGAAAAAAATGTTACACATGTCTAATTTGTCATTATGGTTTTATTATTTATGGGCAGGGCTTTTTAAAAATTGATTTAAAATGAAATTTAAAAGAATATGTAAATAAGAGTACATAATCAAATATGGCCAAAATATAAAGTAAGAACTCATGAACGATTGATGTTAGGCATCCCCCTTTAAGTGTCATTGTATGTGATCTTCTTTATACACCCCAGTGACTTATTACTCTAATGTAATTACTCTCCAACGATCTGTAGACTCCCTAATGTAGAAACAATATCTTAGTTGTTGTTTACACTCATAATTCCTCCTATGTCAATAGTGTTTGTTGAATAAATGAATGAACATGGATGCATTAATGAATGAACTTGGATCAAAAGTCTACTACTCAGTGCAGTTGCCACTTTATTCTCTCTGTAGATTATATCATTTAGGATAAACTTTCTCAACTATTTGTTGTTGTTTTTGTTAATCACTATAAAACCAACCATGCTTTTTATCACCAGAATACTTTCAATAGTGGGTAGATTGGCAGAAGAACAACCACATAAATGTTTCTGAATATGAAAAATAGTGTGTTTTGGGTGAAGAAATGATAAAAGGTTTCAAAATAATGTCTTAGACTAAAACTTATCGATTAGAAATTCTGGAATTTTTTTCCCACTACCCCTGTACTTGGACAAGTTTATAGTTTTGGCAATGAAGTCAGTACTTTGTTTTTAACTTAGTTAAATTCTTGAGCTGTCATTTCACATAGGTTATTTTTGTTTTACTGACCCTACTTCTGTCAGATTACTTTAACACTCCAAAGCTTTCCCTTCCTGGAATTAGGCATCTATATATGTAGTTCTTCTCCCTATCTTTGGGAAATGTTGTTATATTTTCAGTATGGATAATAATACCTGACAAGTTCCCAAACTCCTGCAAGAAATCTGCCTCCATGCATGTTTATTAAAAAGTCATTGTCTATATCAGTATTATAGATTTGCTCCTCAAACTGTTTTCATCAATATAAATAAAATATTTCTCTTACTAAGGTAACTATAACCCACTCCTTTCCCCCACATAATCTTTATTACATTTTATATTTTGTAATTGCAATCCTGAAGTTTGAACCAAGAAGATATATAGAAAGTGGTATACCATCTCACCTTGTTACCACCTCCTCACTGCTCTTCCTATACCAAAGAGTTTAGTAAATATAAATTACAGATTGAAAACTTTTTTCTTTGTAGTCTATTTGGATCAAATGCATGCAGATTGTTTCATTGCAAGTCCATTCTTTGAGGAAAAAATAATAACTAAATAACTTCAGTTGTTTAGTGGTCCAACTAGCTGTTGGTTACTTGCCATTTTTTTAATAAAATGGAAAATTAAATTACTTATATGTAACTATGCTTTCTTTTTTAACTCATTAAGGATTATTTTTAGTATAAGGCAAAATCTAGATTTTATGGTAAGTAATTGATATCTGATAGTAAATAAAACTCTAAATAACAAATTATAACATCATAAAATATTATTTTAATTAAACATATAAATGTACATTGAAAATATATATATATTTAGCTTTTATATTATATATATTAGCTTTTATATTGTTTATATATGCATATGAATTTCATATTAAATGTATAAGATCAGTATTTAACTAGCAATTATTAGATGCCATATTAGAATAGAAAAAAAGAAAAGTTTGAGGAGCTGTTTGATTATTCAAATAAAAGTCCTATATACTCACAGCCCTAATGGGCTTGTCCTTTTCACTGTTTCAGTTGCAGTATATATTGGGGAATATTTCCTGTAGTTGTTGCAGAGGGCAGTCCACCTGCTAAATATACATGATGAAATTGCCAGATATTACTTTCCCATCAACTCTTGCACCCAGAGCATAAACTCATAACTTGGTCTGAGTCCACAAATTATAGCCATCCTATTAGTAGCTGGTGATGCTAAGAATATAGTAATATCCACTCTGATAGTAGTGGTAGCAGCTATGCAACAACATGTGAATTGTAGACAACAGAATCAGCAGAAGCAATTTCTGGTACGTGTGTTTGCAGTGTTGGCAGCAATGACTTGCTCAGAGCTCAGCAAGGACAGGGGCAATGATATCAAGGACAGATGCTGGGGTTTCATTTTGGCTGAGGCTCTAGTTGCCCTTCACCTGACCTTGCTTCTTCCATTAGGACATACCTAAATTGTTCTTCCATTTCATTAGCCAGAATCTCTTTTCAGTTGTATATAAGAACCCCAAATCTATAGTCAGTGTTCCTTAATCAGGACTTCATGTTTTCACTGGACAAAGTCTTTGATTTCATGCTAATTTGGAGACTCTACATGATTTGCTTTTGGTTTATATTTGATACAGAACCTGCTTCAAATATTTACACATATCAGCTAAGGTTTGTTGTTGTTTCCCAGAGATATTTCTTTATGGTAAAGTCACATCAAATGCTTTCACATTACGTTGTAGAATATACATAAAGATGTATACATATGCATTGTGTCTCTTGACTTTTTAACTATGCATAATCAAATTTTAAGTAAATAATGAACAAAAAAGGAAAATCAATGACTTATTGTGGATTATAGTTTCTACTCAAAACATTTGGCATAATTCACTTTGGAGCAATTTACATGTCTTTTTGTCTGAAGAGATAATGTATCCTGTCATTGGTAAGTTAGAATATGAAGTGAAAAAGGCAATTGCCAAACCAACTACCACTGACTTGAAGAAATAGAAAGCAGTTTTAAAAGTAAGCATACTTAAAAAGTATTTCATTTGGGGTGCCTGGGTGGCTCAGTGGGTTAAAGCCTCTGCCTTCGGCTTAGGTCGTGATCTCAGGGTCCTGGGATCGAGCCCCATATGGGGCTCTCTGCTCAGCGGGGAGCCTGCTTCCCTCCTCTTTCTGCCTGCCTCTCTGCCTACTTCTCTCTCTCTCTGTGTGTGTCAAATGAATAAAATCTTTAAAAAAAGAAAAAAAAGTATTTCATTTTATTTTATCAAATCAATATCTTGATTTTCATTTTTAAAGTTAGTAAAGTCTTTTTTTTTTAAAGATTTTTTTATTTCTTTATTTGACAGAGAGAGAGAGATCACAAGTAGGCAGAGAGGCAGGCAGAGAGAGAGGGGGAAGCAGGCTCCCTGCTGAGCAGAGAGCCCGAAGCGGGGCTCGATCCCAGGACCCTGAGATCATCCCAGGACCCTGAGATCATGACCCGAGCTGAAAGCAGAGGTTTAACCTACTGAGCCACCCAGGCGCCCCTAATGTTAGTAAAATCTCAAAGACTTAATGTAAAACATTTTTATATGAAGGAGGAATATTGGTCATAAAAATTATTAAGCCAACAAAAATGCTGAAAAACGGTTTAGGAAAATTAAAGTTATTTCAAGATTAAGGTTTTATTCAGGAGGAGGACAGAATGTTAGTTAACAAATTCTTTTGAAATGGGGGCACCTGGGTGACTCAGTGGGTTAAAGCCTCTTCCTTGGGCTCCGGTCATGATCTCAGGGTCCTGGGATGGAGCCCCGCATCAGGCTCTCTGCTCAGTGGGGAGCCTGCTTCCCCCTCTCTCTCTGCCTGCCTCTCTGTCTACTTGTGATCTCTCTCTTTGTCAAATAAATAAATAAAATCTTTAAAAAAAAAAAAACAAATTCCTTTGAAATAAAGTAGATAGGGCTTTAGATAGAGGGCTCTATTGAGATAGAGCCTGGGTGGCTCATTCTGTTAAGTGTCTGCCTTAGGTCAGGTCATGTTCTCACAGTCTTGGGATAGAGCCCCAGGTCAGGATTCCTACTCTGCCGGGAGCCTGCTTCTCCCTTTCCATCTGCCTGCCTCTTGGCCTGCTTGTGCTCTCTCATGGTCTCTCTCTTTCTCTCTCTCTCAAATAAAGAAAATCTTTCTTAAAAAAAAAAAAAGAAAAGAAATAAAGTATAAGGTTTCTAAAGTATGGGGTGGGGCAACAATTTAATAAATGGGATTAAGGGGAAGAAATGATTCCTAGTTCAACATGAAGCATCACCTAGGAAGCATGAAACTACTTTGTCAAGACTTTTTCCAGGGTGTATATGCTCTCTCTGTTCCCATCTTTTTTTACATTCACTTTGCCAGTGAATGTAAAACCCTCAGTTTGTTTCTCAGAGTCCACAGTCTCTCATGTTTTGTATCCCCCTGCGTTTTCTCCCAATTCGCTTTTCCTTTCCTTCTCCCAATATCCTCCATATTTTTCCTTATGCTCCACACGTAAGTGAAACCATATGATAATTGACTGTCTCTGCTTGATTTATTTCACTCTGCATAATCTCTTCCAGTCCTGTCCATGTTGATATCAAAGTTGAGTATTCATCCTTTCTGATGGAGGCATAATATTCCATTGTATATATAGACCATATCTTCTTTATCCATTCATCTGTTGAAGGGCATCTTGGCTCTTTCCACAGTTTGGCAATTGTGGCCATTGCTGCTATGTGGCCCTTCTTTGTACTACATCTATATCTTTGTTGTAAATACCCAGTAGTGCAATTGCAGGGTCATAGGTAGCTCTATTTTTAATCCCTTCAGGAATCTCCATACTGTATTCCAAAGTGGCTGCACCAACTTGCATTCCCACCAACAGTGGAAGAGGGTTCCCCTTTCTCCACATCCTCTTCAACACTTGTTGTTACTGTCTTACTGATTTTGGCTATTCTAACTGGTGTAAGGTGGTATCTCAATGTGGTTACGATTTGAATCTCCTTGATGGCTAAAGATGATGAACATTTTCTCATGTTTCTGTTAGCCATTTGTATGTCTTTGGAGAAATATCTGTTCATGTCTTGTGCCCATTTTTTGATGTGATTATCTGCTTTGTGAGTGTTGAGTTTGAGGAGTTCTTTATGGATCTTAGATATCAGACCTTTGTCTGTAGTGTCATTTGCAAATATTTTCTCCCATTCTGTGGGTTGCCTGTTTGTTTTGTTGACTGTTTCCTTTGCTGTGCAGAAGCTTTTTATCTTGATGATGTCCCAAAATTTCATTTTCGCTTTTGTTTCCTTTGTCTTTGGAGACATGTCTTGAAAGAAGTTGCTGTGGCCAATGTCGAAGAGGTTACTGCCTATGTTCTCCTCTAGGATTTTGATATCTGGGGAGGTTGACTTTTAAAGATTACATAGAATTCTTTGCCCACTTTCTTCTAATTGGTTTGGCCAATGGGAAAACCCCCACAGTAGATCAGTGAGCAAGAAGAGGATGAGGTTATGGTATTTATTTCCAAGTTTCCTCCCTGTAGGTTCACATCTGTATCTGCATCCCTTACCAAAGGCTACAGCCCTTATCAAGTTGGTGACTCAGTATGTTAACCCTAATGCGTTTTGGTAACTGTTCTTTCTTCCTGCTTTTTGATATCTAGAGTGAAAACGACTTCTAGCTATTGCTAGCTCTGAGGTCCTATACTTTAATTTGTTGGGTGCCCTGAATTTTGCTTACAGCTTTGTATGTAGTGCCTGAAATTACCAATTTAAATGTGCCATATATTTTATTATCAAGACTCTGCCTGATGTAACGTTGTTGTTGTCCAGGCAAATATCTTATCATTTAAGTTTCTCAGAAAAGAAAAATAGTTGAGATTCATTACTCTAAAGAGTCAGACACACTTTATATGGCATTGCTGTTTTTAGTGTCATTTTACTATTATTAAGAAATAAACAAATTTTTACTTTAAACTATAATTCTTTAATTGTAATGAGAATTATAATTCCACAATTTATGTTCCCTGGACAGTACATACTCTCTCTCTATAATATATATATGTAGATCTATGTAAGAAGTCACATGATCATTTTGTCAGATTTGTCAGCAGGAAATAAGAAAAGAGGCATTAGGTATCCAGTTTAATTATAACCATACTTTAGAATTGGTGGAGTCCTAGGTGAACCTAAATTTATGAAGATCTCTGAATGATTAAACATAATGAAATACGTAAGTGATATAGTAGATGATTTCGTGAGGAAATAGGAGAAATATTAGTCCTGCCTACACTCTCTTCCCTCTCTCATTCTTTCTCAATTGTTGATTTATAGATTTACTAGCTTCAGAAATAGTTAAGAAGAAATGAGAAAAATAGGGCTAACTCTGATAATGTGAAATTATCAGCACTGTGTTCTGGTAATGTAGCTTGATTTTTGAAGCAAAATGTTTTCTTTAAGGAGAGGAAAATTGTTTTTATCTTATACATACTCTTATATACATTAGATTATTTTCTTAAAAATTGTTTCCTTGGCCCAATTAGTTTTATATTCATCTGCAAAAATCATCATAGGTTGAGCAAAGTTTCTGCAAGTGAATCTTTTGGGTATCTTTTGTAACTGACACTGATTAACTGAAGCAGGAAAGTAGAATTTATGAGAATGGTCCTGGATAGCTCACCAGTCACCATGGGGAATGGAAAATAAGTCCCTCAGAAGAAGAGCAACAAGGGATCCTCCAGAGATCTAAGAGGCAGTCACTTGAACAGATTTTTTCAAGGGCACTGGCATTGAAACAATCCCCTGATGAAGCTGACACAAGCTTCAGTCATTTCCCATGCCAAAGTGGCTCAGCTCATGAGAACAATTTCGGTGGAGAGCACATGCCTACCACTTTGCTTTTGGTGAAGGAGGATTCTGTGCTTTCCAGGGGTGATAATTTCAGCATAATTGTAAGGATGGGAAAGAGACAATTCTCTAAGAGAAGGGATGCTGGGAGGATAAAAACAACAGGTGTTCACAAAAATGAATCTATTATTTCCAGAGGAAAATGCCTTTTTTTTTCTTAAAGAAATGATAAACATTTCACAGGGAAATCTTCACATTTTCTAATGTTTCAATTTTCCTACACAGTAATTGACTTATTTTTAAAAGGTACATCACATCATTAGAAAAGACATATCTTTATTGTTATAAAGTTTGATTTTCTTATCGTATTGCAGGATATGCCAATATTGGATTTTATGGGGGGTTAAAATAGATGAAAGATAATAAAAATATTTCTTTTTTGATAAAACTTACAAAATAATACTATATGGGTCTTTTTATAAATTTTGGATACTGAGAAATTTTATCAGTTACTATAGACACCATAATTGGAAGATACATTAGTGAAAACCTCATGTAAATTTCCTAAATTTTATAATGATAATAAGCTAATCAATTACCTCCACTAGTCACTTTCTCAAGAATTTTACATGGGTTGGGAAATAAAAATTGTCATAGCAATCTTATGAAGAAATTGTTATTATGATCTTCTTTTACCTATGAGGAAGCCAACACAGGGAAATAATAAATACATTCTTTAGGATCCTACAGATAATACATCAGGTTCCTGAGCCTTCATTCTTAGCTACCACCACCTGTATTGCTTTTCTCTTGAAAAAAAATAAAAAAGATTTCCAATATAAGGATCTATAGACTAAATATTGAAAATTTTAAGCTGAAACTTAGGCAAAAAGGAGAAAAATATTAGTATTTATTATAGTCATATATATTTTAGGATATCCCTACTTGATTTAATAATATTTATAGTCACCAATAGCAATGATATTGATAGCAGTAATAAGGTTATAATAGGTATATTAAGACCAATTGTTGGGACACCTGGGTAGCTCTGTTGGTTGAGCCCCCGACTCGATTTCAGCTAAGGTCATGATCCCAGGATATTGGGGTTGAGCCCTATGTTGAGCCATGCACTCAGTGGAGAATCTGTTTTTGGTTTTTTTTGTGTTTTTTTTGTGATCAGTGGAGAATCTGATTGAGGATTCTCTCTCTAAAATAAATAAATACATCTTTTTAAAAAAAGTCACAAAAATGACTAATTTTGATAGTAGTAGTGGTAGTAATATAAAACAATTGTACTGGTAGTATTAATAGTAATAACAGTGATAATCTATAAACAGTGATCAAGATGATATTGCATTGAGTACTTTACATTAAGATGTAAGAACTCAGGTGCCTGAGTGGCTCAGTGGGTAAAAGCCTCTGCCTTCGGCTCAGGTCATTATCTCAGGGCCCTGGAATTAAGCCCCACATCCAGCTCTCTGCTCAGTAGGGAGCCTGTTTCCCCCTTTTTCTCTGCCTACATCTCTGCCTACTTGTGATCTCTCTCCTCTCTGTCAAATAAATAAATAAAATCTTAAAAAAAAAAGATGTAAGAACTCAACCTTCTTTAATTAGCAGATGCCCACGATGATTTTAACTGGGATTTTTCACAAATTTGGGACTGGCATACAACCACCATGACTCTGGCCCATGTTTTCTCTGATCATTGCAGATTGGCCAATTTTTATTCACTTGATGGTGGGAGTATCCCACAATAAGGAAGTTAGATATGGCATTGGTAAATATTTCTGCCACATTGAACCAAAGTGTAGTCACAAATCCAGTGTAAATCTAAAATGAGAGATACTTGCTTGATGACAATTGCTGAAAAGTCAGACTGAAAAAGCCATGGGTATAGGGAAAGAAATAATTGTGATCATTTTTGCTGTCTAGCACACAACGTCTCTAATAAGGTCTGAATATGCATCAAACCTCCTGTTTAAATTTATTTAAATTTACTAAATATTTATTAAATTTATTAAACTTAACTTTACTAAAATTAAATTAAAATTTTGGTTCTTTAGTCAAACACGCCACATTTTCAGTGCTCAATAGCTACAAATGGCTAGTGGCTACTGTATTGGACAGAATGGATTATAGAGCTGTTCTGACATCTCAAAAAGTTCTATTGGAGAGTTCCAGATAACATCATCTAAGCACAAATGATATGTATCTCATCTGTGCCAAGCTTTTAAGAAGTGGTGTGCTCCCTACATAGTCATCTACTGATTGAAGACACATCATAACATTAACCTGACACCAGAATTGTCTAGCTAAGCTCTGCCCAAAAGCAAACGCAAATGAACTTAGTAGATGGTTGTTATTTTGAGCCTGAGTTTTGGGATTATCTGCTATACAGCAAAAACAAACTATTCATATAACTGAACCTAATTTCAGTAGAGATTGGGAAATGTAGTCTAGCTGTATGATCCAAGAAGGAAAATAAATGAATTTTTGGTGCATTGTTTTTAGCCTTAAATTGTCTTATAATAGGCATTAAGTAGTCAATAATGTTATTCATGTAATCCTTGAAAATATGATGTAATTTAGACATTATGATCTATATTTTATGGATGAGGAGAATGTGATACAGAAGTTATAACTCACTGAAAAATACTAGTTTTCATAGTTACTGAAAGTTAGACCTAGCTATATGGAAGATACATTAGTGGAGACCTCATGTAAATTTCCTAAAGTTTATAATGATAATAGTCTTATCAATTATCTCCAGTTGTCACTTTCTCAAGAATTTTACATGGATTGAGAAATAAAAATTAATTCTCATAACAATCTTATGAAGAAATTATTATTATGACCTTCTTTTACCTATGAGGAAGCTGACACAGAGAAATAATAACTTATTCCTCTTTCCACAGCATCCAGCCTCCACCCTCATACATTACTGATATTCTTTTGTTTTGTCTTCTGTATAAAAGTACATTTTGGAAAATAAAATCCCTAAAATAAACTCATACTCTTATTATGCAGAAAAAATTATGGCTAATGTTTTTATATGTCCCTTACAATAATTTCTCTAGATCTGTGAATTTATTTCACATAGTTTGATCATACAGTAAGTAGTTTCGTGCCCTGTTGTTGTTTTTCAAGTTAAGACTAGATGATATTTTTATAATATTGGTAAAATACTTATTTTAGAAAGACTGCCTTTCATTGCCTTATTTTATTTTGTCTATATAAAAATGTAAATATATAAAACTACTTTATGTATATATACCATATATATTACCATATGTGCCATATACAACCATATATACATTCCATAAATATTCATCAGTATTTAGAGTAGTTATTGATAATTGAATACTTCCTATATGACAAGTCTATAGATAAACATTCCCTATACATTTATAGGGAATTTATATTTATTTATATATCAGCTGCTCTTTTTTTTTCTTTGAAACATTTTTTTTTTTAATTTTATTTATTTGACAGAGAGAAACACAGCGAGAGAGGAAACACAAGCAGAGGGAATGGTAGCGGGAGAAGCAGGCTTCCTGCCGAGCAGGGAGCCCGATGCGGGGCTCGATCCCAGGCCCCTGGGATCTGACCTGGGCCGAAGGCAGACGCTAAACGACTGAGCCACCCAGGCGCCCTTATCAGCTGCTCTTGATAACAATCCTATGCAACAGTAATTATGATTTTTAAAAAAAAATTTAGATTTATTTATTTGAGGGACAGAGAGTTCAAGCAAGATCAGGCGAAGGGCAGGGGGAGAGAGAGGGAAAGAAGCAGACTCCCTGCTGAGCATGGAGCTCCTTGTGGGGAAGGGGAGGGTGTGAGATTGGGGACCAGATCCCACAACCCAGAGATCACGACCTGAGCCCAAGTCAAGAGTTTGGCACTTCACTAACTGAGCCACCCAGGCACCCGAGGAATTACGATTCTTATCCTCATAAAAGAGATAAAGTCTCTGAAGCTCAGAGTAGCTTTACAATGGGTCTGGGTTCACAATGCTAGTGTGTGGGCTTTGGGGTCTCTCTGTGCTCGGGTGCATCTACATTCTGCCTACCCTCTACTCTCTCGAAATGCAGAGGGGCTGACTCTTGCAGCTGCCTCTCGTGCTCCCGGCTGGCTCCTGTCTGTTTGGCCACGAAGTACAAGTGAGAATTTCAGTGGCAGAGGAGGGTAGAAGGGAGCGGGCAGGTAAAAAGCAGTGTTCCCTGATTAGTGTTCTGCCTGATTATCCTATGCTTAAGGCACTGTTGACATCTATGCATCCAAACTAACCCTGGTCACACTGTCCTTTAATCCCGTTTCAACATCCTCTTCTTTACTTCTCACCTGTTCATCCTCTGTTTAAGCATTCAAATCCCTTTATTCTAAAACTCAAGCGATCTTTGTTTCCTGTTGGAGCCAACATTTCTAAATACTTTCTTTAATATTTATTCCCCAAAGTGACATATCTAGAACAAAGTCCCTGTGAAAATATAAGGTTTGGATAATATTGTTCTTCTAATATAATATAATATAATAATATTATCTAATATTATTAGATAATCTAATAATATTAGATTAGATCTAATAATTAGATCTAATAATTATTAGATATTAGATTAGATCTAAATTAGATCTAATATTAGATCTAATATTAGATTAGATCTAATTAGATCTAATATTAGATTAGATCTAAATATTAGATCTAATTAGATCTAATAATCTAATATAATAATATAACTTCTGGGAGGAAGTTATTATAAAACGTCGGACTTCCTATGGTTCCAGAAAATTTACTATAAAATTTTATTGTAAAATTGCTGTATCACTATGAACTGACTATCTTAAGGAGCTGATAAATTATGCCTCCCAGAATGACCTAGGGCCACGTGAAACTTTTAATAAATCACAAAATCTCTTGGAAATTCACCATATATTGAAGAAATAATCAATATGCTATAGCCTTTTGATGAACACTATTATTTTCTTTTTCTCTCGGTCTATTGTGAATTCAATATTACTGAATTCTCTCTTTAATTCTAGTTATCTAAAAAATATAAGGGTTTTTTTTCCAGAATTCTTGTCATTTCCAATTACTCTAAATGGGATAGTATCATTTACCTCCGGGATGACCAATTTAGTAAATATAATAATGCTCTTGTAGGTAAGAATTCCAGAACATGTATATTTGCAGTTCCCATATTTTAGCTTGTTTTAATTGTTTTTCTACTGAAGGTCTTTTATCTATATCTGGACTGCATTATAAGTGTTCTTTTTTTCAGCCAATTCATAATGTTATCACAAAACTATATTGCTTCTTTCCCTCTCATCTTTCTTCACGAGTACATCTCATATAGAGATTTCATTCTTAGGATAATGAAAATCCAGACATGTTTATTATATCTTCTCGATGTAAAAGAGAAATTCACTTTACCTAACAGCTTGTTAGTGATTTTGAACAAAATCACTGTTCCACATAAGTAACATGGGAATGTTAAAATATTAGGGTACTTTTATTTTCCATTTTTATGTTTGGTGCTGGCCATTGAATAGCTCCTATTGTGTTTCCTTTTTTGGATTAATAAAAAACTTCTTTTTAAATCTAATTTCTATTATAGAGGAAATGGCTTTCATAATATCAACTTTCACATTTTTATTTGGGTATTTTGTTTGGAACCAATTTTATTTGGGTTCCTCCAAGTTCAGTTTAATCCTCTGATCAGGTCAGCAAGTCTTTTGACAAAAATTGCCCCTTCTTCTTTCTGTGTGATGAATTCAATCCATAACCAGCATTTGATACATAGATATAAAATAAGCTTTTGATTGTATCAGTATAGTCAGTTTTATATATATGCCTGTATCTTCTGAAGTCAAATCTCTCAACTAGAAAAAAGAAGTGAAATTCCAGTTTAACCTCAACTTCTGAGGTGATTTTAATCAAGTGTTTCCTACAATCATCCATCTGTTCCTTCATATGTCCGTTCATTCATACCATTTATTAATTCTTTAGTGCATTAATTTAATTTTTGAAAACATGTAAGGATCAAATTCTTGCTGTGTGAAAAGTTCCATATTTATTTTTGTAGAAATTTTTACCCACATATTAATCAGCAAGTTTATAACTCCTTTGTAACTGCAATTTAAAAATTACAAATATTTCATAACTTAAGAAAATAAGATTTCTATAGTGATTTGTCTCTCCATTCATAAATGGCCAGTTACTTTTTTTTCAATAATGTAATTTTAAAAGAATTGGTGATGTTTGGAGAACTAGTCTGGAAATAGTTTAAAATACGTAAGTAATATGAGATCATGAGGTTGAATTCACTGGCTAACAGCTCTAGATACAATAGTAAAAGTGTACAACTGAAACATACTCTTTAGTATACACAAACATACATCCCCCACAGACATAGTTA
This sequence comes from Procyon lotor, assembly GCA_028646535.1. Lineage (NCBI taxonomy): Eukaryota > Metazoa > Chordata > Mammalia > Carnivora > Procyonidae > Procyon > Procyon lotor. Next base: position 119,309,265 of record CM053606.1, read on the forward strand.
CATAGGAATACTTATCAAAAAAGATAACAAAAGAGGAAATTTCTTGGGTAATATGCAGTGATTAACATTCATATGCTTAGTGTTAAGCATATGAAAGAAACTTAGTAGTTTATTAATAGGCAGGAAGGTTCTGAGACACCTGGGTGGCACAGTCGGTTAAGCATCTGCCTTTAGTTGAGGTCATGATCTCAGAGTTCTGGGATCAAGCCTCACACTGGGCTCCCTGCTCAGCAGGGAGTCTGCTTCTTGCTCTCCTTCTGCCTCTACCCTCGTCCCCCCACCACCTCTTGTGCTGGTTCTCTCTCTCTAATATATAAGATCTTTAAAAATTAGGCAGGGAGAACTTTTTATGTAATATGAAGTAATTATGGAGATACTATAAATGTATTTTTAAATACCAAATATAAACTACAATCCATAGAAATGCTAATGATAACATTTTGCATTACAATAGTTTAGGAATTTGTTAGCAATTGACACACATGATACAATCACGGGATTGATGAACTTTGTATTATAGTAGATGTGCCCTGACCAAGATAAAGAAAAAAACTGAAGCAAAATGTGTTCTTATAAGAAATGTATGATCTGTTTTTAAGCCACTAAATCACAATAAATTTTGTTTTCTTCCACGTTATCTTGTTTAACCTGATAGCAATAATTGGGTTTTATGTCATTTCTTCAATTTTATTTCTTGTAGCTATGAGTTTCAGCAGTTTTCCAATATCTTTATTGATTTTGAAGTTTTGCCAGTGCTTTTGGCTTTTGTTATTATGCAAAGAAGTACATGTTAACCTTTCAGATTATTGATCTTTTGGAGAAAGAAAGAAAGAAAGATGTTTTTATTTAGTGTTAATATAAAAATCATCATAACATTTTTTGACATTTGTTCACATTTTAAAGATTATATCCAGGCTTCAAATAAAATCATAAAAAATTTAGATATATTAGGTTCCCATAAATATATTTTCCTCTCTATCTCAGTTATGGATACATTTGCAAGATGTATTCATTTTTAGCAAATTCTATAGTGAATGAACTCTCTGAGTTTTTCCAATATTCATATTGTAAATGCCATCCAATTCAATGAAACCAAGACTTTATTAAGCACAAATATATGTCAGCCATTATGTTTAGAGATGATAAGGCAATTCTACCTAAATATACATAGTTCTTGCCTTGACAAACCTTAGTAATAATCCATTACTATGTCTGTATGTTTGTGCCTTTGTGCTTAAAACAAAAAGAAAAATCTTTTATAAAAACATTGTCCCAGGCATGTAAATGCAAGATGAACTAATAGGCATATGATAGAGAAAGATGTTAAGATAAGAAAAATATTAGAAATTATGTCAATAATCAGGTTGTAAATAATAGAAAACTATTGCAAATTTGCTTCTGGAAAATAGGAAAACTGGGTTAACACATGGAAAATCAGAGTGGTAATAGTTGATTCTTGCTGGGACCGTGAACTACAAAATATAAGCCATTAATAATTATGTCAGATATCATCTCATCACGTGATGTCTTGTATCTACATTTTTTTTCTGCATGTCTGCTTCATTTTCCTTCTCTTCAGTGTGACTTTTGCCCTCCTTAGAGATGGCTGTCTCAGAGCACTAGTGTTGCAATCTACTCTCAATTCTCCTCTCCTCAACCATCTCTAAAGCATTGGTCTTTCCTAGCATCTGTCACCTTCTGTTATGATTGTGAGTTCACAGAATTGAGAGAAAAGATATGAAATGGAGGCAGGTGGTACTTGGAGGCTGACTAGTCAGCCTGCATCGGTTATCTCCTATGTAGGGCATCTCAACTGCGTTGATATTAATCAAGAAAGCGTTTACTAATATTATTTTCATTTTACAGAATGATAAACTGATGTTTACATAAAGTGATTTTCAAAAACTATACCATTAGGAAGACGCATAGCCAAATTGATCTGATTCCACTATTAACCAATATGTTCTTCCAGCTCCCTAGAAATAGAGGCAAAAATATATGCTAGAATCTTATTTTGGAGATAAACTCTAGACAGTGAGAGTGAGAAAAAATGGAAGCGATGAGAGTTTGAGGAAAAATGCAAGATGCTGCATTGAGACATTGACCACTTCATTATAAATGACCCACAAACAGAATTTAATAGGAGGCTCAGCAGGTGAAGTTTTCTAAGTCTCTGGGCAAATACCATAGACAGTCTCTGCCATGCAACATTTCAAGGGAAAATGTAGCTTATCTTCTGACTCTTTTCCATTTTTCTGTCTCCCATTGGATAATGTTTGCTTAACTCAGAACATTTAACAGACGTTTAGGAAGGCAGATATAAGGCCCCGTAGTATGGATTCTCAGTGGAATTAGGAAGTAGAAGAGAAGAGAACAAGAGAGATAACCGATATTTTGGTGCCATATCAAGTGGCACCAAAGAAGAAGAGGTCCCCTCCAGAAGAGGTC
>CM053606.1:119312212-119335574 GCA_028646535.1 Procyon lotor
CTCTTGAACTCAATTAGATAACTATCAACTCATTTTAAATACCCCAGAAGTCAACCTGAAGACTGATAGAACAAACTCCACAACTAAAGAGAGAGAAGCCACATTGAAGAAAGTAGTAAGTGTGGAGACCAGGTTTAGGGGGAGAAACTGATGGTGGATGCTGTCAGGGTTAGGGAGCTGTGGTTGCAAAGAAAGGTGAGATAGAGAAGAACACACAGCAGAATGCATCAGGGCACATCTCCCCAAAGCCTTTGGCTGGGAAAATGAGAGGAGTTGATTTTCATGAGTTCTTGCAACCAGTGGGGTTTAGGGACTTGAGTTTTAAAGGTCAGTGGTCTCCGCTGATAGAACTCTGAAGGCACTTCCCTACTCTTGGAGAAAAGGCAGGCAGACAACTCCGGGGACAGGCAGTGTGGAAACAGCTATCTGAAAAACACCTGGTTCACACAGAGGGTCAATTATTTGCTCTTCTTAGAGTGCTTCACTGAAGGCAGCGTTCACTTGAAATTCCTCTCCCAAGAAGCTGACTGATGCCATTTCTCTCCCCCACAACTCAGCATAAACACAGAGCAACTGGTAGAAAGCAAGCAGTGCTAACACTTGCTGTCTAACCTGCTTTATACCAAGTCTCACACCCCTGTGCTCTAGTGAGACTGCTCTTTTCTGTCAAGCTTGCTGCAGTCGCACCACAATGGGCCCCTTCTTCAGATGACCAGCATAAACCCCTGCCCACACCATGACTCCTGACCAGAGTTCTTCAAGGTTTCAATTCTAGTGGAAATATTACCAGGTCTTATTTAACAAGCAGACCGGACCACACCTAGTTAAAAGCACATTTTAGCCAAGGACCAAACACTGCTTATTACAGTCAAGGAGAGCTTCTGCTGATGACTGGCTTGAAGGATAGAGTAGTCAAAACACACCTGTAGAGTGCATACAGCACACACCAGAGATATTGTCTGAAGTGCCAGGCCCTGGACACTATACTGCCTCTTCTTCATAAAGCCATTACTCTCAGGAGTAGGAAACATAACAGGCTTTTCTTATACATGCTGGTGCTCTCTCTGTCAAATAAACAAGTAAAATCTTTTAAAAAAATGTTTCTGTGTAAAGGATGAAAAATAATCTGGTAAGATGTAATATAGCAGTAGTATGGGTCAGGAAAGATTATCTGACTATGTAGGTAGCACTTCATAGAAGCTTTGCTCACAGAAGTCAGTTCTGCACTTTTAAAAAAACATTTCCACCCCCAAAAAGAATAGTTTATAAGACAGTTTTAAAACTTCATAAACTTAATCATATAAATAATTTAGAAGTTAGAAGAAATCTCTAAAAGAAATTGGAGTATTGTCCTGTGACGATGTGGGCTTTGCAAATATGGTCTAGAATTGAAAGTTAAATCAGAATCACTTTTGTCTAAGATTTCATTTGGATGCATGCCCATGAAATAATGTCATTCTAAGTTTCTAAATTTCAATTGCTTGAATTAATACCCAAATGGACTGACCCAGATGGAGTCATTTTCCGTGTGAGGATAAGAATATGATGAGGAGATGTGCCACATCTTCAGAATTACACTAATTTGCTTATCTAAAATTTAAATTTAAATCTAGAATTTAAATTAAAATGACCCCAAATGACAAATTATCTAAACAATATACTACTGCTGTAGACAACAAAAAATAACTCTGTCCTGGTTTTCATACACATTCAAGGAGAAAAAAATGTCAGATTTGTTCAATTTAATGTAAACTCTCAGTCTTTGGAAACTATTTTCTAAGAGGAATCTTTATTTAGAATTAGAAAGCAGTGAATAGAAATATACAGTATTAACTTTGAATAAGATTCATGCAATAAAAAACTTTACATTTTCCATGATGTGTTCAACATTTTGGGAGACAAATATGTCCAAATAAAAATGAAAATTTTAATTCCTTATCATGCAAAAAAGCAGCTGAATTAAAAATAGAGTATCATTCTAAACAAGTCACTGTACACTGTAAATACAAGGAAAGTCTATGTTTTGGTGTTCAAGTCTAATATCTGAAGCTGCGTAGACATTGAATTTAATTGAATCAAATATGAAAGGGCATATTCCCTAGGCTCAGAGGTCAAGGTAGAAAGGTGCAGTTTGACTGTACTTTTTGCCCTTTTTCCAACCAAAAACAGTAAAACTCTCTTTTTAAATGTATACTCCTTTAAAGAAAAGGGGGTTATTATTTTTATGATTAAATATCAAAACATTCATAACTTGCCAGAGCCATTAAGACTGGAAAGAAGACCCTAATAAAATCTCTATCAATGTTCATATTTCATAATTGCAGAGGCAAACAATAAGCAATGAATCTGACTGAACTCCAGCACTCCATTTGGATATACATCATGGCCGACAGTTTAAGAAAATTGATTTAAGCTTCTCACTGACTATGTGCCAAGTATGTGAATACCTTGAATAATTTTATCCACTTACCATACCGTTTTTAGGCTTCCAATTATTAAAATTGCACAGATAAGAGGAAAAGTGAGAAATAATAAGACACCACACCAGCTGTGCTGAGCTATTTAGACTTACACAGCTTGAATATTAAATTATCTAGGAAGTGAAACTGTAATAAACATGAAGAGTATATTCTCTCAGAGACTCAAACAATTCTCAGAATTAATAATGGTATTTTTGCACATTTCTGTAGTCAGAGGACAGATCATGTAGCAGTCTCTACAACACAGATGGAGATTAATCCTTCATAGGACATATAGAGCGAAAATGCTACTAGCTAAAACACCAGATATTCACAAAGCTTTAACTAGACCCTGCTGTAAATTAAGAAATTTTGGAAGTTGTTTTGAATCTTAATGATCATCAGGGTATCAGCTTATTTAATACAAGGAAGTGATAAATTGTATTATGCTCTGATTAAAGAATTGTTTTTGAGGAAAAGTGCCTTGACTAGCAGTGTGCTAAAAAGGGATCTGGAGAATGGAATGAGTGAAAGCATCTTCCAAAAATGTCTAATTTACAGCAAGGGAGTAGTTTAGGCACAGGAAGGATAACTGCAATTATAAAAAGGCAGTACTGAAACTTGATTAGGCAACTGCTTAATAGAGTGGCAGCGGCAGGATAGATAGCTCAATTAAAAATAAAATCTTTCTATAACCATGTTTGCTTGCTTTAGGATGAGTCTTATTTTAAATGTCACTTTGCCCTTCCATTCATATTTGTTTTCTTATGGTCTGTTGTGCTTTGTATCAGTCCTCCTACTCTGCAGAAGGAAATATTGAGGCAGTTTAGTTAGTAGGAGACCTGGGGAAATCAAATTGCCTAACTCTAACCCAGTTGAAGGTGTTGTTTAAAAAAAATAAGTGACATTCTTCTGTATTGAGTCCTAAGAGAGCTGGATTTCAAGAAACAGAAGAAAGAGGAAGAGAAAAAGTAGAAGAAAGAGAAGAGAAGATGAAGAAACAGAAGAGGAAGGGGAAGGAGACAAAGAGAAGATGAGAAAGAAGAGGAAGAGGAAGATCAGACAGAGGAGAAGAGAGAGAAGATGTGTGTGTAGGAGAGAAGGGAGGATTTCTAACCGGGACCCTGAGGAAATGAGTGAATTGTAGGTCCAGCAACAGGAAACTGAAGTGAAAGGGGAGAGAGGAGTAGGTAGAATGTTGACAAGTGTATCATGTCCTTAGTCTGGAGCAATCCTCCACCTGCTTCCTTGGATCACAACTACTTTACCCATTTACCCTGTTAACTCTGCACACTTGGTAAATATCAGCACAGACATTTATTTCTTCCTCTAGGAAGACTTTCTTGTCCCTCAAAGATAGGATAGATGATCTTACTGTATTCTTACATTTTTGTGCTCCCCTCCTTAGATTTTATTTCCCTTAGGAAAGAGATTATCTGATTGTTAATGTTACAATGTTATAATCCCAGAAATTTTGTATATTTTATAAATAATAGTATTTATTCATAAATGCCATTAGAATAAATGATTAAATAAAGAGTCTCAGAAAATCCCAAGTATTCGGGTAGATCATTTATTTTCCTGTGATTTTAGTGGAGCTATAGTCTTCTCTAGATTTTTTTTTTCATTTCAAATTGCTTAATAGTTTTAATTTTAGAATAGTTTTAGATTTACAGAAAAGTTGGGAAGATAGTGTGATGAGTTCTTTTATACCTTAATCTCGATTCTGCCAGTTATTAGCATCCTATGTTAGCGTGGTGTATGTGTCACAAGAAATAAACCCAATATTGATACATTTTTATTAAGTAAATGGCATACATTATTCAGATTCCCTTAGATTTTACCTTAATGTCATTTTCCTATTCCAAGATTTCATTCAGGATACCACATTACATTTAGTCATCTTGTTTTCTTAGGCTCCTATAGACTGTGACAGTATTTCAGATTTTCCTTGTATTAGATAACTTCAACAGTTTTAAGAGAACTTGGTCAGGTATTTTATAGAATGCCCCTAGTTTCTGGTTTGTCTGATGTTTTTTTCTCATAATTATATGGAGGTTGTATGTTTTGGGGAGGAAGATCGTAGAGATGAAGTACCATTTCATTGCCTCGATATGATTCATATTCTCAATATAATTTACCACCGTTGTTGACCTTGATCAGCTGGCTGAGGTAGGGTTTGTCTTGATCGCCCACTGTAAGATTTCCCCTCCCAATTCCATACCACACTATTAGGAAGGAATTCACTATGCACAGCCCAAACATAGTTTGTTTTTGTTTTAGATTTTTTTTTGAAGATTTCAATATAAATAGTTGTGTTACCATGAATAAAGCCAGTTTTATTTTTTTAAATAATTTTTATAACTTTTATTTATTTTTCTTGTTTTTCACACTAGGTAGGATTTCTAGTGTGCTGTTGAATAGGAATGGTGAGAGAGGGCATCCTTTCAGTGTTCCTGGTCTTAGAAAACATGAGTTCAGCCTTTCACCACTAAGAACAATATTAGGTATAGGTTTTCATAAATTCTCTTTGTTAGATTAAGGGGATTCTCTTCTAATTCTAAAATTTTGCAAGGTTTTATCATGTTAGGGATATGAATTTTTTCAATTAATTTTTCTATAAGTATTGATATGATCAGTTTTTCTTATGTATTCTGCTAAGATAATGAGATATATTGACTGATTTATGAGTGTTGAACCTGAAATAATAAGCATTATTTCTTAGAACGAAACCCACTTGGTTGTAATGTACTATTTGGTATGATTTTAGTAACTAGGTTCATGAAAGATTATAGTCTGTAACTTATTTTCTTGTAATGTCTTTATCTTGTTTAAGTTTTAGGGTGATGCTGGCCTCATGCATTTTCACATTCCATTGTTACATGCATACACATTTAGAATTGCTATGTCTTCTTGAAGAGCAGTATTGCCCCTATTTATCCTTGATAACTTCCTCGTTCTAGAGTTTGCTTTTCTGAATTGGTATACCTCTTCCTGCTTTCTTTTGAATAGTATTAGCAAGATATGTCATTCTCCATTTCTTCATTTTTAACCTATGCAAACCCTTACATTTAAAGGGATTTTCTTATACACAACATGAAATTCATTCATTCGTTCGTTCTTTCTTTCTTTTTTCTTTTTTGGTTATCCATTTGACAATCTCTGTTGTTATTGATATATTTTGACTACTCACACTTAAAATGATAATTGTTATAGTTGGATTAATATCTGTCCTCTGTAACTCCCCTATATTCATTGCCTTTTTAGTTTATTTTTTCCTCTTTTATTTTTTTGGCCATTTGCTTTTAACTGAACATTTTGTTTCCATTTTTAACCATCTTTTAGGTTATCATTTATAGGTTTTTTTTAAATTGTGGTTAGTTATCTTGGTATTAAAGTACATTGGATAGGGACACCTGGGTGGCTTAGTCGGTTGAGCGACTGACTTGATCTTTGGCTCAGGTCATGATCTCATGGTCCTGGGATCAAATTCTAGGTTGGGCTTCCTGCTCAGTGGGGAGTCTCTCCCTCTGACCCTCACCCCTTCTTGTGCTCTCTCTCTCTGTCTTTTGCTCTGCTTTCTCTCAAATAAAATCTTTTAAAAAATAAATATATTGGATAAATCATATAAGCTTATCTTCCAAACAATGTGATATAGCTTCACATGTAGTAAGTACTTTATAACAAATATTCCATTTTCCTCTCTTTTGTGCCTTGTGACATTGTTATCATTTACTTCACTTATTTGTATACTGTCATCCAACAAATAATCATTATTATGAATTTAAACAAATAATTATCTTGCAGATCAATTAAGATTAAGAAAAATACAATATTTCACTTTACTTTCAATTATTGTTCTTCTAACACTCTTTGTTTATGTAGTTCCAAGTTGGTGAACTATTTCATTGTTCTGCTTAAAGAAATTCCTTTTTTTTTTTTTAAGATTTTATTTATTTATTTGACAGAGAGAGAGAGATCACAGTAGTCAGAGAGGCAGGCAGACAGAGAGGGGGAGGCAAGCTTCCCGCTGAGCAGAGAGCCCGATATGGGGCTAGATCCCAGGACCCTGAGATCATGACCTGAGCCAAAGGCAGAGGCTTTAACCTACTGAGCCACCTAGGTGCCCCAAGAAATTCTTTTAACATTTCTTGCAGAGCTGGTCTGAGAGAGATAATCCCTCACAGTATTTGCCTGGGGAAGTTTTTATTACTCCTCAATTTAGGAAGAATAATTTCACTAAATTTAAATTCTATGATGTTTTCTTCATTTTCTTTTTCTTCTCTTCTTCTCCTCCACCCCCTACCCCTTATTACTTTAAGGATTCACCTCTTTCCATTTTTCCTTGCAGGGCTTCTGAAAAGAAAATAAGTCTACTGCAGTTTTGCTTTTTAAGATTTTTTGTTTTTTTAAGATTCTATTTATTTATTTGACAGAGAGAGATCACAAGTAGGCAGAGAGGCAGGCAGAGAAAAGGAAGCAGATTCCCTGCTGAGCAGAGAGAGCCCAATGCGGCTTGATCCCAGGACCCTGAGATTGTGACCTGAGCCAAAGGCAGAGGCTTTAACCCATTGAGCCACCCAGGAGCCCCATCTACTGCAGTTTTTATACTTGTTCTTGGATAGATATGTTTTCCGCCACCCATCCTCACCCCGATAATCTGGCTTTCTTTAAGGTTTTATCTTTGTCCATTTATTTTCTACAGCTTTAATATGATATGTCTGAATGTTTTTGCTGTTGGAATTCATGGTGCTTAGTGTCTCTGAGATTCCTGGATCTGTGGTTTGAGGTCTGCCAATAACTGGGGATAGTTCTCAGACATTATTAATTCAAATATTTCTCTGTGATTTTCTCTTGCTTTTGCTTCTGGCATTCAAATTAAGGGTTTGCTATACTTTCTGATACTGTCTCAGTTTTTGGATTTTTTTTTCTTTTAAAATTAAAAAAAAACTTTACATTAGAGTTTGAGGAATTTCTATTGATCTTTCTTTAAGTTCATCACTCTTCCTCAGCCATATGCAGTCTATTGACAAGCTTGTTGAAGACATTCTTCATTTATGCTACTCTGGTTTTGATTTCTAGCATTTCCTTTAGACTCTTAAAGTTCCCATCTTTCTATTTTACCTATCTGTTCTTATATGTCATTTGGTTTTTTCATTAGGACCTTTTACATGTGTCATAGTTTGTTTAAAATCCCTGTCTATATTCCAACATCTGTATCAAATCTCAGTTTAATTCTGATGATTGCTTTGTTTCTTGACTTGGCTTGTAATTTTTTTTTTTTTTTTTTTTGAAAGCTCGACATGTATTGGTAATAGGAACTCAAGTAAACAGGACTTTAGTGTGAAGATTATATTAATATGGGGGAAAATGTACTGTGTTTTTATGTAGCTTTAGGTACCAGAGTCTTTAAATTCCTCTCTTGTCCTTGTTTTTTGAATCTGTTCCTTATAGCTTTTTCAGTTATAACCCACTGTTGTTATTTTGGAAACATGTTGGTGTTCCAGTAAGGTGTGGGAGATAAGGCGCATTCTGTAATCTTCCAATTAAATCCAAGCATTTTAGTGGACTTTTCTCAGGGCTGTAGCCCTCATAAATGTTTCCCCTTGGTTACGCTCCCCTCCTAATTCACCCCTACTATTCTCTTACTTGGTGTTGACCATGTTTTTTGTTTTGTGTTATTTTATTTTGTTTTAGTTTTCCTCTTAAGAGTCACAAGAAGACTAGAGAGGAGACGGGAGTGGAAGATATTCCATTTGTCCAGCAAGGATAAGGTTTTAAAAGTGTACTCTGTCAAAGCCCTTTCACCTGGATAAAGGGCTTTTATTTCACAAAGGATACATTTCTCTTCCCTCTCCCCTCTCTGCAAAGCTATGTGGGGATCTTTCTCAGACCCTCACAGAGGGAACTTGGCTGGAAGTTACCGGAGGAAAAATCTATCAAAGTGAGAATACCCAGCTAGGACTGTAGTTCTAAGGAATTTGTTGATCTCTTACTACTCCACACTCAGCCTCCAACAGTTCTTCAAAATTTCCATTCCGTTGTTCTTACCAGTCCATGGCTCCAGCAACTGCCCTTCCAGATATGCAGATCTCTGATGCTGTATCTCTCTGAAAGCTCTGTCTCTCCAGAATTCGGGTGGCATCTGCCCTGTGAACTCTGTCTTTTGATGGGTGCAAGATCTTACTTATTTTCGGTCTGTCCAGTGTTTTTGTTTCTTTTTATTTTTGGTAAGGACAGGAGGAGAACTTTCAAACTCTTTACATATCAGAGCTGAAATTGGAAATACCTTAGATTTATTTTTAGAAGGAGAAAACTCTCATTTTTCTTCATGAACAATAGCTGATTCATGTATGTAACTGAAGAACCAAACCCTGTCTTTATGAATAATGACCGATCAACTAACAGCCATGAGGCTATTTATAGGTGATGCCATGTTATCTCCAGATAGAGAGTGATTGAAGATGGGGCAAAAATTTAATTTTTTTGTATTTCAAATGAAGTACCGATTTTCTTGTGGAGTTCACAGGATGAAGACATTTTCTCAACCCTATCAAAAAATATTCCCTTGATCTCCCTTTTGGTGTCAGAATGAACCATCTTGCTACTCAGGAGAGGAATTTATAAGAAGGCAGAGGAATAAGGAATTAACTGCCTTCCATGCTCTCCAGAAATGGTTCTTCAATGACAACTAATATAAAAATCATGTTAAAAAAAGTTAGAATTCTTCCCTTCTCCACATCTACCTCACCCAGTAAATATCGTTTATTTAGTTAACCTCAGTCCAGGTATTATTGCCTTCAAATGCCAACCTTGAATGTACTAATATGTTTTAGTGGAAAACAGTGACTTTCTCTTACTAAGCAGTAAAAAATATTGATAGTATGTCTTCTGCTAAAATAAAATATAGAATTAAAGAAATGAATGAAATATAACTACATGAGAGGGTAAAGGCCAAAATATTCTATTTAAAAATGAGTAAAAATTTGGCAAATATATACAATATGCTTTCTATATCCTAAAAACTAGAATGTTGTCAAAATACTTATTTTGGTACTAGATTGTTATGCTTTAGGTTGTACGGTGTTAGAAGGCATAGATTTTCAATCTAATTGTTCCTATTTATATATGTCCATACCAACATAGACCAAATACATACAGACTCTTTATTAACTGCTGAGCAAGTGTGAGGATATGGATTCTGATCATGCTTTCACTGTTTGTCACTAATTATATCTTTAAAGAATAGGAACAAATATAGCACATTTTTTTAGTATGTGCTCTGTTAATTTTTTATACACATAGTTTTATTTTCATCTCATAACAGCCCTGTGAGAGCCCTGATAATATTATTATCAGTATTTTATAGATGGAAAAAAATTGAGACTTGGGTTTTGAACATGTGTTAAAGTTTATCCATCTAATAAGTGATGAAGTGTAATCATATTTAGTAATAGGCATAATAAATAATAGGCATAATAAAAATCCATACCCTCATCTTCCAGTCATGTCAGGAAAGTAAATGACTTTAACTCTTCCAGACGAAGAAAAATAGTGCTGCATATCCCATGTGATCAGGGAATGCAAATTAAAAAACAAGATACCATTATACACCAATTAGAACAGCCAAAATCTAGAACATTGATTATTACCAAATGCTGCCATAGGGGTGGAGCAGCAGGAATTCTCATTAATTAGTGGTGGGAATGCAAAATGGTAAAGCCATTCTGGAAGACAGTTAGTGGTTTCTTACAAAACTAAATATGCTCTTACAAAACTAAATATGTTCTTAATATATGATTCAGCAATACTCTTTGGTATTTACCCAAAGGAGTTAAAATTTATGTCCACCCAAAAACCTGCACAGGAGTGTTTATAGCAACTGTATCTGTAATTGCCAAAACTTGAAAGCAGTTGTGATGTCCTTCAGAAAATGAATAGACGAATAGACAATGGAATAGTATACAGTGTTAAAAAGAGACGAGCTGTCAAGCCATGAAGACATATGAAGGAAACTTAAATAGATATTATTATTTTAAAGACATCAATATGAAAAGGCTACACATTGTATGATTCCAACTATATGATATTCTGGACAAGGCAAAACTATGAAGATAGCAAAACCACAAGGGTGAGGGATATTAGGCTGAGCCCAGGGAATTTTTAGGGCAAGAAAAATACTCTATATAATACTATAATGATGGATATATGCCATTATGTAATTTGTTCACACTTACAGAATGTACAACACCAAGGGTTAGCAGTAATGTGAACCTCTATCTACCAATGACTGTCAATGGGCACTGTGTGATGTATCAATTTAGGTTCATCAGTTGTAACAAATGTAGCCTCTGGTGGGAGATGTTGACAATGAGGGAGGCTATGCATGTGTAGGAGCCAGGACACATGGGAAGACTCTACATTTCTGTCAATTTTGCTGTAAACCTAAAACTGCTCTCCAAAAAGTCTTAAAAAAATAAAAAGGGAAATGAAAGATGATTTGAGGTTTTTTGATCAAATAATAATAATAATAATAATAATTGGTAAGCTATAGCTAGTATTAGTCTTTTTCATTAAGAAGTAAGCAAATCTATTTTCTCTTTATTTCTGTGTCTCTTAAACTTACCCTGGAACGCCCTACTTTTTCAAAGAGAAATTGAATTGCATTTCAGGCTCAATTATTTAATTTTTCATGCAGTATGTGAAAAATTCAGTATATCTTAAATTCTTAAATTATCTTAAATTCAGTATAACTGTAACTGTAAATAGGTAAAATTTTACATTTGGAAAACAAAGTTTGGTTATCATTAGAAATATTGATATGTTTTATTTTCTTAAATTTTTATTCATGCAAAATAGTCTAATATAAACATCAATATGCTCAGCAGCCTGTTTAATATATAATGTGTTATTATTTATTAGAATTTGTATTAATTGAAATGTTGTGCACCTGACAATAATTTAAAATACATATTAATATTTAAAAACTAGTTCTATTATTTTGACTTTCGTGAAGTGAATATGGGTTTTCATTCTCATGACTTGTTTAGATTTCTTTACACAAGGGACATATTATTTTGTGTGCCAAATGTCAAATTGACTCTTCTTGTCAATTTAGGAAATGACTATTTGAAAATTTGCTATTGACCATCTGTTCCATTGACAGAGTGGCAGGTGTTTCTATTTTGCTTTACCAAATCTTAATAATTTATTGGATAGTTTAATGACACTCATGGTGGTATAAAGATTGTTTGTTGTATGGCTTGCTAGTTGGAGACCATAATTGTTTTCATAGGGAAAACCTACCTAATTTAATCCTAATATGATTATCTGTCTTCAGTCAGCCTTGTTCACATTCAGAAAAGTAGAACTAATTATTTTTAAATGCATGTCTAATATGTCTAATATGCATGTGTGTGAATATATCTATAACTTCTCTCTGTATCTATATTTACCTCTCTCACTATTTTAAAATTATTTTCCTTCTGAGAGTTTTATCACAATATTTTAACTGTGCTTATAAATGTAAACTGTCGTGTAGGCATTTCTCTGAAGAATGAGTTGATACATAACAATGAAAATTTCTTTTCAGAATACTCTGAAATTTCTCTAAACCACCAATGTTGTTTTCAAGCATGTGGTAGAATTAAAATTTGTACCATCTTTTAAAAATTTATAACGTGGGGCACCTGAGTGGCTCAGGCGTTAAGCGTCTGCCTTCGGCTCGGTCTTGATCCCGGGGCCCTGGGATCAGCCCCGCATCGGGCTCCCTGCTCAGCAGGAAGCCTGCTTCTCCTGCTACCATTCCCTCTGCTTGTGTTCCCTCTCTCGCTGTGTTTCTCTCTGTCAAATAAATAAAATCTTTAAAAATTTATAACGTAATTAGGGGTGCCTGGGTGGCTCAGTGAGTTAAAGCCTCTGCCTTTGGCCCAGGTCATGATCTCAGGGTCCTGAGATCAAGCCCTACATCAGGCACTCTGCTCAGCAGGGAGCCTGCTTCCCGCTCTCTCTCTCTGCCTGCCTCTCTGCCTGCTTGTGATCTCTCTCTCTCTCTCTCTGTCAAATAAATAAATAAAATCTTTTAAAAAAATTTATAACATAATTAACAATATCTCTGCTGAAATTATCGTATATAATAGGATTTATGTCATACCATTTCTGTAAATCTGTGATGACTTAATTCAGAAAGTATATAAAATCGTAGCACAAAGTAAAAGTGTATTTCACACTAGTAATTCAATTAAAGTTATAGGAATTATCTTAGC
This sequence comes from Procyon lotor, assembly GCA_028646535.1. NCBI lineage: Eukaryota > Metazoa > Chordata > Mammalia > Carnivora > Procyonidae > Procyon > Procyon lotor. The sequence goes on from CM053606.1 coordinate 119,324,937, forward strand.
TTCTTTTCTTAACAGCAGAGATGTCTATTGATCTCTGTAACATTTTTTCAATGTTAAAATTATGATTTTTATATAGTAAGGCTTGAGGTCTTAATCACTCTTAAATATATAATGTGTTTAAATCCCAAACATCTATTTGGTTTATTTTTGATTGGGAGATATATTATGTATTCCAAAATAGTTTTTTGCTGAGTCATGGCTCTATCAAATGGTCTTTCCATGACCTTCCTCCAAGGAAAAGTAGGATTTGTCTTTCATTTAAACAAACACATTGTCAGATTTCCCACCAATTATATTAGAAGATTTCAATTTAACCTTGGTTTTACTTCCTTTTCTCAGCTTTAAGTGATGATAATAAAAACCTTGTAAAGTTGCTGTAAGGATTAAAATTTAGAAAAATCCAACAAAAGTGTTTTTCACAGTGATTTACATGGAATAAAATTTCAGTGAATATTATTATTTCATATATATTAAAGTGTATGTTATATATATGTCTGTGCTTCCCTGAAAACAGAACAGTTGTATTCTTAATATTGCTCAGGAGGTATGGCTCCAGATACATTGCCACTTATTAAAAGCTTATCAGTAATAATATATATATGAAAGATTTACCAAATAATGTCTAGTCTATTTATCCTTCTAGATAAGAAATAGCACGTATGCTTCATTTCATATGGAATCTGGAACCATTTAGTATTGGCTGCTAAAGCAGGGTTGAGAAGGATTCTGAGTTCAAGCTCAGTTTAAAAAGAAATAGGACAGGTAAAAAAGCATGTCCTGTATATGTTACTATAGTGCACAAATACTACAAATTGCAGCCTTGAATTAAATCAGAAAAAAAAAAAAAAGTGGAACTACATACCTGAGTTCCCTTATTTGGGAAACAAAGGAGTTAATTTTGCCAATTTACATATAACCTGATGCCTTCTGCACTAAAGAACAGATATTTCCAAGAACACTCCTAGATGACTCATTGCTATATTTATTGGAAGACAGTTTATGAGAACAGCATTCAGTCATTTATACAATATTTAGCTTCATGAAAAGCCCAAGGAGAAATGTCTTTCTCATCTTGTGTCCAGGAGTCACTGGCTTATCTGAGCTATTAAGTTGATCCTACGAATCCTGTAAATGCTGATAATTCCTCCTTTTTAGGATTTATTGTTAGAGACTTCTGGTTGTTACAACGCTTACATGTTAGGATAGCTTAGCAGAATTATTTCTGTTTTGAAGCTTGATTCTTGACTTCAATTTCTATGTCCTATGTTTGTTTGGGCTTTGACTTTTATTCCTTACACTTTCAGTTATGACTTTGTGTGTGTGTGTGTGTGTGTGTGTGTGTGTATAAAACCTTAATTTTTTCCAACAGAAGGCAGGATTTTTATAAATAAATGCAAAATTAATACGTTTAAAATACTTAGGAATTTTAGTACAGTTATTTTTTCTATAACATGGGTTTTATAACTCATACTGAAATTATAGGGTACTTATCTTTTAGGCATTATTTGAAATGCTAGGGAACTGGCAATGGGCAAGAGAAACACAAAAATTGGCAAGAGTGATAGCAATTTAGAGTTAGTATTAGAAGAAATAAAGTGAATTTTGTAGGGATAACTTTTTTTATGTTTTAATTTCATAACAGTGGGTGCCAACTTGATAAAAACAGATTATGACTGTGTTAATGGTTCTAGTAATAGTAAAACACTAGAAAAGGAAAAGAAGTTACATTTGTGCAAAAATCAATTTGTTAAAAGGTGTTTATTTTTGTAGATATGAAATTATGCCCATATTAAGAAAACACTTTTGTTAGAGGAATTACTAAAAGTGAAATAATTTATTATCATAAGTATGAAAATCTCTACCTCTTGGTCTTTCTTGGTTTTCTTATTGAAACATTTTAACACAATTTTTGATACAATGCTGCATTTAAGAATACAACCATTATATCACATAGTGAATGAAAAATCTATTTTTATGAAATATAATTGTCACTTTGGGATAATTCCTACTCAGGATAAAGATACAGACTAGGAAAAGGACTAAGATATTTAATTTGTCAATATAGTTTTTTCAATTAAATGATTAATCATTCAAATTATCACTCCATTGTATTAGCTGTGTTTAGGTCAGGGTTTCTGTTGTTGTTATTTTTTAACATTTTTTTGAAATAATTTTAGGTTTACTGGAAAGTTGCAAAGATAATAAAAGAAATTCTCATATGCCTTTCATTCATTTTCCTCTAATGTTAACATCTTATATAATCATAGTACATTGTCAAAACTAAAAATTTAACATTGGTATTTTATTAACCACAGACTTTATTCAGATATCCATTAATATCCTGTCTGCTCCAGGATCCAAGTATATGTCTTTTAGACTTGAACCATTCTGAGAAATTAGAATGAGCATTTGAGAATGAGATTTGTATCAGACAGACTTGGAGATTAAGTTCTCGTAATGACCTACATAATGCATACCTTCAGACAAGTAGGTTAATTACATTGAAACTCCTTTCCTTCATTTGCAAAGCAAACTGATATGGTATTGAAGTATCTAATTCAGAGGGATATTGTTAGGACTCAATAAAACAATCAGGGTAAACAATTTACACTTTGTCTAACATAATCTCTCAATAAATGTCCAATTCCTAGTATGGTCTTAAGGTATTTTCTTTTTTCACAAACGTTTAACTATCAGCTTCCAGCTTCCTACAGAGATTCCCAGGTCATACAAAAGTTTAAAATCTAAAAAAAAAAAAGTTTAAAATCTGGCAGCATACAGTAAGATGCAGAACCATGGTATTAAGGTGTCGGGGGTGTGTGCAGCTATTGCCACATTGGCTTAAGAAAATATTCATAATGGTAGCAGGATAAATTGAGTAAAGCTTTTCAATTGTGCTATGAAGTGCTATCCACTAGCAATGTCTATTTTTATATGTAATGACCGTCAGTGAATATGGGTGAACTGCAAGCAAAACAGGCAAAATGAACCATACTCTAAGGTCCTATTGTGATGTTATGGAATTGACAATGTATAGTCCTGACGTACAACAGTGACTTTCTTAGTGATTTGGAGGATTCTCTCTTTATTGTGTAGTCTGCTACTTAGGTGTTTTAAGAAAGTTGATTTCAAATGGAACAGAGACTGTAGCTTCTAAATGTTTTTAGGTAATAGCTTCTTAAGTAAATCTGAGAAAAATGTTTAAGTTAAAGGGGATTTTTTTTTTACTTTATTTATGTTATGTTTTGCCTGCATAAAAGCAAAATAAGTAAGGTTTTTAAAAGTCAGTTTTCTAATGGTACACTGAAATGTTACTTAAAATTCCAGAATATTTTTTGGTCTCACCTGAAACCCAAAATCACATGAGTTCTAATAGTCCCCAACTCCTCTTGTTCAAATGTCAGTGTTCCTTAGGTCAAAACTGAGTAATCAAAACTTCATTCTTGCTACTTTATAAATGAAGTTGATGATGATATTTATTCTTTCACAAGTACTATAGTCTTTCTGTTGCAAATTAAAAAACTTATGAAGCAATTTTAATGTTTAAATATGGACTTGAATTATATCATTTTTATCAGAGTAGAAATAAAATAATCACATAGGATGTCGAGAATCACTTGCTGATTATAATAACTTCATGCTAACTGAGTTTGAAGATGGTTTTGTGTCTGTTTGAAAGACAATATTGCAAACAATAGATGGAAGTTGTTACTGTAGGAGTGATCTAATAATGGTTGAAGTTAGAGAAAGAATTCATTATTTGATCAAAATAACTACTTCACTTATAATTTTAATATAACCACCAAATGAAAAACCAGTCCTTATTTATCTGCAATATTACTATATGCTAGCAGTTTATTCAAACATGCAGTTACAAGTTGAATCTTGAATTTTATACTGAAAATTGTTCTGCATAGTGAATTCTGAGTTTGCTGCTTTGAATAAAAATATATTTTGCTTTCCATAAAACTAGTAGTATTATTTTAGATACCCACCAATAATAAATAAATCTAGTTTCTTTTTAACTCCTTATCCTTATTTCTTTTTTTTTTTTTTTTGCTTTACAACCATTAAATACCTTTATTTCATGAAAAGCATCCAGATTTTAACAGATACATGACTTTCACTAAATTTGATTATGTTCTTGAATGGTTTTTTTTACAATGATCACAAACATTTTCTACTTATTCAGAAAGGTTATTTGTCCTAATATGTTTATCAAAAAAAGCTGTTATTGTGATCAACTTATCATATATTGAGAATGACAATTAAGTAGTGCTTTGAAATAATGGGGAAGGTCGTCAGTCATAAAGTAATAATATGAGGAATCACTGCCTAACAGTATCAGAATGAAGAGGGCAGGATTTGGTGAGTTAACTCTCTGGAAATATTGCTTTCAGAAGAAATGAAACATGATAGTACAAAGAAATCGTAAAGAAACACCTAGCTACCTTATATGCATTTAATTCACTCAATTATATTTTGCGTATTGGAAACTATCATCTCTAGACTAAGGAAGGTAGACTATTCATTTGTTTTTCTTATATACCTTTGTATTTTTTAATTCCTACTTTAGTCAATTGCTTTTGAGATAAAATAATAATATCAAAGCCATTATCCTTTCAACAAACACGCATTTGTGATTATCTGTCAAAGACACTTTTGTGTCTTTGTGTCCTGACTTCTTAAAGTCAGGAAATTACGTTACTTACTTTAAAAAGAGAAGTCTTTGAATAGTCTATGTTGTTTTTTTTTCTCAAAAATTACAGCAACAAAAAGAAGAAACTTTTTATGACAATTAGTGATACAGTTATTTATTCATTCAAAGCTTATTAGCATCAGTACTCTACCAGATGCTGTAGGCACAATGGTTAAAAAGACAAATCCTGGGGCGCCTGGGTGGCTCAGTTGTTAAGCATCTGCCTTCAGCTCAGGTCATGATCCCAGAGTCCTGGGATCGAGCCCCACATCAGGCTCCTTGCTCGGCAGGAAGTCTGCTTCTCCTGCTACCATTCCCTCTGCTTGTGTTCCCTCTCTCGCTGTGTTTCTCTCTGTCAAATAAATAAAATCTTAAAAAAAAAAAAAAAGACAAATCCCCTAGTCCTCAACTTGTTCACAATATGGAAGCATAGGATTATGTGTTTAATAACTTCAAGTATTAAAGTATATAGCCACAAGAAAATGTATCATACAAATGTTGTTTGGTACTTTCTAGCTTGTTTATACATAGATACCAGAAATAAAGATATGATACTCTCTTTAACCTCATTTACACATACATTTTTTACTCCAGGCAAAACTACAGAGTCATAAGTCTTTTAGTAAACAAGGTATAATTAAATGTATTAAGAAATAGAAACCAAGGGTGCTTTGGTGGCTCAGATGGTCAGGCATCTGCTTTCAGCTCAGGCCATGATCCTGAGGTCCTGAGATGGAGTCCTGCATCGGGCTCACTGCTTATTGAGGAGTCTACTCCCTCTCTCCCTGCCTCTTCCCCTGCTTGTGCTCACTTGCTCACTCTCTCCCTCTCATATGAATAAATAAAATCTTTAAAAAAAAATAGAAATCTGATTTTTAAGAAGGAAATAGGAAAAGAAGAACTTGACTGTAGCTTATTCACTGACATATTTAGAGTACAAGAAACAAAAGGGGAACCGTTAGCCTAGAACGCAAGTTTTGGAAGAGCTTACCAAGGTTTAGAATCTCTGACCAGGTTAAATCATTCTTGCTCCATGTTATTTGTACCAAAGTGTCTTTCTTTCACACTCTGTAAATACATCATAATCATGATGTGCTAGGGCAGGGACTGTATCTCCCTGATTATTGCATGCTGTATCTCTACTCTGTAGCACAGTAACTAACATAGAGTAAGCACTAAGTAAATATTCCCTGATTGATGAGAGAAGTGTCCAGTCATAGTATGATACCATCAGTACTAAAAATTGACCAGATGCTTTCCTTTGTCCTCAATCTGAGCTCACTCACACAGGCATGATTAAAGTATGTCTCCCTATTGGAATTGTTCAAGAAGAAAAAAATTTGAAAACCATATAATCTGCTAAATACTTACATTGAAAGATATTCTATACATCAAGCACTTTAGAATTTAGTTGATCTAAAACAGGTGGAAAAAAGCAAACAAATAAACATCTCTGCTTGCAAAGACTAAATCTTGTTTTGAATTTGTAGAGTTAACAACCAGCTCTCAAAATGTTCTAGCAAAAGGATTGTCATTCTTGAGAGCCCTGATCTGATACCAACTTTATCTCATCTTATACTTTTTGGGTCAATATCTATTTTGAGAACCTGAAGGAAGCCTTAAAACTCTTGTTAGGGAAAAAACCAAAACCAAACCAAAACAAAAAAAACCTGTGCCTATAAATACATATATATGTACCTTCTACTGTGCGTGTGTGTATGTGTGTTTGAAAGGCTTTAGAAATGTTCTAATTGTAATCTACTGAACACTCTTAATGAAATACCTTAGAAAATATTGTTATCTGAAATGAGGCTAATTATTTTTAAGTTGATGAATTTCCCTTCAAAATCAATGATGCCACAGGACTGTAAAATACAATGTAAGTGTGAGGTAAGAAAGTTATATATTGAGAAACTAAAGCCGATGTGAATAATCAAGAAGATTTTCCATTAGCAAATTCTCCTCTTGCCAATAGTCAATACCAACTCGAATGGTGATTCAGTTATAAATAGCATTTATAGTTTTTATTTATTGAATAATACAGATTGCATAGATTAGCTTGGGAAAGAAATAATTTCAGTTCAATGAATGCGATATTTATTAAATTATTAAATTATTTGGGCATAGACAGCTGTTATGGGCTGAATTTACAAGTTGTTGTCCTAACTTCCAGTACTTCAGAGTGGGATTATATTCAGAGATAAGACTTTTAAAAGATAAGTAAGGTGAAATGAGGTCATATTGGTGGGCCCTAATCCATTATGACTGTGTAAGAAGAGGAAATCAAGACAGAGGCAATGGAAGCAAGGCCATTTGAAGACCCAGGGAGAGAACAGCTGTCTATAAATCAAGGAGAGGGGCCTTACAATGAAACTAAACCCTATCAACATTTTGATCTGGGATTTCTAATCTCTAGAACTATAAAGAAATAAATTTCTGTTGTTTAAGCTATCCAGTCTGTGGTTCTGTGTTATGGCAACCCCAGCAAACTGAGATAATAGCCTTTCCTTTTTCAAGTGAATGACCTGTTAAAGAAATAATCATTATCAGGATGCCTTGGTGGCTCAGTTGGTTCAGCTTCTGCCTTTGGTTCAGATCATGATCCCAGGGTCCTGGGATGGAGTCCCATATCAGGCTCCTTGCTCAGCGAGGAGTCTGCTTCCCCCTTTGCCTTCCTTTCCCCTTGCTTATGCTCACTCTTTCTCTGACAAATAAATAAAATCTTAAAAAAAAGAGAAATAATCATTATGAATATTAATAGAGGATCATTTCATTACTGGATTTGATCTGTTTCTTCAGATATTTTATGAAGCAGCCTAACATGTGCTTGCTTTTGACAGAATAGTTACAAATTGTGAACAATGTTAAATTCTACTCCCCAAAAGTAGTACTTGTGTCTATGCAACAACCCCTTCTAAGAATGGGAGGAATATGGTTGATCCTTCTCTTCATTGTGATGGATTCCTTTACAATGACAGGATTTCCCTTGAATACAATAACCAGAAACACACTGAGAAATGGAAAAAGAGGTTTATTTCTCTGACCAAGGGAATAGCTTTCTTTGTGCCAGGGAAAGGCAAAATATTACCATAGAAATTGACTAGAAAAAATTGCTAACCTTCTTTAAAGTCTCAAAACTACTTTTTTCACTATTTTCTTGCAAATCTTTCAGACAAGGGGGAATAAGGAGGACTTTATTGGTTTGCAATTTTTTCTTTAGATTTGCCACTTTGTGTTGTTTTAAGTCTGTCCTCTAACTTATTTATGAAGGTGTCTTGAATTATTTGTATCATTCCATTTGCCTATGGTCTCCTCACATTATTTCAAGGTTAGTCTCTCTGAATTCATTAATGTTTGTGTTCAGAATAATCGTTTTTGATTTCCCAGTTGTAGTCAGAGGCTGTAGCATTTCTTAATGTCTTATCGTTTCACATTTCTCTGAGTTTTTTTTTTAAGTTACTGCTAAAGAGATTGAAAATAGCAATGATTACAGACCTCTCTAACACTGTTTATCACTTAAGAAAACATCTTCAGCTACCAGACATTCCAGTTACTTTATATTCTCTTCAAAGAGTATATTCCAAAGAGTACTTTATCAAGTTTCCAGATGGGTTGAAAATCTATATTTATAGTTTAATCCAGGAATTGATTTAACAAATATTTACTGAATACCGGTTTTTTTGCATGAGGTACTGGGTCATCAACGAGGAGTGGAGGAAAACTATCACTGTCTCTGCCCTCAGAGAACAAAACAACAGAAAGACGAAAACAAATTGTCTGCCAGTGTTTTCTTTTCTTTTTTTTTTTAAAGATTTTATTTATTTATTTATTTATTTATTTATTTATTTATTTGACAGAGAGAGAGATCACAAGTAAGCAGAGAGAGAGAGAGAGGGAGAGAGAGAGGGAAGCAGGCTCCCTGCTGAGTAGAGAGCCAGATACGGGGCTCAATCCCAGGACCCTGAGATCATGACCTGAACTGAAGGCAGAGGATTAACCCACTGAGCCACCCAGATTCCCCGTGGCTGCCAGTGTTTTCAAATATGGTGTAACTTGAATTGTGTCACACCACTGAAACGTAGAAAATAACTTTTCCTCAGTGGTCTCTTTAACCTTTTGTTATTAACATTATGAGGTTTCATAAAGTAGCCCAATTTAGAGTTGTTTTGATTTTCAAGGTATTTGCAGGATAAATACTCCAGATTCACTGTAGTTGCTCATTATATAATCATAATAACACTTCCTTTCTTCATGGAAAAATGGAGGATATAATGCCTGCCTTGTGGATTTTTTATTTGGGATAAATGATATTATATGTGTGTATAAGAATGTGTGTGTGTGTGTGTGTATGTGTTCATGCCCATTCACACAGTATTTAAGTGATGCTCTGGTAAATGTGTAGCAACCAATTCTCCAGAGAATAAAAAAGCCCTGATATTGTAGTATTACTGATTTCCATGGTATAAGAACTCAACATGACTGATTTCAAGTTATCAGTGTGACGTCTACCAGCCCACAAAATTTCTGGAAATCTAACAGTTGGCTTTGGGGATCTAGTATAAGCCAAGTCTAACACAACACTGCTCGATGATACAGCTATTTAACATACCATGGTGACAACCTAGTTGTTTGACAAATGGCAGGTTTTTTTTTTTATTCATGTTCAAACCATGTACATGTTTGGGAAGAGAGAATACATTAAAAAGTCATCTCTTTATTAATTATGACATGAAATAGGAGATTCTTTTCTGGCTACTCCCAACAATGGTTCCTTATAATGGAAGGAGTGGGCATGGGGTGGAGAGCATTAGAAAAACATATTTTTCAATGGTTAAAAATAATGTGAAAATATTCTCAATCCTTGAAGAGTACAAAGTTGATAGATAAATATTAAATCACAACTGTACTTATTGTTAAGTAGAATTTCCAGCCAAAAAAATGCCTTAGCAGAGTTTTGTTTTTTGTCTGCTTCTTTTTTCCCAGGATTTTATACTCTACCCTTTTTGAAGTGCCACATGAAACAGATAATGGGTTAGAATCATTTGATAACATCGTCAGTAGTGTAAACACTGTTGTATATGCTTATATTGCTAGAAGAATATAAGGGCATTTGAGTGTATGTTCGAGCAGATACAAAATAGCAATAACAAAACTTCATGTAAGAAATAGGCTGGGTTGGAGGCAGAGTTAAAGAAAAACTGCCAAGAAAGAGAAAACTGTATGGGAAAAAGACAACCTAATTATTTTATTGTGGGACTTTGCTTTCCTTAAAAATATGCTTGGAAAAAATTCTAAACTGAAAGAAGCCAACAAGCCGTGTGAAGAAAACTGTGTTGTTACCCATTCAAGATACACTTGTGTGTTTATAAATATGTGGGTAATAGGAATGAGGTGAAGAGGTTTCTGCCAACAGGGAGCCAGTTTGGTTTTCAAACTATAAACTTTTTCTGGAAGATTTAATAGAAGCAGAGCAATTTAAAGTTTTTCATTGTGTGGAAAAAGTCGATCCAGAATCCTGTCCTGAGTTGGAAGAGGACCATTGGAATGTGGCAGGGCAGCAGAGAGCAGCTCACATATTACTCAGGTCTCAGTTTATAGATTTCCTTCTCACATACGTAGTCTCTGATCTTTGTCAGGTGTCCCTCATATAGGTACCCATATAATCCTGTGTTTATTGCTCTCATTGAATTGATTAATTTTTTTTTAAAAGGTTACCTTTTAAGTAGTGTGTGTCCTGCATTGGAATGAATTCCTGGGAAGAATAAGGCTGCACATGTGAGAATGAATGAATATTGTTTCTTTTTTTTTTTTTTTTAATTTTTATTAACATATAATGCATTATTTGCCCCAGGGTACATGTCTGTGAATCGTCAGGCTTACACATTTCACAGCCCTTACCATAGCACATGCCCTCCCCAATGTCCACAACCCAGCCACCC